>VXBH01003658.1:0-49988 GCA_013400035.1 Rynchops niger
ACAAGATCTCCCTTATTTCCCTTGTCCTTCAACCCTGCCCATAAACACTCGACTTTATCATCATTGGAATCTAGCTCTATACAATCAAAATATTCCCTAATATACAGAGCCACACCCCCGCCTCTCCTTCCTTGCCTATCCCTTCTGAAGAGCTTATAGCCATTCATCGCAGCATTCCAGTTGTGACAGTCATCCCACCATGTTTCCGTGATGGCAACTACATCATAGCTGTCCTGCTGCACAATGGCTTCCAGCTCATCCCGTTTGTTGCCCATGCTATGTGCATTCGTGTAGATGCACTTGAGGAGAAAGTTGAGGACAAAGCGCACTATCCCTACAGTGGGGTTATTTTAAGAATAATAAGTACTTAGAACAAGCAATTTTTTTTTTCATTTTATCTAGTGATGCAAGGAAGGAATCTAAAGCAACCAGGAGAAAGGGCTCTGTGAAAAAGAAAGTGCCACTGACTGACTTACCATTCAAGTAGTTTGTGAGATCTGTATCTGAGTACCTACCTAAGACTACCCCTGAAGAAGGCTCAGAGATTGTCTGTGATTGAAAAGAGTTATACAGCTGATATTTACAATAGCTGTAACATGCCAGGACAATCGAAGTGTTTTCTAATTTATTTTTAAAAATAGCCAGCGAATGAAACACTAATGTAAAGAAAGAAGATTCCACTTGTTACCCATATGGCAAGCACTTGGTCCTGAGGGGTCTAAGTGTCTGTGGTATCTCATGACCTTCAAATGGTAAAGTAGGGCTCTTGTGGCTTGGTTGGATTTTTTGGTTTTTGATATTGAGTTTGTTGTTTGAGTTTTTTGGGTTTTGTTTTTTGTTTGTTTGGATTTTTTTTTTGTTTGGTTAGTTTTTGTTGTTGCTGTTTTTGTTGTTTTGTGTTTTTTGTTGTTGTTTTTCTGTTCTGGGGTGGTTTTGTGGGTTTTTCTTTTCCCAAAAAGAGGAAAGTTTTGTGTTAAAGATGGAGACATGGAGAAAAAATTAGGAGGACTCTCATCTCCATTAAAACCTATAATATTCGCTACTTGATGGTCAAACAGATAATTTTAATGTCCATAATGTCACTGTAAACACAAGAAACAAAATTTCTAGAGCACAACACACACACACACGTATATATCTATACATATGTGCATATATACACACAGAGACATATATATTATATTTCTATATTTAGAACATCTTCCGAAGCTCCCTAGTGTCACTGGAAAGAAGTCCATACACATATTTATATGTATTTTTACACACGTGTAGTTGTTTGCTAATTAACATATAGAGGGTGTTGATGGAGAAGGGAAACTAAGAAAGCTTGGAAAAGTGATGAGGGAAAGGATAAAATCTATTCAACAATAACAACTAGAAATAAGATGGTTCAGTGGCTCTTGATTTAATATTTCTGGACAACTCCCCACTGAAAATCAAAAATTAGAAACCAGTGATATGTGCTTTGTTCATCTTCTCATCAATGTGCTGAGCATGAAAATAGGATCTAATTTAATGAAACAAACTGCTCACCCTATGAGCTGATTACATGATGTGCACGCAGAGTACTTATATTAACATAAAGAACTGAATACGGAAACAATAAAAACACATCTGTTACTGAACCATGTCTTTTTTAGTATGATTTTTTTTTCCTCCTGGTGGATTTCTCTCTCGTATTTGAAATTTCATAGTTGTAGCACGCATTTCCACTCAGTCCACAGCAGTAGATAACAGTTGACTGCAATTTTCCCTAGTTCTATCATTCCAATCCCAAAAGTGTTGGGTACATTAAAGAATGAAATCTTTTGTGGATTTGTTTTTAAAAGAAGCAGGAAAAAAGATAATTTTTTTCTGATATGATAGGAGCAATATATGGCAGAATGTATTCTGTGGCTGTATTCTTTAGACAAAAAATTTGCTAATAGGATAATAAAGACTAAGACTATTTAATCAGATAGATTGCTTATCTGTCCAGAAAGAAAAAAAAAATCAAATGGCCTTGTGAATGAAAATGTCTTAAATCTTGTTAAATAGTTGATACTTTTTTTAACTAGCAAAAATTCTTTTTGAAGAGACCGTCGGAAAATATGTGGAAACTGTAAGTGAAATGTCAGCTGTGCGGCTGCGTGGCAATAAATGCTCTGTGTACCTGCCCAGTGCTGAGGTCAGGACTCCCTGATCTGTCCTCATCAGTGATTCCCTTACATACTTTCCCCTCACATGAAAACACCAAATAAATAAAAAATCTGAATACCTTTTTATATAATTCTGCTGCATTTTTAGTGTCAGGACTTTTAGTTATTATGTAAACTTCTGTAGGCATCCTCTGAAGGGCAATGACAAAGAAAAATGAGTAATGAGACATCCATAATCAGCCTTCTGACATGCTCTCATCATTACTTGGTCCTGCCTAATTTTTTTCTGCTTCGAATTAGTGAAGTGTAGATGAAGTTCAGTCTGTTCATCTAGTGTACGTACCTTGTTCCTCTATACTAACTGCAGTACATTTTAGACATCTTCAAAAGCTCATCGATGTCACTTCAAAAAATGTGATAAGTTCACCCTGCTAGGATCTGGCCTACGTTAGACATGGGTATCTATTTGCTGAAATTGCACACCACCAGGTTGATCCCACTCTCAGCACGTTTATTTGCAGATGGTGCAATTTATGTAACACAATATTGAGCCTTGGGTACTTGGGCTGGAGACTCCCCATGACTGGGTATTAAGCATGTGTGTGTGAGTCTGCACTTAAGTCCTGGCTATTTGTATTTTGAGAAAATCTGTGTTTTATAGATGCAACAACTATGTATATAATATTCAGACTCAAACAATAAGAAGACAACATACGTGCAGGTCTTCACTGTGCAGAAAAGATAGTTCAGCTGGTTTAAAAATAGGCAGAAAAAAAAATGAGTAAAAGGGAAAGACTATTATAGCATGTGTGGGTAGATTGCTAACATCATAGCAAAATCACTCCCTGATTTGATATGTTTATTGTCACGACCTTTAGTTGACAAGTTCTCATTTGGCCTTGATGCTGTTCTGGAAAGCACAACACTAATTAAGAAAAAAAGCCCCAAACAAACAAAAAAACAAAACCCGAACCCCCAGTGAAGAAAACCCTTCCCAGAATCCCTATAAGAAAAAAAAAAGGAGGAGGAAGAGGTGATATATCTTAGAATAAATGTCATCTTCATTAGTGAACCAAGAAAAGCGTTTACGCTTTCTTCTGTTCTCTGTTGCTTAGAAATAAAGAGCAGTGGTATAAAGCTCTAGTGCCATTACAGTCAATTTACAACACCCTATTTACACCAGCTGAGGAAGTGGCTCATAATGTTGTTTAAATATGATGACAGCCCAGAAAATTTTCTGATGAATGAGTCACCCAGTTGTGGAACCAAAATTCATTCCTGACCCACTATGGCTACTACATTTATATTATAAAGAAGGTCATGGTTGTTTTTATGTTGAATATGGTACCCTGAGGATTTAATTAAATGGGATTTAAAATTATGAATACCAAAGCCAGACAGGTCATATTGGATAATCCAGTTTTATTTTAAAGTAATTGGTTACACAAGTTATTATTATATTATTTAGAACACCCTGATTCTCAGTGGAAGTCCTTGCGCATTTAATTAACCATGCGTACAAAATCACTTTAACAAGCTGAAGCCATTAAGTCCTCCTTATATATTCTTTTCAAATGGAAATTGACAACAACATTTTCATTTAAATTCTTATAATTTTGTAGTTTTTAAATGAAGAAGCAAGGTAAATAATGCTGGCTTAATTACTGTTTTAGTTATTAGTTCTAATTACTGGCTTCGGGTGGATATTTCATATTTGGATTTTGGTCTGAGGTTTTTGTAACTCAGTTTTCACATGTTCTGACTTTATGGGTAGCTTGACCTCCACTTTGTTGAAGTTTGCAGAACTTTAAGTTCACAAGAAATGCTGGCTTCTGCTTCTATGTCTTTGCTGAGGTCTACAGATTTTGATGCATTTATAAAAAAAGGCGAAAGAGTGGTGACGGTAAACTTTACAGGACAAGAAGAGATTTAACTTTTCCTTAACTGAAAGACCAGAGGACCAGCTTATTAGTGTGTACTTCAGCATGATGATCGAGCATGATGAAGCACTCGGTAACTTCTAGACCAGGCCAGTGTTTTTTGTTGGTTTTGTTTAGTTTTTTGAGACAGTGCTGACTACAGTTTTCAGTACCAAAGAGGATATTCAGACCATAACATCAAGGCAGCCCTAACTCACACACTTGAGCAAGAGCACAGGGTGGGTCAGTGACAAACCCGCAGGAAGAATTCATGTCCCTGACAGTCCGTGATTCATACGGATATAGACAGCTGATAATAATATCGGTAAGGAGTTTTTTTCAGTCATTCTTTTCACTTACTGTGTTCTGCATCAGCCTGTTTGGCTATGAAAAATTATTTATCTGGGTTACCATCAAGAACATGGTACAATGGAAGTGCTCTCTGGCACTTCATAATGTGCAGTATCATACAGTGTTTACTCACATGTTCGTTCACATCGCAGGTCTGGGCAATTGTGAAATATAAGCATAGTCAAACCTAAATTCATTAGGAACCATAAAAGACAGGTTGCTATTTGTTCTGTTTGGTTAATTGTTCTATACGACTGAGAAATAGATGAGAATTTACTGGAGTCTTTTGATATTCAGTGTTGCAGTGTCACAGTACATTGAGAATAATGAGTAGGACATTCACTTTGGAGCGAAGAACATTAGTTTTCTTACTCAGGAAACAAGGAAGACAGCTGGAGAGGAGAAAATTGCCAGGTAGATTGTCGACATAAAGGCAAAGGTAACATGCTGATAATAACCAGGGGAAATATGAAGATAATAACAGAGGATGATAACAATCCAGCTGAGGAGAAGAGGGGGGTCTGGAAGATCAAGTGATCCCAAGCTGTGCACAGCAATTATGCAGATGGAGGGGCACCTCTGCTCGTGCAGAAAGGAGCTGGTTTATTTCTTATGTAGCCGAATGTGTTAACTCCAGCCTTGTACTAAATAAGATCAGGCCTTGCTTTCTTCCTATTACCAGGAGTACGTATTTCTTGACAGATTTCCACACCGCTGCCTTGTTATCGTGGACGTATCATTATTTATCCCACTTTGTCCTCCCTCCCCCTTCCCCTTGGCTGTGGGGCTCTGCACGTTGCAGGCAACTGTCATGTCAGGTATGTATGAATCTGTCAGATGCACAATGAGGAAAGATGGAGTGATCACTTCTCGCTGCCGTGTTTATTCTGTTTTCTGTCTTCAGCAGGCCCGTTCACGGCAAGACACTTTCCACAGCGCTTCCCGTCAAGGATCCCGGGAGGAGGGACGGTAGCTGCAGTAGCCGTACGGCTGCCCAACATTGACAGAAACCTTGGGTAATCTCCCTGCCTCCAGCAGATCATCCTGGAGTACCTTTCCTCTGTAACACACCTACTCCTCGCAGCCTGTCCCAGCTCCTTGTAGCCATCTGCCATCACCGGCAGGAGAGGAGCGAGGAAGAGGAGATGAGGAGGGGGAGAAGAGGAAGGTCAAGGTGGGGGCATGGCAGAGAAGAGCTCCCAACAGTGGCAAGAGGGATGGGGGGAATTTGGGCCTGCCTTGGAAACCAGCTTGCTTTTAACAAGTGTTGTCTACTATTTTTCTAATTCTCCAGCAGTGGTGGCTTCACAATATTTTTTGTCTGTTTCTTTTCCTAGCCAGAGCAATTTTATTTAAGAATAGTTTTGAAATGGGAAATTTTCCAAACTGTATTTCTTCTTCATCTTCTGTTTGGGGTCTTTTTGGTGGTGCTTTAGTTTTGGGGTTTTTTGTGTGTGTGTGTTTTTTTTTTTAAATTACCTCACTGAGACCTGGATTTGCAAGATATTTTCTGGGCTGGGCTTAGATCAGTGTTCTAACTTGAACTTGAGTGACTCATAACCTCTTGTGACTTGCTAGAGGTTGCCTTTGGAGAGAAAAAGATATTCTTTGAAATGTGATAAAAGTCATTAGGCATTATACTGTATATTTATGAAGGTGACTCACACAATATTTTGAACCTCAGAAACAGCAAGTGTATCATAGGATGCAGAAGCTGAAATAATACAGCAAGTGCTTTTATTAATTACTGCGCTAAAAAGACAGGCCTGATGTCAGACCAGTGACTTGCTTACACGTGCACTATAAAGACCAGCTTTTGCCAGCAACTACTATTCTTTTTTTTTTTTTTTTTTCAAACTGTAAAACAGTCTCCTTCTTCCAGACAAAATTTGTATTGGAGAAAGGATACAAGTATTCTCCCAGAGCAGTTTTCCGCTGTTGGTTCCTCACTAGTGGAGTTATAGAAAAGATGAGGAACCGTGACTAGCTAGCCACAGCTTTTCATTACCATGTTACGTTTTTACTAGAAGTCTAGGGAAAATTTGGGTCATTGACTTTGTAATGATAAGTCTATCTCCTCTCACACAACTCCTGCCTGTCAGAAAGGATGAGTCAGGAGTGGTAGGCTCTGCTCAGAACCCCCGATGTACTGAGAAAGATAACCAGAAGAGCAGCAGCCCGGGAATGGTCACGGAGCATGGACGCTGTAAATATTTTTGAACTGAGTTCTTGTTTATTGCTTTTTCTTTCCCTTTCTTACAGCTTAACCACAGACATTAAGGCTATGCAACACTTTTCTGATTACTATGATGGATCCTTTAGCTCAGGTATTGCAAGTACTTAATATTTAATGCAGAGTTCGGTCCATGGCTCTCCCTACCAACCCATGTTATTTATATAATCTGGTTATAGAAATTCTGTCAGCACCATGCCTTTTTGTCATGTTAAGCTCCCTAATAGTGAGAGCTTATTAACTTGTGCTTTATTAGATTCTGTGCCTTTACCACCAAGTCATTAGACACAAGCATTATCCCTAGTCTCCTTTCGTTTCTGTCTTAAGATCCATCTTCACCATGATACCCATGCTTAATGAGAGTGCTTAAGTAGACAGGCTGTAAGTGATCCATTTGTATCTCTTGTCCACTTGTTTTATGGAATAAAAAAAAAAATCTTTAAAGCTTCCAGCTGAATGCTTAGCCAATAGTTTTTGCAATCTCGTGTTCCAATTAGTTGCCCTCAGGTTCAGCATCCTTCTGCCACACCGCTTTCTATAAGCCACGATGCGTGCTGCTTTTGTCTCAATCTTAGCGATTCTGAGGCAAGGAATGTTTCCTGTTTATGTTCATACAATAATCAGCACAGTGAGGGCTCTGAACTAATTGGGGCCTCTGGGTGCTACTGGCTTACTGCTAATATACTTTATATATACAGCCAAACAGTTTGGAGAGGTTAGTGAGGAGATTTTGTTTTTTCATTGTTGCTTATTTTTGCCACTACTGCATAGTTGTTTTATATTACCTTCATTAAAAGGCAAACACAGTGCTCAGTTCAGATTTAAGACATGGCAAGTACTTACTTTTAGAGAAGAACTGCATATCTGGATGGAGCTAGTTCAGATTTTGTCTAAAAAAGGTGACACGACTGGAACCTTGTTATACATTCAAATTTTCTTCAGTAAAGTCAATAAATGGACTTCCTGGAAAATGGATGTTCTTTTTTTTTTTTTTTCTTTTTTGCCTTTCTTCATTTTTACCTTTAAAGCTACAAATTTATGCAGATTTTTACTAACTCCGGTATCATGCTGAAAGTAACTTGAATAGCTTTATAGGGGCTATATTATGATACAAGCAAAAAGAGGCAGCCTCTGACTTAAACATAGTTCTCGAATTATTCTTATTCTGTTTCTATTCCATCTGACGGTCTCCAGTGAGGCTCTTCAACTTAGTCTGGCAGGTTAGACTACGCCAATAAAACCCTCTCAGAGGTCAAGGGGAAAAAGGGTGTAATGTGTGTATAACAGCATGCTTTTCTACTGGTGATTTTCTGCACTTAGTCCTGGTTAAGAAATCATTCACGACCATAGCAAAGCTGCTGGAAATGAGTAAAATCTATTGGCACCTGAAATCCTACTTTAGAATTTGTGCCTTACAGATATTAAAAATGAATCTGTCATGGAACCATGAGTAGAGCTTTTTGCAAAGCATTTGTTTGATATATAGTTGCTCCCTAGAGAGAAGAGTATCCAAGAATGAGCTCTGAGTAAATGAGTGCACTTGGCACACCCTAGCATAATGTCAAAGCTTCGCTGGCTCCAAGAGGGAGTTTTGCTTTGACAAACCTAGTTCCAGTGCCTTTTGCTTATGATGGATTCAGGGAATTTGGAAATATATGAAAAGAATATATCAGTGCAATGATACTTTCCATGAGCAGAAGGCATTCATTAGCAGGCAATGGAAAAAGAACAAACTGTTGTTACAGTTTTCTTAGAATTTTGGGTTTTGGTTTTGTTTTTTTTTTTTTTTTTTTCACCTGAATGTATCTATACACCAATCCCTCCAGCAAACAAAGCAAAATACTCCAGTTGAACTTTGTCTATACAGAATGATCCTGATGTGTTTTTTCAGAGGAAACTGTGTTATTATTTATATTTGCTGTGTGGATGCAGGATGCTCTGCCGAAGGTGCATTCATGATAGGGAGAAAGAGCTCTGACAGCTCACTTTTGAGTCCTGCAAGTTCTAGGAGGAATCAGTCCATGTTTTGCTCTGAGATACCTTCCATTAAGTCAACCAAAGTAAACAGTGCTCGGGAGCTGCGTGTTTGCAGCTCATTGAAATATGAAATAGAAGCACCTGGTGGGTGGATTTTTAATGCAGGCATAATCGATCACTGGGAGTGACACATGGCCGAGACTCATTGTGCCGGAGCTGGTTGTTAATTAAGCAGCCTGGCCGGAGGCTGTGGGCAGGTGTGCCTGTGTAGCCGACCTTCCTGGGGATTTATTTTTTCGGAGTTGCCTAGTGATGCGACGCAGATGCTTGTACTCCCATGGCTCTCCCAGCTTCCTCACGCCTCACAAGACTTTCTGATGATCTCAGAGTGCAACATAGGATCCACGGAGAGAGAAAACAACAAATAGCCTAGGAAGACTGAGTGTCACTGCTCTCGGATGTAGGGAAGTTCTGTTTGTATGCACATAAGGTGCCAGTCTCAGATGGCTCTGCTGCATAAAAACGTGCAGATTAAAAACCTTGACCCAAAACACTGAATGCCTTCAGTCCTCATTGAGCTTCCTTCCTTGGCAAATGGCACCCTGCCGTGCAGACCCATGGCATCTTGCAGGATGTGACCAAAAATGAGCATCTACTAGGATCCATTATTAGGACTGCTCCTCCAGTCCAGGCAGATTATCTCCAGAACTAGGACCCAAACACTAGGGAAGTGATGGTACTGTTCCCTGAGGGAGGGAGTCAGATAAATAAAGGTGCTGGTGTGTTCCTGGGATTACCTACTTTTTTTTTTTTTACTTTTTTTTTTACTTTTTTTTTTTCAATAGTTCTTCAGATAAAAATATGTAAGTTATCCTGGAAGAAAGGCCCTCAGTTTTCTTCACTTGAACGTGTTCTAGCTCCTCTACTGTTTTGCAGGACATGGGAACCACTGCAGAATGTTGTGGTTCTAATGTAGAAGATCAGTTCCTCCGAAGGATTCTTGTAAGCACCTGCTCTGCTCTGGAGAGAGTTTGGGAATCTGAACAGCTAGAAAAAACCTGCCATTGCAGCCTTGGTTCCCACCCCTGAGGTCCAGAAAGGCCCAGAAGTTAACATGCACACTTCTGCAGCTAGCTACCTACCTTCAGCTAGATCTCTTTGTGAGCAGAATTTCTGAAATACTTTTTTAATTTGTTAAAAGTTAACACACTGAGGGGAAAAGCAACCTGAAATAGGCACATTAGGGTCGTGAAGTTTTCACAGTCCTTTGATAAAGCTAGTTTATATGGCAGAGTTACTTCAGTCCTGGTGGAACTGCTGGGGAATTCAAGGTCTAGCAGAGCAGCTGGATATTGCATTGTATCTCATATTGACGGAATTTGTGTTCGTGGAGAGATTACACAGAAAGAGAACTAGCACATGGGATTTGCTTATACTGCATCTAAGACTACAGTGGAGGGTTCCCAAACTTGGCTGTGGCTGAGGGAGTCATAATATATTCTTCCAGTGTTTGATCATTGCAAACATATCTATGACTTTTTCTGAGCTGTAAAATACATCTGCAATTATTTTTACAGCCCTGGTGCTTGGATAGTATAAAACATATATTTTTTTTTTACTTTCTTGCACTTAAGTGAACTACCCAGCCTACTGAAAAACTTTGGAAGGAGTAGCTGATTTCTATCACCCAAAGATGAATCTCAAGTTGACTATTCAGAAGTGCATTGTATGCAAAGTCCTACCACACAAAGCCTAGCTTCCTTCAGCATTTTCTTTTTCAAAAATATTTTATTTGCAAAATGTGTATAAGCAGTATTAGCATTTTGGAAAACATAAAAAAGTTAGCTTTCATTTGCAAATTAGACACTGCCAGTGTTAGTCTGTAAAATACTTGGCTAGTATTCACAAGTGATTGGAGAATAAGAACTTATGAGGAAAGAGGCTGTTTAGGGGCAAGAAAATAGACCTTGGAAAACATCTTTTAAGAGAGAGTTGTTTTTCTTAGATGCAAAAATGAACAGAAATCTGCTATCAACCACAAATTGCAGATTATAAATACAGCGGATTAGTCCAAGTGCCAAATTCTAAAATGTAGTCCTGGCAGCCCTGCTTAGTAGTTACTTAATTTTAGACTCTGTCAATCTTTTACGTTTTCTTATTCTGAAATTTTTCATAAGCTCAGAATTAAATTTTTGCATGAAAATGACAGTTATATTTCACCTGGGATGTGTTCTGCTACAGAATAAATCAGAAAAATTACATTAACTAAAGATACCTGAGTTGTAATAGGCAGTGTCCTTTCTACATGTTGTATCTATTCCTAAAATAAGTTTTTGAAAGTATTTGGCTGTTGTAATGTCTGTCTTTGCATGAGCACTTTCCCATTCTAGCCTGTATGCAAACATGAGTTTACAAATGCAATTCTTAAAAGATGTTTTTAATCCTACACACTGATAATGTCACGTGATGGTAATTTATTCCTGAAACATTTCCTGTCAAAAAGAATACGCAGATATTTTCGTTCTCACTCATCCTTGTTAAGTTGAATAATTTGCTTATTACGGTTGGGAGAAGAAAAGTAGATTGTAACATGATATCAAAATAAGTCTTGCTGAATATCTAAAGAAAAGTATTAGTTTCTGCGCAAAGTGCCTGCACACATCACTTATAGACTTGAAAGTTGCTGAAGCATTGTATGCACTTTTACTTCCTTGATTCATTCTCCTTGAGTGTGCTGTAAATTCAACGTTCATTCTGACTTTGGATTAGGTTCTTTTCCTTTTTGTTTTCTTTGTCTATTCCTTTAAATTTTCAGAAGCAATGTACCCTTTCTCACTAGTTTCCGCTGAGCAGGTGCTGAAATGTTCAACTCCTTTAACTGCTGCTGTTGTTTCTGTTAATTAGGCCACAACAAAATCTATTCCTTTCTTTTTCTTTTTCTGGTTTTTTTTTTTTTTTTTTTTTACAGGAATGGGGCAGAATGATGCATTTTTTCTCAAGGTATAGGTCCATTTTCTAGGCATGAATGCACTATCCAAAGCTTTGCCTAGCACATGCATCAAACACATTTGTCTCATCTAGTACATTAATTAAATCACAGCAACTTGTACTGTAGAAACAATGAATATTTTTTTCTAGATTAACTAACTTCTTTTCTTGAAGGAAAACGTTACAAAAATTTTATATGTGGAAGTTCTTACACTCTCAAGAAAGCAAGCATATCTTATGATTAAGAACTTTATTATTTTAATTTTATTTAGAGGATAAACTTTGTTGGCATTAAAGCCTTTGGATTTCTACTGGACACTGAAATTAAAATTTCCTTGAAGATAATTCCTAAGTATATAAGTTCAAATATTAATCAAATACCTATTTCAGTCAGTTTTTAACTTCATCACCCAAAGCTGCATAAATATATTCATGAAAGTGCTATAAGGAACCACATGTACAGAAGTATTTGCAGGGTCAAACTACTAGGTAATACAGTATTTTGGCCTCTGACAGATTGAAAATGTAGTAGTTAGTTTCTGAAAGCATTGAAAATAAAATTGTGCATTTATCAAGCTTTTTTTAATATATTCTTCAATAGGGAGTTTCATTATCATCTTGTTATCTGTAGCATTTCCACTATGACATGCAGTCTGTGCTGCTAAATAGGCACTCACAATTTCAACACATTTTACTCTTAGTGGAGAAGCCTAAAAGCAGAGTCTGCTTCCTCTAATATTTGGACTCCTTGATGTTAGTGATTGTTGCAGTACTCTACTGGGTCCATTTGGATTAGAGTCTAACATTTGGGAGAAAATAGGTAAAACTCCTCAGAAAAGTTAGATGTAAATAATAACGCCATCACATCAAATTCATATTCCGTTACAAGTCCGAGAAGTTAACAATAAAGAAGTGTGAGGTTCCCCAATAATTTAATTCTGAAAGCACTAGGAAAAATAGGTATATGTAAGTTTGCAAATTTGTAGGTAGCATGGAGATTTTTACTTAAATGCAGCTTCAGAGAGTAGTTGTATTTAAACACCATATGATGCGTTCGTATTTCCTGCCGAAACTCAGATTGCTGACATCAGTATTTGCTGGAATTGAAACTTAGTAAAAGCTGCACTGCAATAGTGCAAAAGCACTGCAGCAGCAAAAAAGACAGACAAAGTCAGGAAAATATGAAGCCCTCAGTCTGATGCCCCTAAAAGTAGTAAAAAGACTTCCACTGGTCACAAGTGAGTACTGGATCAGGGACCGAGAAAAAAATTTTGGGATAAGAAGAGGGTAAGAAAAGGAGAGCAAGTGTCAAACCACTGGGGTAAGGGTATGAGCTCAGAACCTTCCCTGTCTCCAGTGGCTTATCTGTACATGTATCGGTATGTGCATGTCATTAAAAGAGTAATATTTTTTTTTTTTTTCAGATTTATAAATACTGGTTGGTTTGTACACATATTGGAATACAGACAAGGTTCTTTTGCATATTGGATATAATCTTCAGTACATTCGCTGCAAATAGCAGACTCCTGTGTTCTGATTTCATTTTTCCATTCTTGCTTTAGAATAAAATTAGCAAGGTCTAATTTTTCAGCTTCTGGTTATATTAGATAAGTGACAGGTAGCTACTTGTATACCAGTGAACGTTAGGAAAAGTAAAAACTCTGGATTCTAAGCACAGGTTGGGAATAGCTGCTGAGCAGCATGGGTTCTTTTCTCTGTAAGGGAGACAGGCTACTAAAGAATCTAATTTTGGGAGCTGTGCAAATTATTTATGTCCTCCAGCATATTTTATGCGGTTCCTGAAGTAGATGACTCAGTTTTAGTCTGCTTGGAGACAGGGGTTTAATGTAGATGGCTCCTTGCTTCGATAAGCGGCCTATGATCCTACCTACCCTTGTGAGAGGGCCTTTGGTGTGTTTGCAGCCAAGAGGCTGTGGGAGACTGCAATAACGTACACACAAGGCAGCTGCAGAGATAGTTCCACATCTTGATATTTCCACATGAATTGAGCCCGAGAAAGCTTTGATGTTGCAGAAACTGGGGGAAAGGTTTATTTCCTAAAGATTTAGGAGGGACTGAGGGAGCTGGGGTTGTCCAGCCTGGAGAAGAGGAGGCTGAGGGGAGACCTCCTCGCCCTCTACAACTACCTGAAAGGAGGTTGGAGAGAGGTGGGGGCTGACCTCTTCTCCTTGGTGACAGGTGATAGGATGAGAGGAAATGGGTTCAAGTTATGTCAGGGGAGGTTTAGATTGGATATTAGGAAACATTTTTTCACTGAAAGGGTTATTAACCATTGGAATAGGCTGCCCAGGGAGGGGGTGGATTCACCATCCCTGGAGGTGTTTAAAAAAAGGGTAGATGGGGTACTTAGGGACATGGTTTAGAAGTGGCTTTTGTCAGGGTAGGTTAACGGTTGGACTTGATGACCTTAAAGGTCCCTTCCAACCTCAGCGATTCTATGATTCTATGATTCTAACACCTAAATTCCTTGGCTGAGGCACTGGAGAGTTACTAAGTCATTTGGGCACTGGTGGCATAGCCTTAATTTTTGCTGGGTGTTTTGTAGCGTGTGCTGTATTCTGGGTGAAGTTCAAGAACAGTCACTACAGAATACCCTTAAGCCTATTTGCAAAAATTCGAGAAATGTAACTGTAATTGTTACACTTGAGAAATGTAACTTTAATTGTTTAAAAACGAACTATGAAAAGTAAAGAAGCCCCACGAAAACATTAGTTTTCTTAAAAAAACCATGAAGTACTGAAAAATGTTTTCTGGAAATGGTAATATTTTGATGCAATATGCCAGGTATCCATTTTTCTGAAGAAAAATCACAATCATTTGTGAAAGGTGTTTTTCACAGCTATGGCAATAAAATGGAAATCTCTCCGATCTTCACTAAAAAGTGATCTGATCAAAATGTTTTACTTATTGTATGACCTTGTTTAAAAAAATACCCAACTGATTCCATTTCTGTTTGTAATAGATTTTTATCTTTGCAACTGTCTGGCATTCTGGTTTCAATTTAACCGGGTTTTGTTTGGCTTCCTAGAACACATAGCTGATGAAACATAAAAATAGTGAGTTTGACTTGAAAATGATATTGAGTCCACTGTTCACTGGAAGTTTGATGCCTACCACGCATTTGAAAAAATGTCTCCTTGTCTCTTTGGTTTACAGGGTTTTGCCACATATTTCCATGCTGGTTGTGATAAGCAAACCCTCAACTTAGATCAGAGAGACCTCCAAGATACTTGGAAGATTTGATGACCCGTTGAGAGATGGGAAAGAGCCTTGTTGCCAATGCTTTCAAAATATAACTGCACTTTGCATTTTTTCAGAATTTAAGATTTTTATAGACACTGGGTCTATAACTGTGTACCTACTGGGGATGATCATTTGAGGATAAGTTGAGCCTTCATCTTTATTAAAACAGTTATTAATACAGAATGATTGCAATTATTCTTTTTGAAAAGGTTTTATTTGGTTAATGAAATCCAGGAATAGGGTTCCCTAACGATGTCCTAGGGCTACTTCGAAATGATAGTTGTGGCCCAAATGTATTATTCTTAAAGAAAAATTATCTCCAGGTATTTGTTTTATATTTGGTGTAAATGAAGCACCTCCTGAATAAATTGCAGCTGCTCTTTTCCTAAAATGATTAGGATTCCTTTCATTAAAAAAGCTGATTTCTAAATTAAATAACAAATTTTAAAGGTTAGTTTTGTCAAAAGGGAAACAAAAATGGTCATCAGGAACTTCAGTGTGGTGTTTACCAAAATTAATATTTGAACTACTGGACTACTAGACAGAGGATGCCCTGGGAGGACACACCACTGTCATCTTGTAGCAGACTAAACTCATCTAGGAGCATCAACGATGAGGAAGACAGAAGAAAGATTGCTTATTTTGTGTACTTGGTCCAGGAATGAATTAGCAACCTAACATACACAGCGCACATGCTGCCGAAACTAGACACCTTGGCTGATACAAATATATGGTGCTCGAGCATTTAGGTACTTCTCACCTTAGGGATCACCTAAATTGGAGGTTCATGTAGGATATCTTTATTTGCAGTCAGGCAGTATTTGGATGTCCAAGAGGGACGGGAGAAAAAAAGAATAGAAAATTTTCTGATTAACAGTGTGTTTATTGAAAGATGAAGTCTTAAACTCTGCGTCTTACAGCCTGAGTCTTCTTTTGGTATCGTGTCTTGTGAAAGGTGAGGCAAGAGGGCTGAGATGTAACAGAACAAGGAGTATCTACTCCAAGGCAGGAGTTATAAAGTGCAAACCCTGCAATTTCTACTCGAGTTGGCATGCCAGAAATGGGCAGAATAAGAGCACTTTTTATCTCACAGAGGATAATGTGAGAATTGAGAGAGTATATACGTTAAAGATTAAGAAGAGCTCAGACACTAAGTTAATAACAAGAATTAAAAATGGCTCCAAAATTACAATTGCCTGATTTGGCAAATATGAACTGGGGAGGTGACTGAGGGAGTGCAGTACCAGATCATGCTCCCAGTGAGCAGTCCATATAGGTAAAAATAATCTATGGCTAGAACTAGGCATTTTGTTTATTAAAGTCTAAATATCCATGGTTAGCCTAAAACAACCTGAGTGGGTCCTTTCAAACTTCTTTATCTTAAACTGTATGGTCCTGCCTCCACTGACCATCCTGTATGGATATATTTGGGTTTAGATTGTTTTTTGTTACAGAGTTTAAATTTTGTTTTTCAGACAACCTATGATCCTGAAAGGGAAACTGAAGAGTTGATCCAGAAGGAAGAACTGAAGTTCAAAGACAAAGTTGTCTGAGAAATTATTCTGCTGTGAAATGACTGATATTTCTTGTTTGTATAGCAGCGGTGCTAATGAACTCCATACAAATTCCCAGTGTACTTATGCCCACACGGCCACTTGATAACATAAATATGAGCCCATTCGAGATCCACCTCACTAGTGGTGTGACAAGCACCATGCAAATACAAGTGTATGGCTTCCAGAGAAGGGATGCCCAACCAAGTTTGTGCCTGCCTGCATGGCTAACATTCCTGTCACCTACCCTTATAGTATTGCCAATGTGCGACCTGGTCACCTGAGGCTGTTTTTTGCAATCAAAAAGGCAAACCAGAAACTTTGAGAGTGGGATATAAGTGTCTGCTTATGACTAGAGGCATTACATTTTGGGGTGCTTAGTTTTTGTAAAGGGAGCCCACGGTTCACTAAATCCATTTGGTCAGATGTGACCCATCACCCATGAGTCTCTAATTAGCCCTGGCTTTTACATACAGATAGCAAAAAGTCAATCTCTGCCTGAGAAAACTGTCTGTTTAATTAGATAAAGAAGGAAAAGAATAGTTTGGTTACTTCCAACACATTCAAAACTTTTGCTAAGTAAACAAGACTTGGGAGTATGGTGATTTTTATTTAAATCATATTCTTCATGGCCGTTTTTTTTCATCCAGCATCTTCTGCTGGTATTGTCATGGAGACCAAGGCTGTTAATGCCATGCAATCCTGTAATATATACAGAATGAGTATTGCATCTCATCATTCATAAAGCCAAGTTTATACAATGTCACAATTCTTACCTCACAGAACAGAATTATAGCTGTACCTTTGCTGTCAGCTTCGAACTTTGGACATGTACTGAATATGACACTGACAAAATTGAGCAAAAAGATTCAGTGTTTAAGATTACTTATGCATGTTCAATATTCATTTGTTTAGTAGAGAAAAAAACCACTCTGCAGTGGGTTTATTTTGGTTGTAATAAAGAATGCAGTTCGAGTAATAGTGCACAGAACAGCAACGTAATTGACAGCTACATAATCAGTCTAAAGTGTGCTTGCTAGGATGGGTCAAATTCCCTTGGGAATCCGGATGAGGTCTGTGCGGCTTCTGCACTCGGTGCTTTGTTTGCATCACAGAGCCTGACATCAATATCTTACATGAAGAGGAAAATGACAGAAACTCATGTTGCCAGTGTCCATCTGTGAAGCATAATGCAGATTTATATTCTCGATTAAAGCAAGAAAACACAGTTTCGAAAGTCCGGCACTCACAAACACTTGCAGGTATAGAAGATGTTGCTGTTGTGAGTAGCCCCTACAATTTCAATCTGACTGAACACAGTCTGATTCTAATAGGGGTGTACAATAGATGGTTGTATTATGGGAACTTGAGCTCTGGGCATGAATTTTGTGGTCTTGCGTATCTAGTTGTGGTGATTTAAGACAGTACTGCCCCAGATGTTCACTTGAATTTGCAAAGCAAAGCCACATTTACTATTTACTGTGAATGTTGCTCATCCTCAATGTCAAGTCCACTCACATATTTAAAAAAAATCCTTTGGTGGTGACTTAGACTAGGCCAGATGACTTTGAACTGAAGATGCACCTGCTCAGGCCATTGGTGTATCGCAGGCAGAGAACTGATATTCTCAGGAAAGAGACAGTAAGAATGAATCTTGGGCAAAAAGTTAAACCACTATAACTGCGGAAGTAAGACCTCATTTAGCCATTCTAAGTCACAGCATGTGTATGTCAGGACTATTTTGTCTTCAGTGATGCAGATATAAGAGCAATCTACTGCTTTATTTTCTCTTTTACCTCAAACATACACATCAAAGAAAAAATCCAGCAGCTCCTTTGCTGCTCTGCCATAAAAAGAGAAGACCCAAATTTGCTTGGACAGGACTTAAGACTATAATGTGCAGTCTACAGCTTGGATCACTGTCCAGTCATTGCACTAGTTTTATGCCTATGAGTATGACCTGTATGAAGCCGTGCTTTAGAAAGGAATGAAAACAAACTCCTCTCTCCCTGCAGAATCCAGGTACATTACTTAGGAGGTACCAGATATCCCCAGATGACCCAGAAACAACCGTTCACTGTCTTTAATCCTGCTTTTAATTCACTCAGATGAAATATATTAAATATGTGAGTTAAAGGGCATGAGGTGTAAAAAGAATGAACAATGAGCATCCACATATGCAGACATGTCTATCATTAAAAAAAGCGTAGATAGGTTTTCCTTATATTCAAATAATGTAATCAGCATTGTAAAAGACTTTGTGCCAAACCACGTAAGTTCTATGGACAGAATGAATGGAAAATGTGAGGAGATAATTAATCAGACTATAAACATGAAAAAAAAATCACTGTTAATTCATTTCTGAAAAAGGTGCGTATTCCAGTGATGAATTGATGCAATTGTATTAACACTTCCTGGGCTCTTTTAAAACATTACCACTACTCACAATATAGGAATGCCATCATTAATATTTCTAACTTGGCAGTCTTACAAACCTCGTGCAGAATTTTCATCCAATATTTATCCTTTCCTAGTGATTCAGCTTGATTCAACCTCAGCTAAATGTCATTCTTACCATTCCTTTACTTACACACTGGAGTGTGCCCTTTTACTCTGCAAACAAATAAGGAATACGCATTCTCTCGCTTTATGATGGAATTGCATAGAATCCTCAAACTGTCATAGAATTAAGTCCTAAACCCCATTGGGGGTTCTTTTATAGAAAGCTTTAAGAACCAGTACATCCCTGTTGCCAGCTCCTTGGCTGGTACTGATGTGTGAACTGCGGTAGTTTCAACAGATCCTTGTCCCCTAAAGCCAGCTGAGGCCTTGTTTCATACTTTCACAAGTGGATAACTATCAATTGGAGTTATGAGTTCTCAGACCATTTACATAGGCTTTAAAACCTAGCTATTTCATTTAGTTGCCTAAAGGTAGGGATATTTATTTTGGCCGAGTGATCTAGGATTATAAAAATGGAGATTAGGTAAAATCATATTGCCCATACAGTGTTATGACCACGCTGAGAAAAATATACTCCACCCAGCAACATCAGAGAGAATGCAAATTCCTATGTGAATTGCTGTGTTTTATGGTGTGCAATCCAAGTAACTTACTGCAGTGTCAGAAATATGGCTTTGGTGATAAGCCGCTCCAATAAAGTTAATTCTGTAAACAAATATGAAGTAAAAACTACTGTCAGAAATACATGAAGTGCTTTTTCCCTCTACTTCTCCTGGAAAATCTGTCCTTTGGCAGGCAACTATGTGCACGGTGCAATTCATCTGTCTGAGAGGACAGCTGATGTCACCTCCCGGCCAGCTGGCAAGGTGTCACTATGCACACAGACGCCAGTACGTTCCTCTGAGAGGGAATAAATCAGACAACTGGCACCTGTGACACTGATGTCCGTTCAAATATTTCCCTGTTCATGCAATTCAGACTGTAGTAGAAGGGCATAGTTAGGATCTCTCTCCTCTGTTGCAGCTCCTTGCCTTGAGAACTTTCTGTTAAAGGCTGTGAAAATGGCACACTGAGGCAACCTGGTGTGGAAAATAGGTTCTTCCCATACATAAACAACCAGGACTAGAAACTCCTTGGTGAATATCCATAACCCTAGGGACTGACCTGATTGCACATGGGAGCAATATTAAGCAATAGGGTTCATGTATGTCATGGAAGCTGTGATATATTTTCTTCTTTTATTAGAGTGTACTGGAAGCCGTGTCTATTTGAGCAGAGTCCTTCTTATCTTAACATATAATTAATAGCACAATGGGAAATAGAGTTGTCAGTGTCAGTGGTCTGGTCCAAAATGCATGATCACTCCATATTTTTTGACCTCTTCCAACTTCAGTGCCCTCTGTAAAGATGCATTAGACTTGACTGAAATAAATCCAAGTACACCTGTCTCCCAGAGCCCTTCATATATTTCTAATACATAATAGCTAGAAGCTGGCAAATGAAAGATGGTGCCTGAGGCCTCTGAAGCTTGAACTAAACCCAGTTTTTATTCCACTTATGTGAAAAATCCTAATAATCAGCACATACATGTCAAAAAGATTTGTGCCGGGCAAAAAACCCCACGAGAGTGCCTGACAACTTCAACCAAAGACTGTAGCTTGAAATCAGAACTACCTACCACCTTTTAAACCAATGTTTAAGTATTTTAGATTACAGAAATTTTAATATGGATAAAATATATCAATAGCTGCTTTAAGTTTTTAAGGGATCGTTTTATTCCTACAGGACATACACAAGTCATAACATCTGAAATCTAGACTAGCTATATGTTTTTGACAGACGTTCTAGTAGCTCTAGGGAATTTTTCCTGCACTTTTCTGTTAACCAGGGTAAGTCACTGTGGTAATACAAGTGACTTGTCATATAAACACTTGAAAAAATGGCATTGTATCTTCTGACCCATGATATACACTCTCTTGATGCTATGCTTCTCTTTCTGTCCTTCTACGCTGCTGTAGACATGAGGTATTTCCAGTTATGTGCTAGTGGGCAATGTAAGCCCTCTTTAATTAATTCCAATCACTTCACATTTTCTCTAGGCTAAGAACGTGCACAGGGATGGTTACAAAAGATGTGCTGATGTGTGTGAGCCACTGTACTTTCTTCCAAGGGCGTAAGAAAAGTTGTGGGAAGTTCTACTTGTTAAGGACAGTCACAGACTCAGGCTGTAGCCTTAACTTCAGTTTGTCCCTTAACAGTGGGGTTATAAACATTACGTTGTGGTTATACACACTCTGTCTGGCCTAATATTCAGTTGAATATTCAGATTCAGTTATTCATCTTGAAGACCCCCTGCTAAGGGCACAGGGCATTCAACTGTAAGACACCTGCACAACAGGGAAATTGAGCTGGAGCCCCAACACCCAAACTGAAAGTCCTGGTCATTACAGTCCTTGCAAAAGAGGCAACACTAGCTCCTGGTCTGCCTGCTGCATGGGGCATTTTTAATGCCTGACCCAATCCAACAAAAATGTAGATAGCAGACATCAATGAAAAATATAGACTACCTGCAGGTGATCCAGCAAGATTGTTATTTGTGACTCATAACATTGTTTGTGTTATCAACATTGTTCTAGCTACAAATAGAAAGCACAGCACTATTAGGCTGCCTATGGGGAAAGTTAACTCCATCCCAGCCAGACCTGATACAACCATAACGATATCAGACTCTTCTGGGGCACTTGGAAGTGACCAGGTGACTCGCAACAGATCTTCCAACATGCTTTGGCCTCTGCCTTCTTTAGGTAGCCTACAATTTTGTCTTTTGCTTAAAAATGTCTTCGCTGACATACTCGAAATGGCTGGCAAGGAACTCTGTGGCTCTTGCTTCATTAACAGTGACCCAACTCCAGCATAATGATAAAGGAGATATCACAACACCTAAATGGACTTATTAACCTTACGCCTTGCTTCTCTTCCAATTTAAAGTGTTCCAGGTGTGCCCAGAAACAGATCTTTTGTTTCCTGAGGAACTGTTCTGGTGGACATTTAGGATAAATGGGTGATAAGAATTCATTTAAGTTTCATTCAAGTTTCAGTGGAACCTACAATGACAAATTTAGTAATTTTGTATGTCTAACTTCCTGCTCCCCCGAAACTCTATGGGTCATACCTAGAGGGACTAAAGGAACATTTTAGATTATATAGTCCTTTGTCTGTCTATGAGAACATCCACAAGCTCTATCTTATTAACACTGAAGGTTTTTTTAGTCCATTCTGTAGTGTCAGGACTTTGCCATTTTGATTTTAAGAAATTTCACCCTGAATTTATTCTTGGGCAGTGTATATGTTTATCCCTGTATTGGAATTGGTTAGAATGTGAAGCTCTTCTCCCCTGATGATATTTATTCTCCTTTTCTCACTTCCCTCACTCTGCCTGTGTATTTTTAGTAAACAATCAAAACTCCTCTCAGCTTTTTCTTTACTATGCTAAATAAGCCATGCTCTCATACTGTCCTCGCATATAGCAGTCCTTCCACCATAACGCTGCTACTTGTCTCTCCTTTCTACTCTCATTTGGTGAGGTTTTCGCTATCCCAATCACATTTTTCAGTCACCACTTACCCAGATATTTAAGGCTCAAGCAATGAGCCACCACATTCTGCACTGGAGTGGGCCTGCAAAGGCAGGCTAAGGTTAGCAGTAGTTAACAATAATCCTCTCTAGTGCTGTAACGTTTGCATTTGCTTTGAAAATGTATATTAAACAGAAAGGAACAGGGTACAGACACACTATAGACAAGGAGGTTCCCAGTTCAATAACCTGTACATAAGGATCTGTTAGTAGGATTAGATTTACTAAACACAAATAAAAGGTGGGAATAGAAAATACTGATAAGGTTTTGCTGCCTTCTCCTTCCCCCTCTGCCCTCCCCCGCCCCTGTCTAAATAATAATTTAAATTCTCTGCTTCTGGGAAGAAAGCTCCTATGGCATACTTTGATATACATATATATATATATATACATATATATAAAAGCTATTGCCCATCTGTTTTAGGTGCTGGGTGAAAGGAAGATTTCTGCTGCTTTCCTCTTCTTGAAGCCCTTGAGTAAAATAAGAGGAATGATCTCCAACAGTCTATTTTCCCTTGAGCCTCTGGGCAGCAGAGAGGTGCACCCTGGTCTTCTGCACTGTCCTAAAGACAGCCCCAAGGCTGATCTCAAGACCAAACCCACCTATCATGCAGACAACGATCTTGCAAATCCAGCCTTGTGACAAACCGGGACACATCCTCTGGAGCGTACAAAACACATGCCTCCCAACACGCTGACATATTCCTCTACATAGAATAGGCAGTCTGTAGGCATGCAGCTGTATGGATGGGCAAGGAACTAGGAAAGAAAAGTCCAGAAGCTTCACTTTGGAGGGCAGGAAGGTGCAGCAAGTGAATTTTGACCACTTTTATTTTGTGAATTTCTTCTTTGTCTGCATCTATTGCTGCTCATCATTTCCTTAGAAGTAGTAGCAACATATAACTCATATAATTCTTGACTGTTTCTCTTCTGCCCACATGATCTGTAACTGTAAGTGTGAAGTTGAATAATTTTGCTAAATTCCTTTCTGGGGGGTTCTCAGCAAAACTGTAAGCAGGACCAGAAGCTCGGTGGTTTCTATGTACAACCTTAAAAATACATTGTATTTGGTTTATACTTGGTTCATATTTAGAATCATGTGAGTTAAAAACAACATTTCAACAAATAAGCACTGGAAGTTTAATATGTGAAAAAAGATGGACGCTATCAGTCCTGTTGCTTGCCAAGGCAAATTTCTGAATTACCAATAGAAGACAGTGTCAGGGATTTTTAAGCTCTGCATTTGCTGTACGAATACAGATTAATTGGTGCCTACAGGGCCTTCATGTAAACACCCACTAATCTGTTAAAAAAAGAAATACGAATGATCCTGCTCACTAATAGGAATTTCCTCAGGGACTTAAACGAGAGTTGGATTAGGCAATGAATGCTTAGAGCTTCTTCTGTTAAACAGCAGCACAGACTCCTTTTTGTGGGGGGTGATATTTTTCTACCAGTAACACAGGGTCAGTTCTTTAGGTTTGATAAAGTTATTATCTTCCCAGCAAATATCAAAAGATAATGAGATTGTGGGAGTTTTTTTTTTTTATTTTTGCCAGATTTTCAAATGACTATTTCTAGCCTCCTACTATGTGAAATGTTGGCAGATTTCACAAGGTCTTTGCATGATCCTTCATCATTAAAATCCTTCCTCAGGTCTTCAGATATGTATTTCTGTATGCCTGCACAGAAACTACAAGTTTTACAAGACCTCTGCTTTAACCATTCAACAATGGTTAAACATTAACAATGTTAACCATTCAACAATGAATTTTGACATTCTGAACTGGAGAAAAGTAGATCTCAAAAAGCTTGACTTAAAGACCTCTGAATTGGAGGAATTTTTACTTTCACATTTGTAGCCAAGTGTTACGGAGAAAAAGACCAGGACTGTGATTCTGTGGTCTGCTATTTTTTTCTTAGTTAAATAATGATTTTTGCATGCCTAGAAGATGTGTGAAATAAGCAAAGGCTTTTTTTTTTTTCTTCTGAGATGGATTTGAACTGCAAGCTGCAGTCTTTAACTCAATAGATTACAGTACCTACAAGGCTTAAGGGTTGAGAGGGCCTCTCTGGTGTTCATGGATCGAGTTCTCTTGGAACATGTTTCTGGGAACCTGAAGGCAAAGAAGGTAATTAGGAACAGTCAGCATGAATTTACTAAAGGTAAAACTTGCCTGACCAACCTGATTGCCTTCCACAATGAAATGACCAGGTCTGGGAATGAGGGGACAACAGTGTATGTCATGAACCTGGACTTTAGCAAGGCTTTTGACACCGTCTTCCACAGTGTACTTGCATTAAAGATCTTAACAGCTGGATGGCTGGGTAAAAAATTGTTTAGGTGATTGTGCTCAGAGGATAGTGGCTAATTGTTCTTTCTCTACCTGGAAGCTGGTAAGAAGTGGTGCACTACAAGGGTCTAGCCTGAGACAAATCCCATTTAACATCACTATCAGCAACCTGAAGAAGGCAATGGAGTGTGCTCTCAGCAGTTCTGCAGAGGATGTTAAATTGCAGTGGCCTGGAGGGACACCAGTAGGCATGTTTGAGCACCGAGCTGCCATCCAGAGGGACCTGGACAGACACCTGGGAAGGAAGAACTGCTTGCAGTGATGCAAGCTAGAGACGGCTTGGTTAGATGCAGCTCTGTGGAGAAGACCTTGGAGGTCTTGGAAGATAAGAACCTGCATGTGATAGTTAGTGCACACTGGCAGCAGAGAAAGCCAAGAGCAACTTGGCCTGTATGAACAGGAGCATGGCAGTAGATCAAGGAAAGTGGTTACTCTCCACATGTTAGATCCCATCTAGATACTGTATCCAGTTTGGGACCCCCAGATCATTAACAAACTGGAGTGAGTTCAGCAAGGCGACACTGAGATGGCTGGAACGTCTGCCCTATGAGGAGATACTGAGGGATGAGGTTTGTTCAGCTTGGAGAAGGGACTGCTTCAGCCCTCCCATACCTAGAAGGAGCTTAGCATGAAGATGGAGCCATTCTCTTCAGAAGCATACATTGAAAACAGAGGTGTTAAAAAGTTTTTTCCATGTGAAGACATTCAAGCAGTGGTTCGGGTTGTCCAGAGAGGTCGTGCAGTCTCTATCCTTGGAGGTTTATAAGACCTCAGTAGATAAAGCCCTGAGCAACCTGGTCTGATCTCATAGTTGGCCCAGCTTTGAGGGGCCAGAGGTAGCAGGAGCTTGCCGGGGCACAGGGCAGGACCCAGAAGCCAGGGCCATCCCCCCTACCCAGGAGCAGGGCAGACGGGAGGGAGGCAGGCAGGGCAGCACCGTCCCTGGGCATTGGGCACCTCCCTGAGGATGGGGATGGGACAAGGTGAGCTGGGATGTCAGCTCACAGGCAGGGGCACCGATGCATGGCCCATCTTCAATCACAGACATGGTGGCAATACAGCAGGGGCTGTAGCTCAGGCAGGAGCCAAGGGTGAGATCCTCAGCTCAGAGCAGCTCCCTGTGGTGGGAAAGGCCCTGGCCACAGCACTCTCACCAGTTACCAGGCCTTCTCCCCACAACCAGGGGAATGGGCTGCTCTCAGAGAGGCAGCTCTGACCTGCCCTGAGCCCCTTCTCCAAGCCTGACCTTCTCAAGGGCTAAGGGTGTGCTCAGTTCCCTTGCATAGGGGCTGGACGAGGTGACATCCAGAGGTCCCTTCCAAGCTGAGTTATTCAACGATGTTACAACACACATGCAGTCAGATTTTAACACTGAAAAATGTAATTCCTTTCTACCAATGAGCTCTTCAGTGTCTGTGCGTGATGCACAGTGGGAAGCTTAAGAACAGGGAGATGAGACTGAGAAAGTTAGGAACACACCTTTATGCTGACAAATAAAAGACTTTTAGACAATAACATTTTGAAAGAGAATGTTTGTTCTCTGACTTTAAGATACTTTCACAATATTAGTTGGTCACATTTCACAATGTTTCTGCAAAGAAGGTAATTATTGTCGTATCTCTTTTAGAGATGGAAGAATGCAGATGCAGCAAACGCATGTGACACAGATATGTGAAGATGATATGTCAAGATGGGGCTAGAGTAGGAAACCTCAGGCCTACTCTCTAGCCAGAAAAAGGGCCCTCAACTTCCTAATCCAGACGAAACGAACAGCAAAATGTTAGTCCTGTATTCTTTCTCCAGTAGCTCCCTGTTGATACTTCCAGGGTTTAAAGCACGTGCAGAATGTTTTTGCACCATGAAAAAATAAAAAAAGTAAAATAAATAGCAAAGTGCTTTCTGACAGTTTTACTGTTAATACGCTGTAACAAAAATTCAAATGACGTTGTGTAAGATTAGAAGCAATGAATAATTCGGGGAAGTTAATCCTGTCAACTACACTTTGTCAAAACAAGTCTAAATGACTCACAAAATCACTGCATTGACCACAAGTGAAATAAGGAAACCTGACCAGTGTATGGACAAAGAGAACAGTTGGTACTTGGCCTGTTATGTTGTATTTTACTGCTTCCTGTGAGAGCAAGTTTAGGAAAAACACTGCCTGCTTTTCATTTAATCCATTTACCAGGGCATATCTGCACAAAGCTTTCACTACCTGGACAGCTTTAACATTTTTTTCCAGACTCAGGCTTTATGGTGGCCTGGCTGTTGGATATATTTAGCCCTGCAAAAAGACTCTAAAAGGTAAACAATGATGCTATCTGACTTGAAGAGAACAGATTGTCTAAGCTCGGTGGTGAACAGAGCATTAATCTGAGGCTCTTATATCAGCTCAGATGTACTCAGAAAAGCCCACAGACAGAGACACCATTCAAATAAAAATATTCCATGTTGAAAGGAGCAGGTTTGGTTCTTTGCTGCATATGAAACAAGAAAAGAACAAAAAGAAGGGCTCATCTTTCTCCAGGTTTGGGACCTATGGAAATAGGACTGATCCCTACCACAATTTAGGTTGAGCATCTCTACTTTAAACCCCATAAACTCAACACCCCGGAAGGAGCCCTGCCATAAGCGATATTGAAAGCTCTAAGGCATGAGGCTATTCTTGTTATGAATTCTTTTTGATGCATCAGATTTAGAAACTTAAAATTCATTTGGAGGTTTGCTAACTTTCCTTAATATCAGTTTTCAAAAAACAAAATATTTAGGATATATTAGTCTCAAAAAAACCCCAAAGCTTTCCTTCCAGAATTTTGAGGATGTGAGTCCACATCCTCATTCAGAGTTTAAAAGTTAAATTTAGCAATTCTTTCCATTTTAGGTATAAAACATTGCAGGATGAAGTGGGCCTTTGAGATGTCCAGATTCCAGGTCCAAATTGCACTTTATCTCCCAGCTTCTCCTGCTCATACGACAGAAAACAGACGACTAACTGGGGGTCTGTTTACAAGAGTACGGTGTTGTTTTGAGCTGCTTTCAAGGAGTAGAGTCTGTAGATAAGAGTCTGTGGAGGTCCGAGCTAAGAGCGAAAGTGCAAATAAGTAAAACAGATGTTGAAGGTGCTTGGGAAGAAATCTGTAGGGAAAAAAAAAAAGAAAGAAAAAACCAGGAAATAGTCTTTAAAGATAGACTAAAGAAAAAAGACTTAAACTCTAGTGCATAAGAACAGACTGTCAGCAGATATTGTAGCACGTGAACAGGGAAGTCTTGGAGTTAAGCCAGCGTAATGTCAGTGGTTATTATAAGATGACTGAAATACAGCACAGGAAGGACTTTTCTTCCTCAAGTTAATGGTGGGAACATTTTCACCAGAAAGGAAAAGACTTATCCATACAAGCAATGACCGAAATGTTGGTTTTATGCTTTATTCATACTTCTTTTATTTTAAGAAATGTGACCATCTACATTCTGAGGGTGACCTGGAAAAAGTGCTCATTCTGCAAATATCATGGGACTACGGAAAAGTTCATATTCTTCTACTGGTCTTTTTCTGTCTTGCTGTGGTCTTTCTCTTTTGCATTCTTGCCTCTCCTAGCATCCCAACAAAATAATAATCATGGAATCACAGAATCATGGAACTTTCAGAGTTGGAAGGGACCTCTAGATAATGTTGCCATGTTTAACTCCTCACATGTGTGTTTAGCACTATAATGAAGTTTTTCTGATATATTTCAACCCTGGATTCACCACTTACATTCTTATATTTTTAATTGCAATAGTAAATAGCAGGTAAAAAAGCAATAGTGATCAAACAGTGTAAAGTGGGTTTAAATTATACAGCAGCAGCTCAAGATTGAAGCTGTTGAGCCATATGCCCTTTTCCACATACATTTTACCAGATCCCTGCTAACTGACTGCCTTCCATCACCAGCATAGAATCATAGAATTGCCTAGGTTGGAAGGGACCTTTGAGATCATTGAGTCCAACCATCAACCTAACACGGACAAAACCCACCCCTAAACCATGCCCCTCAGCACCACGTCTGCCTGGCTTTTAAATACCTCCAGGGACTGGCAACTCAAGCACTTCCCTGGGTAGCCTGTTCCAGTGCTGGAAAACCCTTTCAGTGTAAAACTTTTCCCTAATATCCAGTCTAAACCTTCCCTGGCACAACTTAGAATCACAGAATCATAGAACCATAGGGTTGGAAGGGACCTCTGGAGATCATCTAGTTCAACCGCCCTGACAGAGCAGGGTCACCCAGAGCAGGTTGCACAGGAAGGCGTCCAAGCGGGTTTGGAATGTCTCCAGAGTTGGAGACTCCACCACCTCTCTGGGCAGCCTGTTCCACTGCTCTGCCACCCTCAAAGTAAAGAAGTTCCTCCTCATGTTTAGGTGGAACTTCCTATGCTCAAGTTTGTGCCCATTACCTCTTGTCCTGTCGCTGGGCACCACTGAAAAGAGCCTGGCCCAACTTGAGGCCATTTCATCTTGTTCTATCACCTGTTACTTGCAGATTATACAAAAACAATAACTGATGTTTCTAAATTGGCAAATTATTCTATCCATGTACCTAGTACACATTCATGGTTCAGTTTTATCAATGTTGTATCTTCAACTCTTGTATTCAGGCAAAAACCTAGTATGCCGGACTTGGATGTGTCCCATCTGTATGTGCTGTTGTGCAGTACCCTCTCCATGACTGCTGCAAGTCAGACTACTGATTATGAGAATAGCTGCTCATTAGTGTTTTGTTGGCACACAGTCGTCCTGTTATGATTAGCCTGTGATCCCCTGACCACTGCAGTCAGCCATGTAAATAATCCATTACCTACTTACAGGAAGCCAGCCAGATACACCATGGATCTTTTTTGATAATGAAAGTGCCCTGCATCTGACTATTAGTTCAATCATAATTAGATCATGTCTGACTTAGACAGGCTTCCTTTTTTTTTTTTTTAAATCTGCAGCTCATGTAAGACTTTAGACTCAAGCTTTTACCTTCATAGTGCAGCTGGCCCTCAGCCTCGTATCACCAATTTTGCCTACAGACAATTGCTGAGTTGTGAGATGCTGACATATGTCATTCTATATGTCCTTCACGTATAAGCTTTGGCAGTTGTCTTCAACAGCAAGAGCTGTGGGAACTCATCTTAAAATTTTTCATTGTTTTTACCTGATAAACAAAGTCTGATCTGTCTTGTTTGAACAGTCATTTAGCACACAAGCTGATATTTTTAATTGAAAATAGAAGTATTAACAGAATAAAGACATAGAAATAGAAATAGGGATTTGTGTTGAAATTTTCCAACAAAAGGAAAGATTAATTTTTCATGAGAGCTATTGCCTGTTATTCAGCTTCAGGTCCATCTCAGAGGCATTGTTTGCTATTAAAGCTCATTAGAAACTTTGTATTGGTGAAGAAAATTGCACTTCTTTCAGATTCTAAATTTCTTTTGTATCAACATTCTTGATTCTTTCCATCTCTCTTAAATTACTAAGTGAAGAAAAATCCTGTGCATAATCTCAGTGCTTTCATTATCTGTCTCTCCTACTATAGTCATCGGATATTAAATCTCTTTCTTAGTATTGTCCCAATATTTGACATTTACCATTACAGCATTTATCTTCCAGAAGCTACATCTTTGTTGACTTTCCATCTAGACCAAATATTTATTGTACAGCCCTTACTGTACTTATATCTAACCCTGCCAACCTTCCCAACTACAGCAGCCAGATATTATTTTTCAAAAACCTATTAACCTAACACTAATAAATAAGGACCTAGTGAGTTCAGTTTTTTCCTGCCATTGGTACTAGCCCTGTGAGTCCACATTGCTTTGATTAAAGTCCCTTTATAAGCCATAAATGAATAGCAGCTGTTCTTGACATCTCTAGAAAGCTTGGCAAATTAGACCACCTCACATTCGATGAAGCTGCAGGTGGGAGATGACAGGTTTCATTTGTGGTCTTCAAATCACTTCCCTCAAATTAATGTTCTGCACCAAAGCCAATCCTATTTTTAACTTTTTGATGATGAGAGGAAAGGGAAGGAAAAAGGTGAATGCCTCTTAGATAACAGAGTTACCTGGATAACTGATAGACCTGCAACATTAAGCACGATGCAGAACCACTATAAACAATGCTTGTGTATATACTGAAGCTTCTGCTGCCTGGAACATGTTGAATGATGGGCTGCATCAAAAGCTTGATGAAATAACAATATATCACATGCAGAGCAAGAGACAATAAATCATGTTTTGAGTTGTGATGAATGGATCAAAATGACTCAATGTTAAGTTATGGGAGAGAGGAGCCATCCATACATTCTGCCCCAGCACTGGTGCAGACGTGGACAGTAACTACAGGGTTTGATTTGAAATTTTGAACATAAATTTGAAATTTTGCCATTAAAAAAAAGACTCCTGTTTTTGTTCCAGACCTACTCCGGCTCTATTTTCTAATGTAATGCATGAAAACTCTGGATATTTGGAATTTTGCTTTGTCCTATTTTAAATTCTACATTAAGTGGTGTAATTCGAATAATTTATTTTCAGTCATTTATATAGACTGTATGCATCTGATCAGAATCTATCCTTCTAAGTTTGGCCTGCAAAAATAATCTCCACTTAAATTCTTTGCTGCTTAGAAACTGAGATTCAGAATATAAATTAAATGTATGTATTAAAACTTGAGAAGTTGTATAAAAAATTTTGAGACACAGAAAATATCCTCAAAAAATCAATACATGTTTCCAATTTTTATATCTCTGAAAATCACACCAGTGTATTCAGTGACTATTCAGCAACATATGTATGAATTTAAAAGGCAAGTTAAGTAATAATAACTGTACTTGGTAACAACTGTAGTCTCACTGGCAGCTCAAAATAAAACCTGGGAGTTGAATGCGAAAAATAACTTTCTTTTTGACAACTAAAAGTAAAATTTAAACAACCTGATGCTATTGGATTACAAATGCATTTTTAAAATTTCTTCCAACCACTGTTTGGTGGAAAGACCAGTAACTGTATTCTCTTTAGACACTTAAATAAAATCACAAACAGAATAACGACTTATACCAATCTTATTTACTGCTTGACAGAATACCCAGGACTTTACAGAATATTGGCATATCTCAATGTTAATGGGCATTTCTCACCCTGCAAATTAAAGGGAGTAATAAAAAATAGCCAAACTTTCAGTCCTAGTTTAAATATCAGCTCAGTAAACAGCAAAGTTCCTATAGACTGGAGTGGTTTGGTTTATAGCCTAACAAAGGAAACCTGCACAGGCTTAAAAGCATAATCTTACAATTAAAAGCATATGGCTTATCTTTGCCCCCACCTGACGCTCTTGTGAGGGCCAGTGTTGCACACCCTGAATTGCATAAGCCATTTGTTTCCTTGTAACATTCCCCTGAGTATCATATTGCTGGTCTTTAAAAATTTGCTATTCATTTCTTTTTAAACAATCTGCCTTAAAACTGCATTGGTCTATTTTGTTGTGTACACTCGAACAGTCCCTTGTGAAGTGTATTTCATGGAGAAGGACTGAAAGAATGGTAGAACAATCATGCTTGGTAAACACATTAAAAGAAATGTATTGTTTTGCATTGACTTTGACTGGTATGTTGTTTTTTTTTTAAACTGGCTCTCCCTCTGGATCCCTTTTGCCCTGTAATACACAGGAGCTGTGCGACTTTTCCCCAACAGCAGAACGACTTTGAAAGTTTAGTTTCTATGAGAGGAATTAAAATGGGAGTTGCAAGAAACCTCCTAGCCAGAGGCATTCTTCTGAAAGTATCAGTTTCTGAAGATAAGCAGCTTTAAATGCATCTTCTTCTTAAGCTACACAAGGCTCAATGTCTTGCTTACAGCCCTGTGGACCTTTTTTATATTTTAGCTTTCATTGGAAGAGCAAAAAAATGGAAAGAATAAACAATCCCACATTCTTTTGAAGTCTGCAACATCACAGCAGCCAGTATCCTGATGAAGGGTAGTCAAGGAAAGCACTAAGCTGTTACAAAGCTTTTAAAACCAGCCAGAACTTCAAGGTTTAATCTAGGCTTCCTCCAAAATTTGCAATTCTTAGTCCATTAATAAATTTATTTTTCTGAATAACCTGTGCATTCAGTTCTCTCTTGGGGCAGCAAAAGGTGCATCTGTCTCTTCTTTTGCTAAGATGTTCTGTGTGCTGCTTCAGGCTGTTGTATCAATTGCTTGCTGTTTGAGAGAGTGTGCAGAAAGAAAGGCTGAAGGAAAGACCTCAGGTGTATGTGTTGGGCAAGCACCTCGTCTAGATCATATTTCTACTGAAATGAAAACTTGTGGTGAGAGAAACTTGGAAATCAGTGATCCTGAAAGATGCTAACGTTTTTGTTGTCTTTGAAAACAAGATATCAGGTTGTGTGTGTAGCACAATCTATGTTGCACAAAAAAAACGTTTGTATTGTCATTGTATTTGGTACTGGTACTCAGTGTCAAACTGAGTCCACTTCCAAAGTACCCATGTCTCACCAGCTTTATAACAGGGTAATAAGAAAGTGCTCTTTTTGTCATTGCAGGAAGGAGAAACTGCATCTCTGTGGCTAGGTCTAAACTGGGGGACCTGGGAGCACTTCTGTGCTGTCCTCAGTTGTGTGCTCTTCTCCCTGTGTGGTGTGTGCTGCCATGCACAAGAATAGAAGTCTGAGAGACTAGTAGGCTTGTCACAAATTGAATGAGAAACTGTCATCACAGAAAGGAATTTTGGACTTTTAGACTCAGAATCATAGAATCATAGAACATAGAATATGTTGGGTTGGAAGGGACCTTTAAAGGCCATCTAGTGCAACCCCTCTGCAGTGAGCAGGGACACCTTTAACTAGGTCAGGTTGCTCAGAGCCTCGTCAAACCTGGCCTTGAATGTCTTCAGGGATGGGGCCTCCACCACCTCTCTGGGCAACCTGTGCCAGTGTCTCACTACCCTCATTGTAAAGAACTTCTTCCTAATGTCTAAAGTAAACCTACCCAGCTCTAGTTTAACACCATTGCCCCTCGTCCTATTGCTACATACCCTTGCAAACAGCCCCTCCCCAGCTTTCTTATAAGCCTCCTTCAGGTACTGGAAGGCTGCTATAGCGTCTCCCCGGAGCCTTCTCATCTCCAGGCTGAACAACCCCAGCTCTCTCAGCCTGTTACTTAGCTCCTGATCCCAGTTTTAACCACTAGTGTGAAACAAACCAGAGCTCCTGCAACAGTGAGGAGGTGGGTATAGTAATAACTTGAAATCTGTGTGGGATCCTTTGAGCAAAGGAGGTAGAAATGGGTTGCAAATTCCAGTCCCTACATGTCTGATTTGATTTTTTTGTTTTCCTGCAGTTGAAAAATACAATGGTAGATAGAACTGCAGAATCCTACTTCTCTACTTACTAGAGCATTAGGAGGCTGTTACCAGCTGCTGTTGTTATCGAATTTCATGCTATCTTGCCCCACCAGCATGCCTTAGCCATCAGCTTCTATGAATTCCCGTATTTCCAGCAAAGGTGCCAATCCTGTTGGTAGTTCTGTCCTACACACCATAGTCAATGAAAAAACTGAAAAAGCCACTCAATACTGTTATTAATATATGACGGCTACCAGCCTGGGGACAATCCAAATCCCTGTCATAAAGTTTTAGAGGTGGAAGACTCCATATAGCTCGTTTGGTGTCATCTTGCCCCTAAAAAAAAAAAGCAAACCCTATTAAGAATATAATCTAAAACTGTTCACAGGTCTGACTTCAGAAAAACAAACAAGCCAAAGATCTCATGCACAATTATGTAATTAGGATTCTGTCTGAAACTGGCATTGTTCATTTCTATAAGAGAATTAGGCATTCATTACTTTCATTACACTCCATTCTGCTAACATGATTCATCATATATATTTAAAAATGAAGTCATTTAACTACTGTTGGCCATAAACCATACTTCTAATAAAAATGAAGCCATTTAACTACTGTTGGCCATAAACCATACTTCTAATTAGTCACTTCACTAATGTTCATTTGTCATCTCATTTTTTGATTTTTCTGCATTAGATTATAACTAGCATAAAATAAGAGACCTTAGCCTAATGCCAAAGGATATTTAGCTTTGATCATTGTAATCCATCAAATGTCCTAGTGAGTCAAAACGGAATCTGCAATCCTCTTAACAATCATTATTGATTTGAAAACGGTGATATTTTGGGTAAGCCTGCAAGAAATACCATTCTTCTTGTGCGTAAATATGGGAAGTGATCAAATACATGCATCTGTATTCTCTCATAGCAAATAATGTAAAGGCAGGGATAGATTAGACTGCAGCACACAATTAACCTAGGGCAGGCTATGACATGGGAAGATATAATGTTGTATGGAACACTTATGCCCTATTAGCAAAAAACAGGCTGATAGAATCATTGCCTTAAATCAAATCTTAACCATCCTGGCCAATTACAACTCTGTCTGTGATGTGCAGTAAATGGATAGGACATAATAAATCTTTCTATTGTACCAGACGTATCAAGATACAAGTGTACTTGACTGCGTACTATTATCTTACAGCTGAGTCTCGTGACACTTCATATCTCATTCTGCTGCAAGATTTTAAGCAAGCATATGCTAAATGGTTTAATACAAGTTCAGGTGGTGACAAATAGCCCCCTTTTGCCACAGACATTTCCAGTAAGCTGCTGGTCACATAAAATATTATCGTCTTTGTTACTTCAGTCTACAAAGGCACAGGAGAATAAGTAGACTCGTCATCTATAGCTGGAATCCATATCATGCATTGATCACTTTACTGTGCAATTTTATTTTGAAAACAATGAGATAAAATGGATCAGTTTTATTTCATGTTTCTCAAATAATAGCTAAGTGCTGTTTGTTTGCAACATAAAAATCCAAATAAAATCTCTTAAATCTTACTACTTACACATGACTACCGTTTTCCAGTGACCATCCTGATAACTTGAGCCAAAGCTACTGTCATTTGCTGTAAGGAATAATTTCTGTTGGAAATCTGACATGTTTTCTAGTTTTGTAAAGCTATGTAAATCTGTATAAATATATATTATATTATCAGATGCTGTCATTGCAGCTACAGTGTTAGTCGTTGTTCTGAAGAGAATGGCAGAGTTAAAATTAACAGGCTGAATTTGTAGACATGGAAGTTGATGCCATGCCATTGCCTTAATGCCCACTTTCCCATCATTACATACTGTTTCTCTTTAATTAACAAGGCACAGCAGTGAAATGTTAATTCTGGACAAGAAGGTGCTTTTAATGTCCCTTAGAATTGCAGAATGTCCCCACTCAGTTAGAATATAGGCTCAGCAGGATGCTCCTCGGTAGTTACCAGAGTTACCGGTCAGCTGTTTCTCAGTAAGGCAGTTACCTTTGCTGGCTGAGTTAATCCGATTTCTCCTGGGTTTGCCTCTCAGCAATATAGCAAGCAAAGTTCTGCTTTCTCAGAGACCATTAACCGATTAAAGCAGTGGTCCGGCAAAGGTACTGGGCAGAAATCACAGCCATACATTAATTATGCAGTTCTTTTTAATATCCAATTGATATAAACCCCCTTTCATTTCATGTTTCTTATCAGCCAAATGTAACATTGACATCACGGTTGCCTCAACACTGCCCCCATTCCTTCTCTGTTTCTCCACTGGGTCGCAGATGTCAAATAGATTTTACTGGAAAAATGACTGGCACACAGACATTAAGTGCACAATACCAGGCAAAGTGGGAATGCAGGGAGGTTGTCGGAAAAGCTGAGTCACATCTGAGCTGCCAGAAATAGAAAGGGGCAAAATTGTAATGTCTGTGTGGATATACTTTAAGAGAAAAGGGAAGGGCATAGCCAAACGCAACTGGAGCAAATTCAAGAAGCATCTGACTGATAAGAATTTGAGCATGTGTAATGTTATTTTTATGATAAACATTCTGGCCAAACAGGCACTTGGCAGTTTTCCTCTGAGGCTGTTTTTTAATGTTGTTGTTGGCCTCAGTTTCATTAGCCTAAAACGTGTTGGTGGTTTTGTAAAAAAGCAATATCCGTAAATTACTCTTGTATCACAGTTGTCACGGTGATAAATGAAGAGAGATTAATTAAATGTATATTCAAATGAACTCCCTGTACTTTAAAGGTTTTTTATAGGCTGGGATTTCACTGGGCCTTGGAAGTGGTGTCATGGTGAGAGGAAACTTTTGTCTGGAAACTTCTGAAGTTTAAGTGTCTGGAAATAGAGGAGAAGGCACTGGAGGATTATAGTTTTAAACACAGCATCTGGGTGCCTCTCTGTGGGCTGTGGTGTTACTGCACTGGTGAGGACTCTTGCAAGGTACCTGCAGGATTTCATTACCTATGATTATTGGTATCTGTCTGATGTTTATACACCTTGCAAAATATGTCATTTTGAAATTACACTTTTGCTGCTTCAGTATCTTTGCTGTCTTATTATGTGGTACCAACTATCCACCTGATATTCCAGTGCAGCATATTACTTTATTAAATTACAAGACAGTTTAATGTTATGAGTCATTTATTACCTACATTTGAGGCAAAACACAGCCGCAAAAGTGGAAATATTACCATGAGTATGAGGAAACGCAAGCAGAGACTAGAGAAGCAGGAACAGTTATCAGCAGATATAAGGCGGGTAATCTTCCATCCAGAAATAAAAACCCCAACACCGGGATCTTGGTGCTCCTCATACCAGCATTGGGGAAATACTAAGTCAGAAAAAGGTCTAGCTAATGAGTCTGTGCTTTTAAATATTTCTGAACTATAATGGCCATAAGAGTTGTAATTATCACAGAATCATAGGGTGGATGCCATGTCCAGTCAGGTTTTGACTGTCTCCAAGGAAAGCAACTCCAGAACCTCTCTAGGCAACCTGTGCCAGTGGTCCGTCATCCTCAGAGCAAAGAAGGGTTTCCTGGTGTTCAGACAGAGCCTTCTGTAGTTCATTCTGTGCCCATTGTCTCTTGTCCCATCACTGGTCACTGCTGAAAAGAGCCTGGCTCCACCTTCTTTGCATCCTCCTATCAGGTATTTATACACACTGCTAAGACCCCTCCTGTGTCTTCTCTTCTCCCATCTGAGAAACCTCAACTCAACCTCTCCTCATACTTCAGGAGCTCCAAGCCCTTAATCATCTTTGTGGCCCTTCACTGGACTTGCTCCATCATGTCCATGTCTCTCCTGTACTGAAGAGCCCTGAACTGGACCCAGCACTCCAAATGTGTCTCACCAGTGTTAAGCATAGGGGAAGGATCATCTACCTTGACCTGCTAATGGAAGCCAGAAGGGTGTTGGCCTTCTTTGCTGCAAAGGTGCATTGCTGTCTCATGGTCTACTTGGTGTCCACCAGGATCCCTGAGAACCTTTTCTGTAAATCCGCTTTCCAGCTGGTAGACCCCCTCTGCTGGCACATGGGTCTATTCCTCCCCAAGTGCAAGACTTGGCGTTTCCCTTTGTTGAACTTCACAAAGTGTCTATTGGTTCATTTATCCAAGTTCTCACAGTTTCTTTGAGTGACAGCACAGAGGTCTAGCGTATCGGTCACTCCTTTTAATTTTGTATTGTCTTCAAACTTGCTGAGGCTGCACTCCAGGTCATTAATGAATATATTGAACAGTATTGGCTCTGGTATCAACCCCTGGGCTATTCCACTAGTGACTGACCTCTGGCTGGACTTCATGTTGCTGATCACAACCCTCTTCATCCAGTGGTTCAGGCAGTTTTCAATCCATCTTACTGTCCATTTATCTAGACCATACTTTATCAGTTTGTCTATGAGGATGTTATGGGATACAGTGTTGAAAGCCTTACTAAAATCAAGATAAACAACACCACTGTTCTTCCTTCCTCCACTAGCTTAGTTATTTCCTTGTAGAAGGCTATCAGGTTGGTGAGGCATGATTTCCATTTTGTAACTTCATGCTGACTACTCCCTCTTGTCCTTCATATATTTGGACATTGTTTGTTCCAGAAGGACTTGTTCCAGCATGTTCCTGGAGACAAGAATGAGACTGACTATCTTTTTGTTCCCCAGACCCTTCTTGCCTGTTTTGAAGACAGCAGTGGCATCTGCTTTCTTGCAGTCCCCCGATTGCCATGACCTTTCAGTGATTATTGAGAGTAGCCTCTCAACGGCATCAGCCAGCTACCTCAGCAATTGTGAGTGCACACTGTTGGGTCCACGTGTCTGTCCACTCTGTTTAAATGTTCCTTACGTTGATTCTTCTCTTCAGAGGGTAAGTCTATTTATTCCCCAATTAAGACTGATGATTCATTGTGCTCTTTCAGAAACAGAGAAAAAAATAGACTTAGACTTGAAGAACAGAAATCACAACAGAAGAGAGAGACAAGGAAAGAATCATCTCATTTATGTCACCATAAAGCCAAAATTTAGAGTGAAGTGCACTACTTAGCCTTAAAGTGGATGACAGTGATAGGAACTGCCCTGACTTTTAGTGTGTTCCTGTCTAGTCTGACATGTATTGACCACCAAAAAACTGTGGAAAAAGTTCCATTGCTTTGTTCCACATAGAACATCACTCTAAAAGTTAATAATATTCTCTTTCATCTCAAGTATGTGTTTTGGGAGGTAGGGAAAAGAAGCTGTGGTTTACAGAGGGAGAATCATAAGTACCATCTCTGCCACTACAAAGTAATTCCCTGTCACAGCGGTGAAGTCTGGGGCTAATTTTGCAGGGAATATATTCTTTTTTTGGATTAAGTGTTCTGATAAAATAGAGGATCTGTACCACTATTAATATTTAAGAAAATATTTCAAAGCACTAAATGAAAACAAACAGCAGTGGTTCTTAGCCCCTCTTTTTTCCAATATCTGTCATGGGCTGGACCACGTGCCCCTGTCTCAGAGCTCTGGCTCTGCCAACGCTATCCACCATGGTTGTTACTTGCAGGATATTTCAGTACATTTCACTCCAGTAAGAGAGGAAGACAGACATCAAAACATTTGAATTTCTTATGAGACAGGTCATTAGATTTTTTTCAGGGATTATTCTTTCCCTCATTCTGCAAGTCTATCATCTTTGTAGTTGTCACTTGTCATTACCTATCAACTAGCATTTCCTCTTCATGATTATTCTTTTCTCATTTTCTCACAAAGAACATATCATGGAGGGAAGCTGGAAATTTTATAAGGCATCAATGGAAAGCTGAATATCAAGACAATGAAAAAGAGAGTTAAATATTTCAGTAACAATTCAAGGAATCTGTGCTTCACAGGGAAACTCTAGAGCTAGACAGTAGGTGTTGCATGGTAGGGCATCCCTAAAATCTCTCTTTTCTCCATAGTTTGGGTCCTGAACAGCATGTATGGGAGGCAGTCTCCTTCCTTATTTTATTAAATGCTTGGTTAATGTGCAATATATGGAAGTAGTTGTAGAAACAAACATCAGAATCTAAGACTGACTGCCCCAGATGAGTTCTGACATGGTATGTTCGCTGCTCTGTCTTCCTTTCTCTCTTATTCAGTGCTTATTAAGAAACACTTTTCAGTCAGTATTATTAAACTGCAGGATCATGTTTCTCTTTTTCTCTCTTCTCACTGCATTCTCAATTTTTTTTTCTGCCAAATGCCACATCTTCAGTCAGAGAAGTGCAGATACAATACAAATTCCAGACTTAAAAGCCTAGAAAAAAAATTCAACATTGTCAGTTCCACTAGGTAGAAAGGTACTTGTCTTACTGGGCTGCTAAAACCATTCTCTGGAGCCCGCTTGCAATAAACAAGAATGAATGCAAAAGACATCTGAACATTTGGGCCAGCAAAGCTGTATCACAACTTTATCATAGTGTTCTCTGGATATTGAAAGAAACCCCTTCAAATAACACGCTGCTCTCCCATGCTTTATTCCAAATCCCTCTTTGTCCTGTGTCCCTTTATCACAGCTCCCGGCTCCATCCAGGTGTGCTGTGCCGTCTCTTTCAGCGGGCTAGTCCTTGGCCTTGCTCTGAGCCTCCCTCTGTTAGACTAGCTCTACTGCCTGCTTCCTTTCTGATAGTTAACTTTCTCAAGCAACAACAGAAACTCTTGCCAGCTCCCCCCACGTCTTTAATAGCAGTGTTAACTTTTGACTCGGTTGTCAATTTAAATGTTGCTGCAACAATAGCAGCAAGAATAGCTTATTTTTAATAGAAACTGTATTTATGTGGGCAATGTTCGTTTTCCTATAGTTCATGGCTGAGAGTGTAAATGAAATTTTCAAGTTTTCAATGTATCTGGTAAAATGATTCAGAGGTTTGTTTATCCTTTTTTTTTCCACTGAAACAGATATAACTGAAAGAACAAGAGTTCAAAGTCAACAAGTTCCTCTTGCATGAATCTCCAGCAGCGCAGCTGTGTATACAGCTTTATAGAGAGCACTGTCAATGAAATTAGATAAAGAAGTCCATCATAAACCTGATTCTCAAGAAGTCCTGGACACAATGTCCGGGAGATATAATATCTCAACAGAGAGCAGTATGTTTGCCTTCAGTACAGAATAAACCTTTGATCACTATTATCACTGCAGTATACCTGAAACACCTTTTAAAAATAAAGAGGAATTATTAGCTGGAACTTAATTCACCCATGGTTGACTTGGGAAAGTTAGAACATATATAAGGAAATTAGTCCTTAGGCAGATTGCTTAATCTATGCTCATCTTTAGTTTTCCTTTTATAAAACGGGGATAACATTTTCTGATCTATCAGGAGTGATAGTTTAATAAAACGAAGAATAAAAATTCAAAGTAATACTAAGTTGTACAAGTTGCATTCTGCCTTTATACAGTGTGACATGGTATTTTAGCACTTTTCACAGCCTTTTTTTTAGCAAATGTTATATACCACACTTTTTTTTTTTTTTTTTTTTTTTTTAAATTGCATCTAGATTCTTAGGTAGAACTTTAAACTCAATTGAAACCATGCCTAATTTTTTTGCTTAACGTAGGTGTTGCCTCATGGAAACGTTAGATACGGACTCTCAGGCAGGGAACTGCGCTCAGCTTAATGTAACACAAACATTTGAATGCCTTACTCAGCTGCCTCTGCAGGAGATCCAGACCTCTTAATTTACTGCCTCTCTCCCTCTTCACCAGAAGATCCAGTTTAATTGGCTTCTGGCAGTTCAGGAAACCGTGCGGAAATGTCTGGCACCTCCATCCCCTTGGGAGAAAATATAGCTCACACTTACCGAGAGCACATTTAATGGTATGGAGTGTGCCAATGTTGTGTTGTCTTTACATAATTGTCCAGAAGTCAAATCATTCACCCGAGAAGTGAGACCGTTCTACACATCCACAGGGACCCAGCTCAGACTGCAAAAGGAGGATCTAGCCATGGATTACCCTGGTGAAAGCACTCCCCTGACATGTGTTGAGGGAGATACGTGGTTTCAAACCCACCTTCCAGCAATGTGTATTTTTTATTACAGACTTGGCTGTGTTTATTAAGATGGTGCCCAGGGCAGGGACGAGAAGACCCTCCTTCCCAGTGTTTGTCAGGCCTTTTGCTCTCTCCCTGACTGTTGCACACCTGCCTGCGCAGTGGCTGACCTTCAGCTGGAGGGAGGAAGGTATTTTGTATTCAGAGCAATCCATGGTGCTTAGGGCACTCCTCTGGGATGGGGACAGAAAGGGTCACTTCCTCTGGATAGTAAGCATTGGAGATCTAGGTGACTTGGTGCATATGCAAGAGCTGAGCAAAGCTGCTACTTCATCAGGTGGAGGTAATTGTAGCCTTGACTCTTTCTGTCTCTTTGGACACCTCCAGGGAACTTAAGCGGAACAGAAACAGCTGTCTGTCTGACCAGGATCGCACTAGAGCTCCCATCTTCTCAGAGCAGGCAATTCAGAACAGTCACGGGTGACTGGGGTTACATGAACTGAGGTTGCTGAGGTTGCAGGGAGCTTTCAGCAAACTAGGAAGTACCCAAATTGCAGAGAGACCTATATGGTTAGGCAAAGCGAGATTGCTGTCTTGCAACACTCTTAGTCTAGCCCTAATTTGAGAAGATTCTTCTGCATTTTTTTGTGAAGTAATGACGCAATTAGCATGTTATTATTATGTCTTTTTCAAGGACAGCACTGTCTGGTCACTAACATGATAATTAATTCAACAATTAACTCTCCTACTTTACGCAACAAGTGAAATAATAATAATAATAATAATAATAATAATAATAATAATAGTAATAGAATACAAATACATCTCTTGAAGGTGTATTGCTTACCAAAATCTGCTCTCGTGTATACTAGCACCACTGAATCAGGTGAAGGTGCAGTGGGAAATCAGGCCCAGCTCATATAAAAATCAGACACAAACTCTAGTTTGAGAATCTGCAAAAAGGTTGGCTTTTTGTTTTGCTACATTTTTTTCTCTTCAGGTTTCGTGGTTTGGTTTTTTTTTTTTTTTTTTGTTTGTTTGTTTGTTTTAATGTGCTAACACTAACAAATTCCCAAATGGTTAAAACTTAATCATCATCAGTAGCTGAGTAGAAGACTGAAGGACAGTTGTAACAGAGCCGTTTATCTGCTTGGATAGGATTCATTTCCTCAGCCCTTATTTGAGACGAAAACAGATGTACCTCTGTCATTCCTCTGACCTCTGTGGCAAGATGAACAGCTAGGCTGATACATTTATTGATCAGAGAATGAAGCGCTCCATGGGAAATAAGCTATAGATGCCTCGCTGTGAAATTGAAGATTTAACATCTGTCCCATGCAGATGGTAATTAATCTTGAATCTGTAATGCCCACAATTGGTTGGTTGACAACATTACTTTCTTAATCTGGGAGCACGGATAAACAAATGTATTGGATTGCTCTGTGGGTAACATTTTATGAATGTGTTATAATTGCATATGCAGCCCATAAATCAGATAGATTTCTCATCTACATTGCTAATTGTGTTTATTATTGGAAATGCTTCTCATGTTGCTCAGTATTCACTAACTGGTTGATTTCCCACTGTTGAAATCCCACACCCTTGTAAGAATTAAAGTCTTTACTGCTGCAAATATTTTGGGAACTATTAAATATTCTCCCAATTCTAATTACCTGTAGCTGGGAGCATGCATATAAAGGTAGATTGAGTATTAATTTTTATTTTATTTTATAGAATCTGCAATTATGAAATAAATTTTATTGTCTGGATAATATTTGGATTATGAGATGTTAACAGTTGTTTTTATATCCCTTTCTGCCCTGCTACAGCTTTACTCTTTGCACCTTTCCACTACTACTATGCATTCTGAAACTGAATTCCTTCCCCATACACATCTTCCTCAAAGGATTTACTTAGTGGATCACTGTAGATATATCGACCTTCTTGGCAGGCTCCTAGTACTTCCAAATCTTAATTTCACTGCTATTCTCGTACATGTAGTTTACTGTAACTAGAACAGCTACTAGCTTACAAAATGTTGAAGTTGCTGAAATTAAGCTGGCAGTATGCAGCAAAATGAGATCTTCCAGAATCAGGGATATTTGCAGTAACTGAATCTTTGTCCCAAAAAGTTACCTGGAATTTTTAAAATATTGCCTGAACCTGGTTAAACTCAGCAGTTTCAAGACACAACTATCTTATACGAATTACATGCTAGTTTAGGCATGTAATAATGCATGAGTGTATTTAGAATCCAAACCACATTAAATTAATGGTGTCTTCACTGATGTATGTCAGTACCCTGGGGGAACTGGGTAGCTTATGCAGAGTAAATGCTTAGAGTCATGATAGCACATCACGGTATTTGAATCGAATCACAGCCCTCACACTCTAGCTTAGGCTGGTTGACATTAGGGTATGAGGGGAAGAAGGAAAGAAGGAGCTTTCCCTTCTTAAGTTGTGTAGGCACTGGTTCTTCTCCAACTGTTTTCTTCTCTGTGCTGGCACTGGGAGGGCTTTACCTCATAGTTCTCCTTTTACCCTAAGAAGCATCATAACGCAGTCCAACAATAATTAATTTCATCTTGGCCTCTGAACAGACACCAGCAGATGTCTGAAGCTTTTGATTCTCAGTCCTAAGTTAAAACTCTTTGAAGTCAATGGAAAGACTGCCATTTCCTTTAATCAAGCTTTTAGTCTCTTACCAATGAGGGGTTGATTTAAAACTGGCCGCTTGCTAATGGAAGAGCTTGCATTCATTACAGTACTTTGAATGAAGCTGTTCCGTGAAATGTTTGCTCCTTGTTTTCTTAAGGGAAGAAGTAGATTCTAGAAGTTGATGTTAAATCTGGTCTGACACAGAATTTGCTGTGCCTCCACATTTGTATTATTCTAACTTTAAAGGGTAAGTTATTGATAGAAATTAGGAGCTGATGGCTTTTGTTGTGAACATTTCCAAGCATAAAGACTGTACTTAGATGGTTTTGAAACATTCTGAATTGAGTCATCAGTCTTTTGAGTGAATCTTGAAGTAAAGTTTACCCTGGATTCTAATAGCCTAGGACTTTTGAAATTTATGTTGCAGCTGTAGCAATCATCGTTAAACTCATCTGTAAGTTTCTAGACAACAGTATTTTTGTAGAGTAGACAAAACATCAGCATGAATTCTGAAATGAAATCAAAGCCATTATGCAATGTTCTCTAGTCTTGTATTTCAACTGATGGAGAGCTACAGGGTTTATGGAAACAGGGCATGTCACTATATAATTCTAATAACACAAAATCAGAGAATCAAAATTCTAAGAAACAAAAAACAGAGAAGAAAAAATCATACTACAGCTAGTAAATCACTGAAACAGCAAAAATTTCACCAGATTTGTAGAATTATTCTTCAGCAAAGAAGCTGAAATTCCTCAATAGAAATTCTGGTTCCATTATTTTCATAACAAAACTACTCCTGTTTTTTGTTGCTATTTCTTGTTAAAATTTATTTTATGAAAACCAAAGGGTTTTTCTTTCCCCAAATTGCCTGAATATTTCTGTTGAAAAGAGTTGCAAGTTAAATTTAAGAATAAGCAAGCAAACAAAATCCCTTCTTTGTTCATGTTAGTACCAGACTTCATTTTTAAAATCAACTATGTCTGAGCACTTCTGCCAATAAAACTCAATAACAAAAATGTCTGCAGAAGGTAAACATGAAAAGATGTGTGAATATGGCCAAAATGAATTTGTTGTAGTAATAGAATGAATGCTGCTAGGACAGAAATAGTAGATGTCTCAAGCTTCACAAAGTAAAACACCTGGAACTGCTAATTTAGAAGATGGCTATTCAAATTGCCGTGAGGAAGCAGGTGTGTAGATTTGAAGGCAATTAACTACTCTGAAGTCATTGTCCATGTGCAAGACTTTAGCTTGTAGTACGTTTGGTGGGTTACTTTGCAATGAATGCTAAATCTCTTTTGCAAAGGTTAAGATTTACTCTGGACAATTTACTATGGAAAGTGTAGCATCTTGTAAATCCAAAGCATCATTTGCTCATGGCAATTTGGTTTTGAGTCCATATTATCACAATCATTGTGCATCTGCAAAAAGATACTGGCATTTATAATTTTCAAGCTTGATCATAAGAATTGAATCATCAGTAAATATCCAGAATATTACATTCATTATTTCACTATTTCAACCTTCAATTAACAGTACATCCCTCTGTCTTTTCCTTATTGATATCTGTTGCTTATTGTAGCTAATTTAGAAGCGAGATCTTTAGGATAGGAACCTGTCTTCTTTTGTTTGTCTGTGAAGTGCTATGAAGCCATGGGAATAATGTGTTGTCTTTCACAGTAGCATATGTCAGATGAAGGATAAAATCCTCCCTAATATACCAATGTCTGGGATCTTAGACCTAACAATTACTATTTTAGAGGTTATTCATCTCCAGCAGCAAACTAATTTAACACAGAAACAAGCAGAGAAGCTGGACAAACTTTAACTTCCTCATCTGTGCCCATATACAAACTATGATTGCAACTCTGCAGACTGATGTCATTTTTCACTATGTGCATAACAATACAAGGCCTTCCACAAAATATATTTCAGAAATGTTTATTTATATGATATAATCTGAATATTCTGAACACAGAGAAAGATGGACTATATTAGTAAAACAGACATTAGCTTTCTTTTCTCTGGCCAGAGACATATGATCCAAATACTGCAGAAGCAGTCAGCAGGACTTCCAGATACCAGAGGGAAAGATCAGTGGGACTGAGAAAATAATGTTTTGGAGTATTAATTAAAGGGTGGAGATAGTCATGCTCCTTTGCCTCCTGGCTCTTCGGTGCATGTTTTCCAGCTTTAGAAAGCTAAAAAGTGCTGAGCTCCAGCTAGCCTGACATGTATGCCTGGGTGTAGACACTGGATTCAAATCCAGACTTACCCACCAGGAACACAGTTCACCCTGTAGAACATCCTCAGACACTGATTTCAGCTGAGCTCTGGAGCACCCTTTAATAGTGCATTAGCATTAGCCCTGGCAGTCCTTCCAGAGTTTAGGAAAATAGAAACTATAATCTATTTCACTAGCAGTTTCCAAGCTTATACTAACATCTGCACAACATGGATCCTTTAAGAAAAAATTAAGTCAGACTGAAGGACAGTAGTGTGGATATTCATGGCAAGGAGATATGGGGATAGTGGTGTTCAGCCCCATTCCTGGAGCCCACCTATTTCATCTAGCAGCACATCAGGCATGGTTATTATCTACCATAAGAGGCTGGCACCTGTGGAAAACACAAAAAATGGATTTTAATTCTGAAATTCTGAAGAGAAGGTGAGGCACTAGGAAATACTGCCATCTGTCTTTTCCAAATACATATGTTCAAGGAGACCTAGGATTTCTCTCCTCTGGAAATTTCTGGGTTACAAAGAAGGTAGCAATACTCAAAGCATCAAAGTATGTATTTCTTCCTGCAGATAGAGTGAAAATAGACTTAATAGCTACAATGTAAATGCCACAGGCTAGACCCTTGGTGAGCTTAAATGGGCATTACACCAATGAGCTGAGCAGAGGTTTTCAGTTTACAACAGTATGGCTCAGAACTGATATGTTACTGTAAATAATTTTTATTTCACCTGTTACAGGAACAGTCACATATTGTTTCCTATTTGTTCTGATTTTTTCTTTCTAAAACTGTGCTATGAATGTGTGCAATAACAAAACTAAGTAAGGTAATGTGATTTATTCTAGATAACTGATTTTTACGTTTCCTTCAAGCTTAGTCTCATTATCTCATGGAGACTAGATTCTTCCTAACATTTACTTGAACTGAGAAGGATCTATCTATCTGCAGCATTTTTGCCACCAGAATCCTCTTAGCAACCATTTTACGGTTTTATGTAAAACCCACACCTCCTTCTTTGTGGTCCTTTATGCAGACAGTTTCTTCAGTAGCACATAAGATAACTGAGGCATAAGCCACCAGCAGCAGAGTCTAGAAGAGGAGTTAGTACTTCATGAATCATGAAAATATGGAATATGGTGACATTATCCTAAGCGTTTAACTAGCATGTATGTTTTATTTCAAACAACATTCTAAATTTGCTTTTAGCATCAACACAGACAAGTAGGTGCCTGTGAAAGTAAAAGTTCCTGTTTGCCTAAGTTTAGGTTCCCAAAAATAGGTGGGTCGGATTCTAAGTAGCCTTCACCGAGCTTTGTCTTTCTTGTCTTTTTTTTTTTTTTTTTCCAACCAAGAAGTCTGCATCCCATGTCATGGCTATTTGAATACATTAAAACAGTATGTACTGGAATTTACATTAACTGCCACTACGTTGTGTTTTCATTGTCTGCTTGGTTGCTTGCTTGTGCATATGTGTTTTGTTTTATAACCCTTAAGGAAAAAACTGCTTGTGGATTATAAAGCTCTGGTCTTGTATTACACTATTATTACTGGAACATATTGCTTTATATTATTCTTCCAAGATGAATCATGCATGTTAATTAATGAATGCAAGACTTTGTTGATGTTATTTAATCTTTAAGTGGGTGTTGATGAGAACTGACAAGGAACACTTTGAAAACTCTTGTAAAGAGCTGTATTTATGCAGTTTTCCATTGTGTTCCACTCATACTGTGTTCAAGCAATGATGCTTCATAGAGCAACCCTCATTAAATATTGTTATAGAAAGGGGGGGGCCAGGTTATGATGAGTAATGGAGTGGTGTCACTAAAGCCTTGCATAACTAACCTCACTTTCATAACACAATTGCTCTTTCTTGCAAAAAGTCATAAACCAGGGAGACCAATTTTCTATTTACTCCCTCTTCCTCCCACACAAAAAAAAAAACCCCTTTTTCTCCTGCTTCCAAAGTCGAAAGAATCTCACTGACCTCAACACTCTGAACTGTTTATTTCATATTCCTGAAGTGCCCACAAACAGAACACTCCTCTGTAAACAAATATGAAGCAACTTGCATGAGGCCGCTGCCCTCCTCAGAAGGAAAGCAGATGTGCTCTAATGAGCACTCTTGAAGTGCATCTTTCTGCACATTCTCAATATTTCAGATGCTGATTTTCAAATGAGGCACCCAAGGCAATACGCTCAAAAATAAATCAGCATTACAATGTCTTGCATATTGAAATTGTTATGGAAGATCAGATGTGTGTAAGTGCTATACTGTAAATTGCTTGAATTAAAACCGGTGTCAATAAAAATAATAATACTGAATTGTTAATCTTCAACATATTTATAAGGGCTATATAACAATGTCCACAGTCATGGCAATTCCACCTTGGTCAACAAAAAGTTATCAAAATGAAACCTGAAGCTGGCCAGTGCGTGGCCTATAATTTGGCAAACAAATGTGCAGGATGCATGAAGCTATTCATGGCAGAGTGCTGCATGGGGTTTGACCAGAAGCGACAGAAATGCTTGCTGGAAGCCATTCCACATGAGAAAAGGTTCTATGACATGACAGCCTGACATTACCAATATATCAGGAGCTCGGTGGACGTAAAGGACTTTGCCCTGCAAGAAGTGATAGGCTGTCCATTCGGGAAGTGTTTTGGTTTTTCAGGCAGTGTGAATAAAACAAAAAAGCCTTGCTGTTTTGCATTAATGAGCAATTCACTGCCAATGTTGAAGAATTCCATGTTGTTCTTGTACTGTGCACTTAGAAGGAAAAAAAAAAAAAAAAAAAAAAAAAAAATCT
>VXBH01003658.1:50006-68419 GCA_013400035.1 Rynchops niger
GAAAAAAAAAAAAAAAACAAAAAAAAGAAATCTATCAAAAAGAGTTTATAAGCATTGATCAGACTATAGCCTTTAAATGTACAGTATGTATATAGAAAATTTCCAGAGGTCTGTAGGTCATTGTTTGCTTTGTCTACTCTTTTAAGACAAGTATATTTTTCATGAAGAAGTGTCTAATAATTGCAACTGACTTTATAAGCAAAGGAAAATTCTCTTTTGCTCTTTATAAAGAAAGAAATGCAGCTGGAATACTGGATAATTCAAGAAATAGGAGATGATTTGAATTGATCCCAGCACAGTGACTGGGAATTATTATTACTTGGTAGCTATTCAGGACTTTGTAAAAAGAAAAATATTCAAAGTTCCTTTGGGTGCATTTACGATATATATATGTACATATATAGAATCATAGAATCATTTAGGTTGGAAAAGACCATGAAAAGATCATCATGTCTTATCACTCGTGACTTGGGAAAAGAGACCGACCGTCACCTCTCAACAACCTCATTTCAGGTAGTTGTAGAGAGCGATAAGCTCTCTACCCTCAGCCTCCTTTTCTCCAGGCTAAATGACCCCAGTTCCCTCAGTTGTTCCTCATAACACTTGTGCTCCAGACTCCTCACCAGCTTCACTGCTCTTCTCTGGACACACTCCAGCGCCTCAATGTCTTCCTTGTGGTGAGGGGCCCAAAACTGAACACAGCACTTGTGGTGCGGCCTCACCAGTGCTGAGTACAGGGGGATTATCACTTCCCTAGTCCTCCTGGCCACACTATTTCTAATACAAACCAGCATGCTATCGGCCTTCTTGGCCACCTGGGCACACTGCTGGCTCATATTCAGCCAGCTGTTGACCGATACCCCCAGGTCCTTTTCCACCAGGCAGCTCTCCAGCCACTCTTCCCCAAGCTTGTAGTGCTGCACGGGGTTGTTGTCCTGTCCGGATCCCTCTGTAGAGCCTTCCTACCCTCAAGCAGATCAACACTCCCACCCAACTTCGTGTCATGTGCCATATGTTTGTTTAGAAGCAAATTTTAAGTTTCTAGGTAAAATTCAGCGATCTAAGTGTGATCAGACCTAAGGCAGAGTTGTGGGTTAACTAAGAATGCCCAATGGACTGACATCATATTTTACAGCATCACTTTCATGCTATTCCAAGCTAGTGAAGTTGAGACACTTTTAGAAGACACAAACAGTGCTAACAGATTGTGGGAAAACCACTTGAACATGCCACTAGGACCAGAATATTGCAAAATTTAGGACTGAACTACAACTGCAACAGAAATACTTGGCCACAGCCAAGGTAATTAAATTTTACAATTCCCACAGTATGTTAATTTCTAATAACATTACTTTAAAGCAGGTCAATAACCAGAGAAGAAACTCACAGTACTGTAAGAAGCTGTTTTGGAAGTATGAAAAATGTCCCCTCCTTTTAGATATTCCATCACAGTTCAGACAATAAACATCTTAGCTCAGTACTTTCTACTAGAATGTAAAAAGCCTAAAAATTAAATGATAAGGGTCTACTCTATAGCCCCCTCCAAATCAGCAAAATGTTTCTTATTGATTGCAAAAGCTTTGGGTCAGGAGAGCAGATATTGTAGGGGATCAAGAACTTAAACAGTTTTCTTTCTTCATGTCTGTTTGAACTAACATGCATGATACCAGTTATTGTTCGTTTCTGTCAGTGTAGCATACACACAATAAAAGGGTAGACTTCTCATGTAGAATAAGACTCTTGTCCTTCATATTTTTGGTGTATATGCTGATGACATTTTTTTTTTTTTACATATGTGGATATCTTCTTAAAGCTGAATTTGATAGAAGAGAAAAATCTGACATGATTTTGGTATTCTTAAAAGGCAAAAAGACATTCTTAAGAATGAGTTCAATAAAGAGGTTTAAATGTAAAAATTAAAATTATTCTGTTTCAGACAAGTACTAGTGATGGGCAATGCACAGCCTGTACCGAAATCCAGCGTTTATGGTCAAAATTAAATGTCCTGGATGGAGATGAAATAACAAAATGACTATAGCAAACCTAAACTCAATTCAGGCATATGTCTTCTATCAGGGAAGAAAGGGGGTTGACAGAGGAGGCTGACGATTTAGTGATTGCTGGTCACTAGAATACTCTTTGTGCTTATTTGAATGCAATTTGGCACACAGCTAAAGATGACGTACCTTGCTTTAGTGACTGCAGTGGCTTCCTGCTAAGCATAACAGTATGAAGTAGCAAAGATGAAATAAGGCAATTTTTTGGATCTTAATCAGAGCACAGCACGATGATCAGAGAACTGGCATCTGAGTTCTTTGCCCTGAATAATCTGATTCCTTCCTTTTTTTTGGTATTTCTAATTCAAAATATACCTCTGCCATAAGTTTTCATGTTTGTTTTAGCCAACGGTGCACTACCCAGATCATTACAATGCTTTATCTCTCCTGCAGTATACTTTAAGGATCGAAGTATTTAATTTCATTTTCTTTTGAAAGCAGTTAGAATTAATGCGTTCTGGTCCCTTACCAATATAGCCTATGATATGAAAGAAGAAATTAACATTTTCAAATAGGATACAAGTTGCATTCCAATTTTTCTGTGCATCTGACCAAACAAAATATTTTAAAAATACAAAATTACCTATACATTAAAAACTGAAAGGATTTAAGGACAAATATTTTCTCAGATTCAGCTATTNTGCATAGTCTTCAGTGCTGGCCTGATCTTGTATTGTCAGAGCAAGGCAATTATGAGAAACCCAGCATACAGTATACTTCCTATCAGCCTCTAAATTTTACTTTTTAACTTTAACGGAGGCCTACTGGCTAATTTTGAAGAACCCATTTTGTGATCATTCAGCCAAAAGTAATTTTACAACATGCAGTGATGAGAAGATTAAGTCATTTGTCCTAGTTAGCGTGTGTTGCACTACATTCTAGGGGAGAAAAATCCTCGATAAGCAAAGCAACACGATTTCTTCAGCCAGTTTCTTTTCTGCATGTATCAGAGAATCTAAACATGTCACAGCAGAAATATTCCTGCTCCTACAGACTTTTAGATCCAAATTGGATTTTTAATGTAGATTAATTGCTTAGTGAAACTGCTGGATATGTGCTTAAGTGCAAGTCTGATACTTTTCCTAAATACCCCTGGTCAATATGAATGACACTTTCTTCGCTACCTCTTATTCATTAAGGAAATACTAGTCACAAAGATACAAACCTGGCTGTTAAAGCCAAGTTGTATGGATCACGTCTTGAGTTAAAATCCATTTCAGTCACGGTGTGAATTAAAATCCACGTTGGCCAAGATGGGAGCTATTCTGTTCACAGAGGGAAAAAGGGAGGCAGTTGGGGTGCGGAGGCAGAGGCTGCTGGAGAATTTCGCAGCCTGTGACTTGCACTCAGTATATCATCCTCTAAACGGTGCAGATATCACAACTGCAATTTGGGAACTGAAGCCAACTATATAAAAGAAGAATTAAGATATTGAATCTGTTTAGGCATGGAAGGAATACAACGCTCCCTTCTGTATTTTCTGAGTTACAAAGCTGTGCTCATGGAGCAGCACTTCAGTCATTAAAATAGAACTTAAATAGCTGTTTGGACTTGTGCTGTCCAGAAGAGTGTTAATGGATGATATAATTATAAGAATTTAAAAATCCAACTGTTCCTATAGATTTCAGAAATACTTGGAAGTAGGTTCAACTGAACGTACTTCTCAGCCTTCTTTGTTTTACTTCTGCCACGTTATTTAGGGTTTTTTGGGAGTTTGGGGATTTTTATTGGGTTTTTGGGTTTGTGTTTTTTTTTTGGTTTTGGATTTTTTTTTTAATTATTATCCTATGACAATGAATCTGAAGAGTAAGAAATTTTGTGTGTTGTTGTGACGCTGTTTTTGTGCACTAGTCAGACTCCTTGGTTTGCTGGGAAGCATGGGTCTAAATACGGCCGGGTTGGCAAGTCGGTAGCTATCGAAGCAACTTACATGCAGATTCAGTGGCAGGGCTGAACTGTGGACTAGTGCAGGACTTCTGTGGAAGTTCACGGTGGAGTCTGTGAGGTTCATAGCAGAAGTCAGGGATGCAGTGTCTGCTCATGCCGTCTTCCTCATGCAAGGGCAAACGCTCTTCAACTCCACTTTGCAAATTGCCTCCTTTGTCTGTCCATGTGGCTCATAACTGCACGAAGCTTTTGGCAAGTGTCTCTCGGGGGCCAGTGAGGCTGACCAGATGAACAGTGAGCACAACTCTTTCAGCTATGATTTTTCTTCTTTTGTAAATGCTAATAAATGAAAGACCATATATGGAATTTAACTGCCACGACTCTCTCTCTGTTCCTTTTGAAAATTAACTTTTAAAAAACGTTAGCCAATAAAATATTGGCAGGATATTGGAGCTGTTTAGTTTCACAAGCATCAATAAAATATTGTTTTTAATAAACTCTGTATTTAGTGCTAGAAGTCCTGTAAAAATTATCTGCAGATTAATCTGCCTTCTACAGAATACATTAACGTCTATCAGTTTGTGTGTACCCATTAAAATTTTATAGAATAGATAGTGCAAAAAGCTCTTTAAGTCATTGCAAGATGTTTTCTGGTTATTTTATGTTGATAGACTAAATATAATTGTAGTGAAGAAGGAATGCAACTCATGGTTGAATATTTAAGTCACAGTAGCACTTTGACAAAACGCACTTCTTTGATCGGGACAGCAAAAATTATCGGTCGAATCATATTTTCCCTTAAACATGAGTCATTTTTTGGCATATGCAGCAAATGCTGTTAGCTGTAATGCATTGGAGGTCTTAACCTAGTAGCTGTCTGGGTTACCATTGATGATAACGAACAAGCTGTAAAATAAAGGTAAACAGCCAAAAATTATAAAGAAGACATAGAAAAAAGTTAGTATTCAATTAAGAATAGTTAGAATTTAACTAAGCCAAGGTGAGTTCGTCGTTGTAAGCACTTTCATACTGATGATTAAACATCACACAATAAAATAGAGGTAAAACAAATAATTTCCTGCTGTAAGTGGCCCGGTCCAGCCCTGTTAGACTCTGAATAAGGCTGTGGATTTCTGAACATTTCGCTAATTTCCACTTCACAGCTCAGAGTTTATTTGCTTTGGATTTTATGCTCTCCCTTTATTTTGTTCAGGTCTTGATTTTGCGTGGGGTTGTATAATTTCTAGAGAATCGCTTTATCACAGAAAACGGATTTGGTGATGAACAAAAAAAGAAAAGTCTGCCAGCTACAGTATTTCCAGTTCTTTCAATTCTTCCTTAAAATCCACTTATTTCTTTCTTACACTCTCTTCTCATCTGCCTCGTATCCTGGCTGCACCACACAGTTTGTTCTGCATGTCTCTCTTTGCACACCTACAGTGCTACTACATGGGGAAAGAAACTTGAGATAAATCCTCCAAAGGGATTTAGACTTAAGTGTTCCAGTAGAGATGTTTTCTGTGCTCTTCTGTTTATGGGAATTTAATCCTGAAGTGTTAGGTTCATCTTACACAAGAATTTGGTACTTAGAGCTTCATAGAAATTGGCCTGTGATTAAGACACTTAAGCCCACCACAAAGAAAGCTGAGGAGAAGTGTAATACTGAGCAACTGTCCCTCAAAATACTTAACTGAACAGGAGCAAGTTCTTCCTTTCATTTAAGTTTTGCAGATATGGACCCTTTCTGAACTGACACAATGATATCAGATCAGTCCTGGATCACAAGAGAAAATAAAACCAAATAAAAAGGAAAGAATGGAACCACTGGTAACTTTTCTATCTCAGTCATCTGAGAGATGTGAGAGGATGAACTTCATGTACATCTTCCTTTGCAGTAGACAGAGAAAATGATGTTTTTTACACCCAATACAACCATTTTTCACACAACACAACAAAACAGAGGGAATTCTATGAATAGAAAGAATGTCACAATTCATGTGTATGTGTTGCTATTAGTAAGCCTGCTTTCCTTCCTTAAGTTAAAATGGCACTTCAAGCTGTGATCTGTTACCAAGGCACAGAAAATACAAATTGACAGCTCCCAAAAGCAGGGGAATCATATACACTGTGTATCCATCAATAATAGGAAATCTTCCCATTGAGGAGTCACTGACACTTGATTTTTACTTTTGTTACAAACATAGGTATTAGTTTTTCTAAAGACTTATTAATGCAGGAGAGGTCACATTTCACACTATAAATATCTTTGCTTATGCATTGTACACTACTTTGGTCTTGACATATAAGTTCAAATATCTCATCTAAAAGTCTAATATTTAGTTGCTTCAAAAGCATCTGTTTGCATCCCCTTCAGTACTGGTAAAAGAGCATTGGAGGGCAAGCTGGCAGAGAACTGCTTGGAAGTCCTAGCATCTCTTCATCCCTGCCTCCCAAGCTTCCCAACAATTTAGAATTAATTTTTCTCTAGTAAAAGTACAAATCACATGTTCAGCCTAGTGTGATGGGGTTAGCTCGAGGAGTTTGTTTCCTACAAAGTTTTCCTTTCACCTTTTAGTGAATTAGCGTTTCATGTCACTTCACAGATAATGCTACTCCCCTTCCCATCCTCCGTGGGTGTCATCTCCCTGCTGTACCTGAGATGGAGAAGCGCAAGTCTAACACTGTGCTGTGCTAGGAACAAACTCTTTCCTAGAATCTCTTTGACACAGAAGAAACAGTGTTCAAAAAACTGGAAAAAAAATCTGAAATTCTGGCTGTGCCTATGCTAATAGAAAAATATATTTCATTGTGGTGAAAATGCTTAAACAGGTCACTACCCATAATCTGTTGAGTCCAGTCAATATTCTTCAACAAAGGAACAAAGAAAATCCCATAGCCACCCACTGGAGTGTTTCTGATCCATACCTCAGAATCAGGTATGCCTCCCACTTTCAGGAAGATGTAAGAAGTAGATGTCTGGAGCGGTTCCTGAAAAGCACAGCTTAATTCTAGATATAAACATCCTCAATAGTTAGTGGGTATTGCAAGTTTTAACCCAGTTTTACATAGGTGAACGTTAATCAGATGATTAACAGCATGATCTAAACTTTTCCAGTTGTCAGGTAGGTCACATCCAAACTACTGATCTGGTATCTTTCCCAATGCAAAATAAAATAGGACCTTCTCTAAGGACAGCAGAGCACATCAGACATATGTGTGAGGAACATCTTGTTTATTTGCATGATAATGGGAAATACTATTCATTATAATTAAATTTCAAAATAAGAATATGCTAAGAAATCTGTATGCAGTGCATTTCCTCTGTGAATTCTGTAGGGTGATGAATAATTACTCCCACAATTTTTATTCCCCTCTTGAGATTTCTAATTCCTTTCTTGGAAATCAGAGGATGGTTGGGGGAAACGCACAGCTCATTTTTCATTGCATTTTCCAGTGGGGTTATGATATCCATGGGCTTTTCCTCTCTGAATTGGTATATGTTTCCCATTTTTTAACTGCCAATGGTAAACTGAAGGAACAACAACAACAAAAAATCTTATTTTAGTGTAACCCCAAAAGAAATGTCAAATGTGTCTACCACGGGACTTTAACAAGTATCTCAAAAAAAGACATAATAGTAAAGTCCTTATTGTTAATTTACTATGGAAGATGACATACTGTGTAACAGCTAGAAGTCAAAGAGAAGCATGAGAGAAAGATCCCTCCTGAAGTTCATGGAGTTCATTATCCATTCTAGATATGTCCAATGCATGTATATTGTCCTAAACAAGCTGTCGGTGTAAGAACATGGCAATATTGGCAGCACAGAAATTTTAACTCCTCAGCTAATTCTATCCTTTAGAATGCAGGAGAAAATATGTCTGGTGCCCCTTACAATCTGAGTTGATGTGCATTAAGCACATGCTGTTTAACATCCTGAACTGTAACATAACCAGCCAAATGTCATGCAATGGAGCTTTATTTGTCTGTGGAATACTTAAGTGTTCCTAAATTAAACCTCTTGTAAAACCTTAAAACAAGATCACTAATAAAGATCAAAATCAATGTCTTCTAATCACTACTGTTGAAGTATTAAATGCAATTTTAACAGATACATTTTATCTTCTTTTTGGATGTTAAAGACAGAAACATTAAGATGAAAGAAAGGAAATATTACAAGCTCTATGTTCTAACATAACCCAAAAGAAGATTATGAGTCCAGAAGATTTGACAAAGACTTTTGATGCCGGCAGTCTGAGTTATATTGTACAAATTGTTTGCTAATGAGCACTTGAGGTAGGAGAACACGGCAAAAGGGAAACCCCTACTAATGTTTCAATATGAATTCAGAACATACAGAAAAATGTCAGACTTTGGTCCATCCACATAAGAATACTAATGCTCATCCTTTTGAATGTCTTCATTTGATATTATTCACAGTATGTAAGTACCAAAGGCAGATATTAATGGCCAAATAAAACACTGAGATTAACATTTGAAGTCTTCGAAGATACTTGGACCACAGTAACACAGGCTTACATGGAAGTCAAGCCAAATGAATCTGAACCCAGTATCTCTAGGTAGTATCTACACAAGCATCCACAGCTGTGAAACCTCATTAGAGCACACGCTCTTTCAAGCCTATATCTAATTCATGCCTAACTATCCTTTGATGGAACGATCATTAAACCCAGTCTTACTAATTTCTGCGTCTTACTAATTTTATCATGAAATAAATAATTCTAACCATGGTGCAGTTCAGTATTAGAAATACTGTAATTAGAAAAATTGCATTTGGTTGAGGTATTCATTTTTTTTGTAATATTTGGATAAAGAAGAATATTTTAAATGGATTGTCATATTCCAGCTGCTGTCTGTAAAGAAATATCATCATAATATTAACCCAGCTAGTGTAAGAGTATGAGTGATGAGTTTTTCATGTCTTTACCCATCAAAAAGAAGAGTTTCACTTTGACCTGAAGAACTTCTTCACCCTGCTGTCAGCTGTTGAGCTGTTGAGCTACTGCTTCTTTTTTTNCTTTTTTTTTTTTTTTTTTTTTTTGTTACATTTTTTTCTTCTTATCCCTTCTAAAGTTGCTTTTGCTAGTTTGATAAACCTTTTTTGTGTTACGGAGGTGAGACGAAGGTCTTACGATTTCAAAAAAGTGACTTCTCATCCCTGTCAGTCTGAAATCCACCTGGGAAATACACAAAAGAGAAACCCTAGCATTTAACGTGACAGCCTTGATAAGCTTTAAAGTTGTAGCTTGATAACTTGTTTTTATTTTGACAACTGAAAAAATAAAAAAAGAGAGCAAAATAATCTATGAAAGCTTCAACAATGCCATTGGCTCACCTTGATTAAAAGATGTTATCTGAATGACAGAAATAATTTTTAGTAATAACAGTCTATGTCAGGTAGCTAAACATCTTGTTCGATGGACTAAGAAGGTTAAGGTACTAGGTACTATCATGCCAATGTAGAAAATAGCAATATGGAATCTTAGTGTAAATATGCTAAATGAAAAAAAACCCCACCATGTTTCAGTTTATAAAAGGTCTAATGCACTGCTTCTATTTAATGTAATTGATAAGCTAATACTAAAAGGTACTATTAATAATTAATTAAACTAGTGGTTTTTGCTATTTCTTCTTTAACACATAAAAAATGCATAAATAGTATTTAGTTTTGTTCATATCCATTATATATTGACATGTGTCATCCCATTTCTTTATATTCTGATCCCCAGCAGGAAAATTCTGGGAAAAGGGCAAAGAACAGGCATAGGATAAAAGACGTCTAATTTTGATCCAAGGTTCCCCTATCTCAAATAGCTATCTGAGCTGATTCCTGAAACAGTTTCCAGCTATTTGCTGACAGTTACAGACTTGTGCTTGGTTTCCCAGTGCTCACACTCCTCCCTGCTAATTCACCCAAGCAGACTCACCAGTGTCCAAATCCAGATACTACAAAGTTCCACTACATCCATACAGTTCACTCGTCCACTGAACAACTGCAGGCACACAGCCAGGTACTTCTTTCATTCAGCTATGACATTACTGGCTACTCATTTGTCTGCTCTTCCTGTCAACTCATGATGCTAACAACCCAGAACAAGCATTTCTGGCAACCTCCCACAGATGCAACTGAAAGCCAATTACTCAACCACCCAGCAAAAGTAGTATTTCCTTCTGGCATCAAGCTGAACTGTTGTCTTTTCATCACCAATATTTTGCCAAAATACATCATTTCAGTGCATCTTCCAGATTTTCCTGGCTTAGTTCTTCTGGGTTGGGCAATTGGATGTTGTTCATTGTAAGCAAGTTACCTTTTGATTATAAAGGAAAATGATATGATAGACGGTGGAACGGTAATGGGAGAAAAACAGATGTTAACCATGGGTATGGGCAAATTATGAAGTCTGGTTTCTGGAGGAGAAGCTAGATAAAACAGACTCTGACAGGAGAAATGAGAAAAGCAGAATTTTCTCCAGAGTGCATCCTGATCTACATTTGTCCTTTAAGATAATTGGTTTAAACAGCTCAAATTTCAATTTAGACGCTCCTTGGGACTGGATACTCATGCTACAGACTTCCCTTCACTTCTTTTTTGTCCTGTGTGCTACCCTCCAGTGCAAACTCCAGGTAGACGGTAAAATCTCTGGATTAAGAGCTGCTCCACCTGGTCTGTGGTTTTTGTACCAGAGATTCTCATTTCAGTGGGAATTTGGCACAAGTTGAGGATGCAGCTAAGAGGTTAATAATTCCTTCAAGAGAGTGGAAATTTTGGACCTCTGGATCATGTTTAGAGGGTTGGGATTAGGGAGTGGACTGATGGACACTCTGTCCTCCGACCCTACTCCACACATTCTTGACACCTGTGGGCTGTTTGTGGATTATTGTCCACATATCACAAGGGCAACTCATCTGTTTGTCTCTGCAGGCCCTTTCACCTTTCTGGCAGGAGACATTAAAGTCTTGTAGAAAAATAAAAAAGAATGTTGCTTCTACCCATAAATTTTGGATATTGGAAGCTGGAGAGCTTCTTTGAAATATACCACCTTTGATTCAGTCTAGCAGAATGCATTTCACTGATACACAGAAATATGTTGGTATCCAAAGCAAATAGACAGGAACACGCCACCCTCTCTATAGGTACAACATGCCTATTAGAGCCCACAGTGAAAATAAAACATGTGTGAAGAGGTAGTGTGAACCTGATCTTTTTTTTCCCCACCCAGGTGCTTTCAAATTTGTCTCAAGTTGCCATCAGATGGTATCAGCATAGTGTGGCTGCTCAGCAATGCCAGACACAGGTCTGCGCTGTGTGCTGACCAGACCTGTCCCTTGCGCTCACACTGGATCGAGAAATGTAATGTTGAATGAAACACTTCACAATGGACGGATCCTGCTACATAAGAATTTAATGAGAATTAAATCTAAATTTAAAAAGTTTTATTTACCCTGTGTATGTTCAGAGGCTTAACAAAGCAGTTAGTATCAGAATTCCTAAAGTAAACTTAAATTATTTAAACTGTGTTGCTGCTGTCATGCTTTTGAATCCTTAATTGAGCCCATTACACTTCAAAAACCCTTTTTTACTTTAATCTCTTTCTCATTACATTTTTAACACTTAATTTGTCACCATTTTTTAATCACATGGAGGGAACACAAAGCCAGGACATGTATATATGCTCACCCAAATGCTCTCAAACTCTCCCATTCTTTCAGCTGAACACATTTTTAAAAAATGATTCCTAGTTTTGGTTTTGTGCCACTGGAACTCTTCCTCACTTTGTCCTCCTCACAGTTTTCCCTAGTATGACACCGCGAATGTGTTTAAGATTCAGGCAAGGGTCTTAAGATTCTTAAATTTAAATAGCTATTTAGCTTGCAACTCAGCCCCTTCCTTGGTTGTACGATACCATACAAGTAGATAGGCTTTGGTGCTAGCTGGCTGTGCTGCCTTGGTACTAAACTAGCAACTGCTGAATGCTAACAGTCACAGAAATCACAGCATTAATTGCTGCTTCATTTTGTTTGCAGACTTGCGTTATACAGGTTGATAAGGCAGATTTTTCTCTCGGTTTCATCAACTCAGTTTCTTAGGCATGCAACTCAGTTTCTTCTCTATGTATAAGAAACTAGACCTTGCCCTTATACATAGAGTAGACCTCAAGGATTTTTTTTTAAATCTTATTTTATTTTATTTAAAAGAAAAGTAAAAATCTGCCACAGTCTCATCTACGAGTTAATTGAGCCACCTCAGATCTGTATGCTTAATTGAACTACATGATTTCATATCTAACCACTAAACTATGATTCGGTTTACCAGAAATTGTAGTAGGAAACTTACAGTAAGTATGACACCACTTGTAATGTATTCATAAAAAATAAATACTACTAATCTTTAAGAATATATAGGCTATGACACTAATCAGGTCAGAATTCTTGTTATTTTATTTGTTTTTCTGTGTTTACAGTCATTATTGCATGCAAACGCTGAAAAAAATATTTTAACTTGAAAGGACTAAGTTTAGCTTCAGAAATAATTTTTCCATTGAAGATGGAAGGTTGTTTCCTCATAAGCTGAAGCTACTGAAAATGGCTCAGGAAAATTCTGGTTGAGTCAAGGACTGAAGGCTATTTCCCAGTGACACGGAAGCGGGCAGAAGACAGCGCACTGACAACCTCCCTCCCACATCATGGCCAACTGCAATTTCAGCACGACAGGTCTGGATTTGTCCTGTGTAATATAAACCCCTAATTGAGATCTCTAAATCAAACACCAGTTTCTTCAGTGGTAAATAGACAAACCTGGGCATGTTGACTATCCGTGTAATGTGGGATTTCTATCTCGAGTAACTTTGGCCCATGTAAATTCTTAATGTTAGCTTGGATCAATCCGGTTTGGGGGTGCGGGGTTATTTTGCTGTTATTGCCATCAACAGGAATAGAGAATACCTAGCTGCTCTCAGTAGAATTGGCAGGGGAAATAATCTCTGGGCCCAGTGTTGTATCTTATGGAACAATGTTACATCAGCAATGATCTTACGTTGATTTATAGCTAATCTGCTATTGATTTCAGTAACTTGGTCCATTATAGCGTGTTTGTTTAACGCTCTCTTTTTGCCAGGAATTGCACTATTTAATATTTCATGTAATTATCTAAGAGTAATAGAGCAGGAATAGTGCCACAGGAGGCACGGTTTTGCTTTTTTCTTTTCTGTCTTGCCTTTCCTTGTGATTCCTTGTTCTGTGTCAAACAACTAATTTATGAGCAGACTCTGAGTCACGTCTGGCCTGTTGATTTATTATTGAGCAGTGCTGAAATGAGACTGTCTCGTTTGCATTTTCATCTTTGTGAATGACAAGCAACTGCCGATTTTATGTTACAATTTCTGATTTTCTGCAAGTCTACAGGTCACAATTATTTTGAAGTTCCTACCATAATTTGCATACCTCGACATCACGTCACCTATTCTTCTCAAATATAATAAACTATAATCTTAAATAATTTTCTTAATAACAACAGCTATGAAATCAGAGGTAAAGAGTAAAATAGTTACAATCATTAAAGACCCTATTACACAAAATCAGGTTTTAATAGTAGTCTCTTGGTTAAGATACAGCTTAAGGAATTAAAATATACCTGTGTAAAAAATGTCATGTAAAGCAGAGTTGAATAAAGGAATCTTTGCTTCCTGCCTCACATTGCTTTGGATTTTTTCTGTTTAATTGTGTTGTTACATTTCAAGGTTTAGACAAAGTGTACTTTTCTTTTGCTATGTAAACTCATGTTACCCTTTTGGCTTTTTATATGTGAACATGTATTCACAAGCGATTTTAATTTAAGCTAATGTTCTATGTTCTCTGAATATTGAAAACACAGCACCAAGCAGTTGAAAACAATCCAGGTAATGCAGTCATGAATGACAGGCCTCTTCCTAGCCTCAGAAACAAACAAATGTTACAATTTCTGTGTTCAGATCAGTAAAACAGCTTCAGACAGAAAAATGTCATGTAGGAAAGGGCTGTGATGTATAAATGTCCTTTGCATTGGCTGTGGTTCCAGTGTGGGTGTGGATCCATTCTCAGGAAGCATTACATATATGAGAAGATGTAACATACTCTTCTTCCTCACGCTAATTTAGCAAGGCACTTAAGGGTTCATTCAACATTAGACATCTAACTGAAATCATGACTCCGCTGCCTAAACAGTGGATTTGAGAGTGGATAAATTAGCTAAGTTCACGGTCTTTCTCTTTTCCATCTACAAGTTTGTGAGGACATGACATATTCACACCATTTCTGGACTGTCCTATTTACTATTTTGGTTAACAATTAGAGTTTCTCTAGACTACATAATAAAGATCTGGAATTCACAAGAAGTCATCAAACAAGCACAGTTTTCCTGTCTTACAAGCACTTTAGGCTCCATTTCAGTTTTATCCATGTTTTTTTGTGTTAACAATATATCAAAAATATGATTAATCACAACAAAATGAATCATCTCTTTCAGCATATTTGATTTTAATTATCACTAGAAATATTTTAAATTCCACTGCCATAAGCTTAGACTGCATAAAGGGTGAACAAAAATTAAAACCGGTTTCCCAGGGAAGTGTGAGATCTCCGTGCTTGGAGACATTCAAAACTCCACTGGACAAAGACTGAGCCATCTCATCTACCTTTGAAGTAAGCCATGCTTTTAGCAAGCACTTGGGCTAGATGATCTTCAGATATTTCTCCCAGTCTAAATTACTCCAGGACTGTACCAGTCTCTTTCAGTGTTCACTCTATGTCCTGCCCTTTACTCTCTGTTTCTTCCTCCTCAACAAAAGAGAAATGCCCTACAGTTTGTGTAACATATACAGGTGCATCTTCTGATAGTCCATGGAGTCAGGATGCTACCGACCTCACCACTTTCTTGGCCCTTTCATTTGTTTCACAAAACTTGCCAGGGAAGAGAGGATATTCCAGAGAAGGAAGGAGCATCCTTTCATCTAAACTTGTAGCTTTCATGTTTACTGCATATTAATGTCCTGTAGTCTAATATGCCATCTGCCCCCCACACCAGCTGGGCTCATCGCCTCCTTTATGATTTTCTCAATTTTTTTAACCTGTTAGGAAACAAAACCAAAAAAAAAAAAGAAAGTTCCATTCTATTTTCTATTCCCTTTCTCCTCATTTTATAGAGTTCTCAGGGGCTCCTTAATTAGATTGTTACTTTCACAACATTACTCATGTTACCATAGTACCTTTGAAGTAGTTAGCAGATAATAATTTTCTTTTATGTTGTTTTTGCAGGAATAAGGCCAGATTCAGATTACTAGACTGAATATAGTTTAATATTCTACTCAAAACGAGTGTGAATATTTGCAATTTACTGTTAAAGCTAGACAATAAATCATAATTTTTCATATTAAACTACAAGTTTTACTACTGTTTCAATAGTGAATTACTAAAGAAAGAGATGGATACTGTTTAAGGTATCCTTTTAATCATGTCTGTTTTGTGTTTTTATTTTTTTTTCTTTTTTTTTTTTTTTGTTTTTGATTTTCCCCAGGGGTCTTAAAGATTTGCAAATATGCAAAGGAAAGAGGCTAACCCCCAGATCTTCTATTTTTTAGCTAACAAAAATGTCCGTCCGTTACTACCACTCAAGCTGTATGGGTTACCGTGTTGTTGAATGAGCAGTTAAGGGAGTGTCCTCAGTCTTCATTCTATTGACCACTGGTTTTAAATTTGAATGAAATTCAAATGAAAATTTCAATGCAACTGTTATTTTCAGTAAAACTACTTCTGTTTAAAACTGCTCAACGCTAATATTAAAGCAATACTGAACTTTTATCAGTCACTTTCATTAGTTAGACAAAAGAATATATGTTTACAAATAGAGAAAACAGTCACCACACAGGGTCACAAACTAAAACATGCACAAGATGGTGGGGGAAGAATTAGAGTGCCTCGTTGTATGAAAAAGGGTGATTTTTTTTTTTTTTTCCTCAGAAAAAAGGTAAGAACAAGCATGAGGGAAGAATGGACAAACAGATTTATTCTGTCAGGGTGGTGAGCGTCTAAAATAATTAAGATAAGGGAAAAAAGAACTTGAAGATTCTAATTTATGTAATTTATACATATGTTATCAAATAATAGTAACTGTGAGAAAGGAAAAAAGACAAACTACAGAGAACTGGGAAGATGGAGACAGGATAGTTGTGCTTGTCAGCTTCAGAGGGAAATGAAGAACATGTTTTGAGCCACTACGAGCCTCTGTGGGATTCAGCTTTTCTTTAATATGAGACTGAATGACTGAAAGGAATTCACTTACATAATACTGCATTCGAGAGATAAAAAGGAGATATTGGACACATATATAGCAGATGAAAGGATTGAACAGAAGATACAGGAATAATGGAAACACCTACCGTGATATCCCATAGGACAGAATTTTTTACATATTAGAAATTATCTAAAATCTTACACACAAGACTTTTTGATCTATGGAGTAAGATACTTGAGTGAAAAGGCACCCAAAGGTTTTAATAGGTTCTTATGGTTCTTAAGGTGTGTGTCTTTCAGAATTATACCCACTAACACAGAATTCAGTAGCATTATTTTGGATTTATACTACAGTGAGAGAGGAAGTGTCTGGGATTAATTTTATAAGGGTAAACATGCTGTGGTTCTATCAAGTCAGTGAAACATTTTTCTATGAGACTTTCTTGGTAAAAATGTGATTGAGTTCTTATTTATGTGTTTTTCAGGTTGTTACCTTCTATTTTTTACTGTGTAGGAAGACAGACCCCCCATCAATTTAGGAAAGAATAGACTGGCTTTTTTACAGAGTCTTCATATTTACTGGTAGAAGAAAAAAAAAGGCAAAAGAGTAATTATTGCTTAGTTGGCTCATAGATGTATTAGCTGATTTGGCATAACTGTACAGAGTTTATAAATATAATAAACAATAAAAAGAACCAGTAAAACCAGATGTTCATGGTTATTTCAAGCGACTCTTCTGATCAGGGTCAGCAGGACAGATCAAGACAGGTGGTTCAAAATGCACCTGCCACTTGAGCTTTTTATAGATCATTAATATATTTAGATACTGCACTGGCAACTTTATCAATATAAATTTTCTCTGCAAACATGTACTTTTTAAACTAATTAGGTTTTTATGAAAGAAGCAGTCATTTTCTACAGGAAGCCAGTAACTGTAAATCACTGGAGCTGCATATTAAGCATCAGTTCTTCCCACTTGCTCAGTCACCATATGGCACCACACACTGTGCTGAAAGATAATCACTTTATTGTTGGCTGGGTTTTTAATCAGATACATCTCATACTGTTTTGTTAAACATTGCCTTGCAAATAAACCAACCTTACAATACATTTTTGCCTTGGAAGAAAACATAAATAATACCTAGTGAAACAGAGCAAGGTCTGGTCAAACTTGAAACCCAGAATTTAATAAAATGATCAGGCATGAAAGAATCCGCAGCATTATTTGGAGTATCACAAAGATGCACCAAAAGGAATTGAGTTGGGAGCTGGAGAATGCACTGTGCAAGGTGTCTGTTTTCCAGCAGTAGTTTGCTGGCTGCATTAGGCTTGACAGCTGTTGTGCTTGATGGCGATCAGACTGTAATCTGCACTACATCTAGGAGCTAATGGGCTGCTGTGGTCGGCTCACACTGGGAGCACGCATACGCAGTGATTTTGTACAATGATTGGTCCTGCGGTTTCTGTCCCCAGAAACAGAAACTCCCATGGAACGTCATCCCTGGGTGTTCCTCACATGGAGGTCATTAGTTTTGATTTTACATTTGTGCCCACCCCAGCAGAAGCTCTTTGGCCACCCTGGCTCAGATGCTCTGCAAAGGGAAAGGAACAGAAAATTTGAGTAGATATGCATTCACAGGGATGAAAAAGGTAAAACATTAAAATATGCACAGTAAGGGGAAAAACCCCACCCTATTTAAAACAAGGTTTCTTAGTTTATGACAATGTTTCCTAGGAGAAGTAACTGAAGATTCATCCTCTAGAACAACTGAAACAAGCACAAATATACAATAGGAACAGTTTGAGCTGAAAAAGAGAGAAATTAGAGGTACTTTGCATTTCTGATTTACATGAAATTACATACAATTAAGACAATGTTATGGTTATATAGTCAAACACTGACATTAACATTAGCTGTGCAACCTTCTCTATGGCCTTTTGCATATGAATTGTGATACATAACCCCTTAGGGAGTGTTGTAATCCCCAGACAACCTCCTTTCTCTCACTTTCTGCGCTCAGAACCAGATTATTCCTTAGAGGGGGCTGGGAGTGGTGGTGGTGGGGAGGAACAGTTCCTGACTGAGGAATTTCTGACTCTCCTGGGGTGGAACGTGTTCAGTGTGGATATGGTGTTCTGCAAAATTGCACAGGAAAAGATAACACACAGAATCACACAGAATCT
>VXBH01003660.1:5616-28014 GCA_013400035.1 Rynchops niger
AAAAAAAAAAAAAAAAAAAAAACCAGGAAAATTCAATCAGTGTGGTTTTTCCCAAGCCAGTTCACATAATGGCACAAGTTACTCTGTTGGCGCCGTATGTGAGGGGGAGGGAGAGCAAAAACCGCTGGAACTAGCTCTGCCAGTTTAAATGTGTGCTGGAAGTTTACAAGGATTTTACTGTTTTTTTCAACCATAGTTTTGGAAGTCCCGGGAGCGTCTTTGTGGCAGAACAGCTGGCCTGTGGCTCTGTAGTGAGCCAGATTGGGGATCCGAGCTTGGTTTGAAATAAGCCTCACTGACAGGGTTTTTCGCTCTGCTGCTGTTTGTATTAGGTCATGTTTGTTTTAGAATCACACTGAAATATCATACGTAGTTTTGGTGCCCCTATTTCGAAGAGCAGGTTACAGAAATGTGGAGCATGGAGAAGAAAACTACAGCTGGAAAATACAGTACAAGCCGTGGGAATTTAAACTGGCTGTTTCTCTGGAAAAGATCTATAGTTGATATAATTAAGTTTTCAAGTATCTTTCAGTGCAATGCAGAATCCTAAAGGATTATTTAATCTAGAAAAGAACAAGAGAATCTAGTCAATGACAGGCAGACAACTAACTATAATTTTCAAAAGTGATGATGATTAACAGTTGACATAAAGAACTTGGAATATTATGGATTCTGTTCCTCTAGAAGTGTTGTGATATATATCTCTCTGCTTTTAGAGAGGGTGTGCTTTAAGCTGAAATAAATTACTGAGTTTTATAAGGGTAAATGTGTAGCTGGCCAGTCATTTATATCTTCAGAAGGTCATTGTACTATTATCGGCACATGAATGAATCAAGCAACAGGAAACTTCAAGAGAGGGGAAGTTCTTTCAGGGCAGATGTTTAATATTTATGTCCTTTTAAAAAAGTTAAAATTTTGTGTGTATGTTAATTTGTAAAAACATCCAGAGTTTAGGGGAAGAAAAAAAAATTGATTTTTTTTTTTTTATGATAATGTTTGCAGTGTGAGTATCTACCATCAGCATGTGTTTTTGATATGTCAGAATGCAAAGAACAAACGTGTTCTAGCGGCTGCATCATGGAATTTTTTCCTCAGGTCCAGAAGTCTATGTGTTTGTACTTATATTTATATATAGTCAAATGTTGCTGTAAGTAGTTATTAACAGAAATTTATGTTGATTTTAAAAATGCAAACCAGACTAATTTATATTAAGTTTAGAACTTATTTCTATATTGCCTCTGACTTTGAAAACCTGGTACTTCCTGTATCTTTAAGAATTTTTTTAAGGAATACATTCCTTCAAGTTCATTGTCATATGCAATGGATATCTAAACATCTAATTTTTTTAAAAAATAACATTGCTTCTTCTGTCTGTTAAGAAGGATGTAATAAATTCTTAGTCAAATAAGCTAGAATTGTGCAAAAGATGCAGAATTTCGTATTTAAATTCAATAGTAGTTTGCTATTTCATCTGTCTCAGCTCTTAAGAAATTAATGTAGCTTTTTTGCAGAATTGTCAGTAGTGATGGAATAATGTAGTAATCAATTTGTACTTCATTCTTTCCCTGAATTTATGAACTTGGAAAGATGTCTATGTTCTGCACTGTGAAAGCTGAGTCCGGAGAGCATTTAAAGGAAAATAGTTGCAGACAAGTAAGGTAACTGTTTACCTAATTCTACCCTTGGTAAAAACACGTAATATTTTAAAATAATATGGTTATTTATTCTGTGTTCTGTTAATTTCTTACTTCTCTGCTAGGAATGCCCGTGGGACTGTCCAGGAAATTCCGAACCGATTTTCCACAGGACACTGTATTTTGCGTAATATAGCTTTTAAACACTAATAGTGCCCTGTGGAATGTATCTGAAGTTTTCATCTAAAACTGTGTATTTTAAACTTCATACATCTTGCTGTGGGCTTACTTTGAAAGAGGAGAGAATTATGTATAGGTTGTCAAAGGAATAGAATACATCAAACAGCAATGTGTTGAGCACAGAAATTGAAGTGCCAGGGATTATCTGTTGCGTTTCATTCCTTTTGCCCTCCGGAAAGAAACGGCATGTATGAAGAACAAAAAAAGATCTTGACATAATCAAGCCTCAGGCTTTTGTGGATATTAGTTTTGAAGTACCTCGATGTGATAGTGGTATGCATGAAGAATAAAAAGGCAAAAATTCATTTTTTAAAGTTATTATCAATAAACTTAAGCTTTTATCACAAAAGGACAATGAAAATACTTTTAAAGGTTCAAGATTCTAAGCTGAAGGGGAAATTGATAAGGAGATGTTATTTCTTCGTAATACAACCAATATTAAGAAAAGTCAAATGGAGAAGTACTTGAATTCTTAGGTTAAATTGCATTCATACTGAAGCCGTGCAGACAATAGTAGCACTAAACTGATACAGAGTGATTAAAGAATGTGTGGGTTTCAGGAGTTCCCTTTTTTTGAACCAGAATTTCTTTCTGCCTCACTAAAATTGTTTATAAACATACTTAAGTCTGATTTTTTTGTAATTTTATGTTCATTATTGTTTGCTTGCCTTGTCTTTTTCTTGGGAAGTTACAAAGAGGTTAAATAGCATTCACTTCTGATAGGGCTTTTTTTTCCACTTTTCCTTCTCTAGTTTGATTATTCATTTTACTTAACATTATTTCTTCCCTCTTGGATGATCAAATGATCATCTCCTTTTTGAAATTTAGTTTCAACTATACTCATCTTATACAGATACTCTCCACCTGTCACCTCTGGATTCTTGTAAGCGTCTGTACTGAGGACAGAAGAGGATCAAGCCCTAAACAGAAAAAAAACACTATCTTGAGGTTTGTGCTCACCACATGTTTACACAGCTGTTTGCTAGCTACATCTCTCAGTTCCATTGTCCATATTGACATTTAAAACACCAGGAACTCTGGAACCCTGCTCTGACTCCTACCTTGGTTTTCTTTGACGCCACAAGACAGCAGCTATATTAATTCAGAGCAGATGTTTGTTTTGTCCTGTTCTGTCTCTGGCTATGATCAATAACAAATTCTGGGCAAGAAATTAGGGGAAAGCACATACTAAGAGCTGTTAGCATATACTAAGACTCCCTACAGAACATTCTGCCTTCCCAGTGGTGAAAGGCTTTCTGCATCCACATAAGCTGGCATAAGTAGCTTTTCCTTCCATGTATACATGCAAACAGTTTTGAATCAGTGTAAGTGTTGTCTGTGGTAAGCAGTTCCATACCTTAAGCAGGCTTTAATGAAAGGTAATATAATTTCTTCATCTATGTGAGGAAGTACGTTGTTCAGTGTATTTTGAAGCAGCATTATCTGCTTATAGCTTTCAGCACTGTAGTAGTTCTGTTATTTTATTTCTGTTATTAGGCATCTGACTTGCAGGTTGAACTGGTATTTCAAGTGCTATCTTGCTTTCAGTAGCTGTATAATAGATGTATGTTATATGTACATTTACTGCCCATCTTTGTTCTCTCACCTTCCCTGTTTAGGGCTTGGAGGGTTGTGTCTCTGGAGAGGAACTGTTGTTCCTATGGCATATTCTGCTCTTTTTGTTATCTGCATGAAGAATGCTAAGGTGGGAGCGTGCTGTACAAATACCATCAATAAAGTCCCCTGCTTTAAGTAGTTGTAGAACAAACACTTGGCAGTGCTAATGTGGCTACATGCAATATATATCAAAGAACTGCAGACACTGCTTAAGGATCTTCTATATATTTTAAACAAGTGTTTCACCTGTGTTCAAATATTGATGAGAATGTAAGATGCATTCTGGAAAATTGCAGGTGTGCTGTGTGCAGGAAAATACTGTAACTGGGTGCGTTGTTTTCTGCACTAGAAAGTGGGTTATTAGTGTGTAGGTTCAACTTGAATAAATCTCATAAATAACTGGACAAGATTAAGGCAACTGCAGCGAAGCTCTGGCACTATGAAGAAAAAACAGGGTGAAATGCTTCCAGTATGAGAAACAACTGTAGCGTTATGGCTAACTGAGGTTTTGTTTATTTTCCATACTAGTAACCAAGTAAGGAAGAAGATAATGTAACTGATTGCAGAGAACTGTAAGTTGCTTGTTGTACTGAGACAGTTTTGTTCTGTTTAGTTCAATTATGGCACTTCCACGTTTAAGCCATGTCTGAAGAATTTTTCTGCTTCTAATGAGAATTCAGTGTCTCCAGTGTGATGTGTTTGTGAGGAATCATTGTCCACTACCTGCTGCAGTGGATAGTGGCGTTTAAGCACAGAATCATAGAATAGTTTGGGTTGGAAGGGGCCTTTAAAGGTCATCTATCCCACCCTCAGCTACAATGAGCAGGGACATCTTCAACTAGATCAGGTTGCTCAGAGACCCAAATAATATTGAATAACATTTGAAACATTGATGCTGTTTGGTTTCATTTGTAAGAATACTTAGAGAATTATGAAAGCAGCTTTTTAGATTATTTTTTTTGTTAGAGTGTATAGATTTACTGCTTTTTGTTGAAAGTTCTTGGAAGAGGTTCTGTGGCTTTAAGGTAGACAGTGTTTCTCAATCATTTCAAAAGCACAGGAACACTTTATACAGAAGACATCAGAACAGTAAAAACTGAGTGTAAGTGGTGGAAATAAAGGGCCAAACTGCCTGACAACATGAAAATTCACATAAGGAAAAGAAAAGGAAGTAGAAGGCTCATTAGAACCTGTTTGAATAATGAGTACATATGCGTCTTAAGGACACAGTAAATAACAGGGAAGTTAGAGACTGGCATGTAGATAAAGCTTTAAGCAAGTGCGTGAAACAAAGTAATGGGAAATTAAGCACATTTTGTTTTGAAGAGGTCACTGGTGCCACTGAATTGATTACCCATTTTTGAGCATCTCATTCTTCTTAATAGTTTATTTTCCTTTTTATTAGCTATTTCGATTTCTTTCTTTTAATACCTGTATGGTATTACCAAAAGGTGGAGATTCCGGGATGCAGACTGTGATTCCTTAGCAGGATGCTAGGAGTAGTTGGGAAACACAGTAGGCAAGGGGTAAAAACGTTGAAAATTAGAGACTGGAATTGGATAAAGATTCATAAAGGAATGGGACTGGGACAGATAGATAGCCAAGAAGAGGGTTCCATTAGGGATGGAACAAAGGGGATTGAGGCACCACAAATTGTCTTAGTTCTTTGGCATAGAAACATAGAATCTTCATGGTTGGAAAGGACCTTTGAGAGCCAACCATACACACACACACACAGACAAAAAAAAAAAAANCTCTGCAGGTAGTTGTAGAGGACAATGAGGTCTCCCCTCAGCCTCCTCTTTTCCAAGCTAAACATGCCCAGCTCCCTCAGCCTCTCCTTATACGGCTTGGTCTCCAGACTCCTCACCAGCCTGGTAGTTCTCCTCTGGACACGCTCCACCTTGAACAGAGCCTTGAAATTCTGACTCACTATTTCTCCACCAAAGAAAATTGTATGTAAAACATACTGGCAAAGGATGTTTTCAGTGAATCCCAATAATTACCTACATCCACGCACACATCTGTGTCATAATACAGTTAGAACTTAAATTATGTGAACATTTACCTTGTAGTCCTTCTTTCAGCCACGGAATAGTTATGCACTTGGTGTGGATGAAAGAAAGTTCTCTCCAGTCAGTTCATGTTTGCCATGTACCTTTGAATTCAGTCCCTGGCATAGTGTTTCTGTGAGATACAAATAATGTTGATGAAACCAGACCTTTCCAGAGAGTTACAGAATGTGAGATAATTACTTTATAGATGCATTACTTTTATACAATGGCTTGATATATTTTTGAATAGTATTTGGAGTACTCCTAAGGCCTCATCAGTTAGTATTTTGTCTTTAGTGTTCAATAAATGCTCATTAACTGTGCACCATGTTATGTTCTTTCACTGTAGCGTTTGTCTGGCATTATTAAAGAATGTATGCAATATAACGAGAATCCTTTTGGCTGTTACTGAAATGTAACTGCTTTTTCTTTTAGTAATAGAACAGCTATTGTGCACTAACAATTCTGTTCAATTATATTTTTAAGGTATAAAATGAAGAATAGTGTGTCTGTTCTGGAGTGAAGAGGGAATGCGAGTAAGCACAATATAACTAAGTGATCTGGAATTTGGCTGGCAACCTTGCAACTAATGCCAGCACTTAAAAGCCTTGGATACTTCTTGTTTCTCATTATGTTGAATCAGAACATTGGTCAAGCATACTGTACATTGGAAATGTTCTTGGTAGAACATAAGGCTTTCACAATGGTTCTTTAATCCACAGCAGTTGTTAGCTAATTAGGGTAAAACTGATGAGGTAAATAGTTTAAAAAAATTAAAGTGATGTTGATGTAGCTAGACAAAGGAGAGACCATGGGCTAACATTCCCGGTTGCTCCTTTTGACAACAAATGAACAATAAATCATGGCATGATAATGGTATTATACAGAATTCAGTTTTATAAGCAGAAAATATGTGTAGACTTTCTTTTCTATAATAATGATTTATCTTTCAAGTTGCATATTGCTCTCATCTTATGCCACAATAAATTGGTTCTCAGATTGATCCCAATAGATTATTTTTCTTCTTCTTAGACATCAGAGTTGCTCATAACAACAACAGGGATAATGTTGTGTTTGTTCTTAATGGATACTGAAATACAGTTTTGTTTAACAATATCTTTGTCTTATTGATAAACAGTTTCTTCTTTTGAGTACATGCAATCTGAATAGGAGATTTCAAAGAACCATAGAATAGTTTGGGTTGGAAGGGATCTTTAAAGATTATGTAGTCTGACCTCCCCTGCAAGAAGCAGGGACATCTTCCACTCGATCCGGTTGTTCAGAGCCCCGGCCAACTTGACCTTGAATGTTGCCAGGGATAGGGCATCTTCAATTTCTCTGGGCAACCTGTGACAGTGTTTCATTACCCTCATGGTAAAAAAATTCTTCCTTATATCTAGCCTAAATCTACCCTCTTTTACTACCCCTTGTCCTGTCTCTACAGGCCCCGCTAAAAAGTTTGTCATCTTTCTTATAAGCCCCATTTAAGAACTGAAAGGCTGCTATAAGGTCTCCATGGAGCCTTCTCTTCTCCAGGCTGAACAACCCTAACTCTCTCAGCCTTTCTTGATAGGAGTGGTGTTCCATCCCTCTGATCATTTTTGTGTCCCTCCTCTGGACACCCTCCAACAGGTCCATGTGTTTCCTTTGCTGAGAGCTTCAGAGCAGAAAACAGTACTCCAGGCAGAGTCTCACCAGAGCAGAGGGGGAGAAACACCTCCCGCAACCTGCTGGCGACTATTCTTTTAATGCAGTCCAGGATACAGTTGGCCGCCTGGGCTGTGAGTGCACATTACTGGCTCATGTTGTGCTTCTCATCAACCACAACCCCCAAGTCCATTTTGGCAGGGCTGCTCTCTATCCTTCATACCCCGGTCTGTATTGATCCTGGGGGTTGCCCCAACCCAGGTGTGGGACCTTGCACTTGGCCTGGTTGAACCTCATGAGGTTCACACCGGCCCGCTTCTCAAGCTTGTCCAGGTCCTTCTGGATAGCACCCTGTCCCTGAGGCATGTCAGCTGCACTACTTAGCTTGGTGTTAACCACAAAGTTGCTGAGGGTGCACTCAATGCCACTGTCTGTGTCATTGATGAAGATACGGTGAACAGTACTGGTCCCAGTATGGACCCCTGAGGGGCACCACTCATCACTGATCTCCATCTTGACATTGAGCTATTGACAGCTACCCTCTGGACCACTTCCTCCACCTAAAATCAGCTAGTTGCCAGTCATTTAGCTTTGTATGCAGAATGAACGCTTCCAAAGAAATGATTGTCAATGACAAGTTCCATTTCAGCAGCACAGTAGCAGCATTTGTCAGACTGAATCATTAACATTAACCAGAACACACCATTTTCTTCCTGCCTCTTCTGAAAACCTCACAGAGTTTGAAGTAGTGTTATTCCATGTATATACTCAAGTAGACCTGTCTTCAGTGTCAGTAAAGAAGGGATATGCCACATCATTTCACTTTCTTCTTCTCACTGATGACTTCTGACAGTAAAGCTCATTTTGCCCTTTCTCTTGTTTTACCTCTCACTATACTGTTACTTCTGTTTTACAATACCAAATACAGATGCTCAGGCTGCACCATTCAAAGCAGCTATTTCAACTGCAGTTACAAGAGTGGGTACTTTGTGATATTAAATGTATTCTTATACAATACAAGTACTAGTAGGTCAGTGGTAGAATTTCTTCTTTTCTGAAAGTACATTCAGTAGATGATTTGACGGTTTAGTATAACCTTGAACAGAATTCTTGTCGCACATAGAAATTTAATAAATTCTTCCTTTTCATTTCCATTTTAAAAATGAAAATGATCACATTTTCTGTGACAAAAATTCTCCTGCTTGGTAGATAATAAAATATGTAAATGAAGCTGATGTATTCGATCTTTTGGTCAGCTTACCATTGGATGTCATCATGAAATTCTTTCACTAAAGCTTATACCTTCTGCAGATACGTAATCCATAGAGTCTGCATGAATCAGAAAAATCTTACAGAGACAGACTAGTCCTTATCCTCAATTTAGAGAAAAGTGCCTTTCTAAAATTTGGGTATACATTTTTGCTTTAATCATATTTGGAATAACTAAAGGTCCAAGCCTATAAAAGGCAAATGCAGCATGCTGTTTATTAAGTTAAATCAAACAAATTCTATCCTTTAATTTGACTTTTTTTCCCCCACAGAATAACGCATGATATTACTTCAATGGGCCGGGTGAAGCACAGAAAAATAGCTTTAATTTTAAAACAAGAAATAAGCATACCTGACAGACTTTACTGCTTCTACAGCATCAGATTAATCTCATTTATATGTATAGGCCATGCAAATATAATTAAATTATTTACTGCAGAACATGATACATGGAACCTAAGATTAATATAATTCTGTTTCTGGAACTATGCAACTGCTTCCTGTGATTAGCTGCCTTGTGAAACTCTGTTCAACAATCTCTTTTAAGGAATATTTTTAACAGTTTCTGTTCCATGGAGAGAGATGAATCAGATATGGGAAGCCAAGGAATGGCAAACATAACAAAAAGCAAATAAATGAAATTGCAACATTGTTAATTGCTTTCTGACAGACCCAAGCATTCATGCAAACAAAATTGGACAATGCAGCAGTTAATTTCATATGAATTTTGGCTCAATTGTTTCAAGATTTGATCATCTTATCATTTGTGTCTAACGCTAAGAAATTAAGTTTGCTTTGCTTTGGTATGTTAACATGGAAACCCCTTTACTAGTGGGAATGGATCTTGGTGATCACAACCACCCCAAAGCAGCTCAGGGAGAAAATTAAGGATGTTTTTGGAAGTCAAACGCAATCCCATCTGGCTTATGAAACCCAGCTTTACAGAAACCTGCAAGATTCATAAGAAAATTGATGTATAGATTAGGTGTGGGTGTGCAAGCACATGTGTATATGCTTTTAAATGTTTTTTTTAAAACATCCAGTGATTTTGCAAGCTCTTTTGCTAACACAAAGTTCAGTGGTTCAAACCACTAATAAACAAAAAAAATAGCGATTACTTGCTTACTTCTGCAATGCAGTTTCTTTCCCATGAAGTTACTTATTTGAACGAAAGTAAACTAATTAAATTTCTTTCCCCCTGAATTTTAAATGTAATTCATGGAATTAATAATATTTTCTTCCTTCATGACATATTTTTGAAATTTTAATAAATATATAAATACAACTGCATCAAATATTTGTCTTTTGAATTTATCATCCCTCAACTGGTTTGTGCAAAGAGAAGAGAATGAGTATAGCAGTTTTTTATAGATATCTCTGGCTCACTTTTTGTGAAATAGAGTAACATTGCTTTCCTTACAATAGTTTTTGATATTTAAATGTGTTTCTATTGTCCCTATCACTTCTGTAGTTGTGAGCTACTATTTACAAGCTTTTTGTAAGATTAGAAGTAGATATTTCCATCTTGTGTATAACATGTCAGCATATAGAACAGCAGCAGCTACAGAGATGTAGTTTTTCAATAACTGTAACATTTTGCTTTGCTCAATTTTGTGATATATTATGCTCTATGTCTGTATTACACAACAGAGACTTTTAAATATGGTTACACTTTTCCCTTCATCTTTGAACTGAATAACGATTTTGTTTGTGATGAAGATATCCTCACTAGGGAAGAGGACTTAATTGTTGATCATTCTTTTTCAGGGAGGATACCTTACAGTGTTCAGAGTATGCAGGTGTGGTTCAGCCATGATTTATGAGACAAGTCTGCAATGTGGACATTTAACAAGCAGAAAAAAATGCATGTTTTGCAAGGTGATAGATTACATTAAATTTAGGACATAAATTATGTAGTTATTAAATCATGGAGATGTAAAAACTGTATAAAGAGTTTGTATTTACAGTTTGCCTTAGCAAGAGCTGCTTGGTAATATGAATGTTACCTAAAGGAAAAAATCACTGTGGAGATGAAGGGCATTTTGTTTTTAATCCAAATGTGTTTTCAGTCATAATCAGTAAAATACACATGGTAGAAAAGTGAGAGAAAATGATAATATTTAGCAGAAATTCTAATAGAATTCTGTATATCTGTTGACAGTTCACGTACTTACTCACTACATAGCAGCCTGGGGAGGCAGTTTAGATACACTGGCCATAACTTTTAAGCATACCATTTAGTAATTTATGCTGACTTCTAATGGTGATCCATCTTTGACTTTTTCAGAAATTAATCCTATCACAAGGCATTGCTGCTTATCAGTTACACTAATGAGAAAGTTACAGCTACCCTTTTATCACAATGATATGCTGAACCTACCTTACTGCTGTCATGTCACAGAATTGTCTCTCTGCTAGTTTCATGCAGTTGAAAGACCTGTGTTTCAGTTTCTAAGGTTGTGTTCAGAGTTAAAGTGTAAAAACAGAGAACTGAAACATGGCAAAATTCTAAAGTATTTAATTTCTTCTTTTGTATGCATTATCCTAGCATGTATCAAGAACTTCTTATAAGAAGTGTAGATACTACGCCATAATATTCCTCTTGCAAACCTTATTTCTCCTAATATTCTAGATATTCGGGTGTAGGATGTATTCCATGTATATATTCTGTTTACATTCTTAATGCTGTAGTTGTAACAGTTGTAACCCTGTTGTGTGAAATGGCAAAATTCCTAAAATTAATTGAAAAAAACACTTCTCACTTTGTGAGAAGTTCCATTTCAGACCCTAGATGAATCTTATTAATATTTCTCCAACCTCTGCTTTCTAGTATGTTCCTTACTTCCTCCTCCTTATTCAACTGATATTACTATAATTTTTATTGACGTCTGTTTGTGCAAGTTTGTGAGTACTCAGAAAGCATACTATCTTTAATTCTACAAACTTTTTTTTCTCTCCTGTGCAAGACCTGCTCATCGTTCTTCACACTTCTTTCTGCTGCGCTGCTTCTTTCTATGTTGTCATATTTCTTCACTGGAGAGAGGATTTTTTTTTTCTGCTTTACTCAGTTCAGGTTCCATTTCTTTTCATAATTATTTCATATTTAAGAAATACTAGAAGGCCTGAAATTCTTTTTACATTTTAACCAGTCTGTAAAATGCATTCTCTTCCCACAAAGTTTTCATATTTTAATGAGTTTCACATCAGGTCTTGGCAATGTAGGTAAAACTCCTAATCTAAATAGCCAAGATACCTCCACAAAAGAAAGAGAATGTGTGAGTTTAAGGAAAATAATTTTGCCCTAGTGATATGAAGTCCAGCAGGTTCTGTCAGCAGCTCTTTAACAATGTTCATTTGCAGCAGCCAGAAGAAAATAACATATTTACATAGAAAAAATATGTGTAAGACTTAACTTTGTTTGTGATCAAAGAAGTTAAGCGGAAGGCCCTAAAATGTGATCCTTATCATGGGTGATATTCTGAAGTATTGTCATTGCTGAGCAAGATATAATTTAAAGCTTAAAAAGAAGGCATGTATATCACAATAAATAACAGCCAACCACATTTTTTTCTAACTTGTAATTTTGTTAAGATAAACAGAAATTTGCTAGCAAATAGTTTACTGAACATGGATTTATCACACAGTGTTCTCATACACTACTGAAGTATGATAAACACTTTCTCTGTCATTATGTAGTTTGAAACGTACACGCTGTATTGATAGCACGTTGAAAGGCTGGAAATGTTTCAACACCTTCAAGGTAACAAATATGTAAAGCAGTAAGGTAAAATCATTAATAATCAGGTTCTGGATAAAGATTACACAACCATTACTGAAGCAATTCTCATTAAAGCGATTTTTCTGGATAGAATACACTGTACAGAATAAGAATGCCACGTTTCCAAAAAAAACCAGGCAATGACTAGTAAACTTAATGGTGCAAAAAATAAGTCGAAGATGTTCTGGTTAATTTTTTTTTTAAATAAATAATAAAATCACCATTTTGACTAGAATCTTAAATGTGAAGTTGTAGAACAAACAAATCAGACAAACAGATGAAGCAAAGGCCTTTTAGTTCAGAGCTCATTCATAAGTAATAAGAAAAGAAGGTGGTTTGAGAGAGAAAAGAGAAGCAACGAAAGTGGTGGATGTTTCCTTAGCTGGTGGTATGTTGGTATAATTGTTGGTATGTTTCTTTGCTTAATCCTTAAAATTTTCGTGATCTAAAAATCTAAGAAAGGATTTGGTGATGAGCAGTTCGTGATTAAAAGATGACTAAGTTTACCTTTTATATATCTCAGTCACATACATTTAGATGGTTAACTTGTCTGTGTTTTCATGCCCCAGTAGGACATCTGTACATGCTGTTCTAGCTCCTAGCCAGAACAGGTATATAGTAATTTCATAGAATCATTTAGGTTGGAAAGGGCCCTTTAAGGTCATCAGGTCCAACTGTAAACCTGACATTGCCAAAACCACCACTAAACCATGTCCCTAAGCACCACATCTACCCTTCTTTTGAATATCTCCAGGGATGGTGATACAACCACTTCCCTGGGCAGCCTGTTCAGTGCTTGACAACCCTTTCAGTGAAGGCATTTTCCTAATATCCATCCTAAACCACCCCTGGTGCAATTTGAGGCTATTTCCACTTGCCCTATCACTTGCTACTTGGGAGAAGAGCTGACCCCCACCTCACTACACCCTCCTTTCAGGTAGTTGTAGAGAGCGGTAAGGTCTCCCCTCAGCCTCCTTTTCTCCAGGCTGAACACCCCCAGCTCCCTCAGCCGTGCCTCATCAGACTTGTGCTCCAGAGCCCTCACCAGCTCCATTGCTCTTCTCTGGACTCGCTCTGGCACCTCAATGTGTTTCTTGTCATGAGGGGCCCAAAACTTAACACAGTACTTGAGATGTGGCCTCACCAGGGCCGAGTGCAGGGGGATGATCACTTTCTTAATCCTGCTGGTCACACCATTTCTGATACAGGCTAATTTCAAATTAGGCATAGTATGAACTTTATTTTTTTCTTTTAAATGTGGGGACTTGTTTGTTATTTAATCCACTTTATGGTGGATCCATTTTATGCTTGTTTTTAAAAGAAAATTAAATCAAATTCTGTGACACAAAACACTGCTCCTTGTAACAAAATGCCAGCCTGCTAAATCATTAGGAACCAGTCTGACTTGACATTATGATCAGTATACTGGATCTTATTTGTGACAGGCATGGTCCTTTGGTGGCTTGTATAGGCAGACTGTATGTTTAAATGGAGTAGAAAATTATACATTGTAATTTATAGTTATTGACAGTAATTACTGTTTATTGCCTCGCCATGACTCAGATACTTATTTATGATAGGATTTAAACCCAAGAAATTATGATGCCTAAGGAAATGTATGACGTGAAGATGAAAAACATACTTTCTCTTTTGGTTTTGTTTTTTTCTTTCTTAGTTTAGCATTTAACTTTAAATGTTTTATTTCTGTCAGCTCATCAGTTAATAAAACTTGGGACTAATTCTCAGTGTGCTATCCACAGATGGATACTGAGCTATCCACTTTATTGTCCACACAAAAATATGGTGTGGTCTATCATTTAACTGAGGGACAATCTCTGGAAATCGCTACAGTTTAAACTAGCAGATGTAGACCATATTTGTTTCTACCTAAACTGAGCTGCTTTGCTAGTCTTTATGTTGCCCAGCAACCTTTTCTTTAGTTTTATCTTTAATGTGTTTTTTATGGTTTCATCAAAATTCTTTGTCCTTTCTCCTAGATAAGTGAATGCCAAAGTTTTCTTAATTCAGACATGTCTTCTGAATATTTTATATTAAATTGGCCTACAGCATTGAAAGCGGATCTGGTGTTACAGTCTTTTAAAGCAATATTCTATAATTCTACATTAGTTTGGAAGATGTTTTCTTATAAGAAATTAAACTGTAAAATAAATTATTAGTCTGTGCTCTCCTGTCCTTTCTTGTGCATTATCTGTTTTTCACTTTGATCCCAGAGCAGTCAGTCTGAAAGAGAATTTTTTCATTATTTAATATGTTACTTGTACTTTTGCTTTTAAATTGGTTATTGTGTATACCTTAGTTTTCTGATTTTTTTTTTAATATTTTTAAATTAAGACCTTAATTAAATGTTATTATGAATGGACTTGTTTTTATCTATTCTTTATATGGGTTTTTTATTTGTGGGGTTTTTGTTTTTTTTTTTAGTTTTCTATCATGAAAAGTACATGAACTATCTGGTTTCTTCAAGAATATGAGCTTTTTTGTACATGTAACTTTAAATTTTGGAAGCAGGTGATATGATACTAATATAAAGACAAATTTGTATTTGCATTGTGGTGAGGAGTTTTTTAACATTGATAGAACATGTATATAATTTTTTTTCTTATATTTCAGAAAGTTTAGTGACTATTTTTATGTGTGTGTATATATATGTATAACTCATGTATATACATATGTAGTATTACCCCTTCAATAAGAAGCTATCTCTTTATAAATCTGTACCCTAGAGTTGTTAGAAACTATTCATCATTACCACCTTACCTAATGACGTTTGCTTAGCGCAAAGAAAGACATGCTTCAAAAAAATAGACGTAAAAAAATGAAAATTGGATTGACATGATCCAAATTATTTTTTTTGTCCCTGGAAGAAAATCTTTATCTTCACTTTAACAGTAGTCATTGTCAAAAGAGGAAAGAGCAGTAATATTGGAGAGAGAAAAGTCATTTTGAATTGGCATAAAAGTCTGTTTATTTTCCCACATTATTTTTTAAATAATATTGTATTGATATTAGGAAAGAAATAATGTCCTCTACTGTCTTTTAAATATTTTAACTTAATTTAGTAAGCTGGTATGAGAAATTACTTGGTACTGTGTAATTTAACTGTGTATGAGGAACAGTAACCTGCTCAAGGAGATGCCGTGAACTTTGTCATAATTGGCACTGTCTGTTGTTTTGTTTTTTTCTGAAGACAGGTACCTGATTTTGAAATCAAGGGAAACCTTGCTGCAGACACAGCGATAAAAATAAGCCTTTTTGAAATTCGTAAGGAATAGTATACCTGAAAGACTGTTGGCTTACCCTTTTATGAGCCTGAAAGACAGAATTAGTACTTCTTACACACTAAGCAAAGTGTATATTTCCTGCTCTCCATGTCCACCTCCCTCCATTCGTTGCAAGTAATATTCCTGTTAGACTTACAAAGCCATGCAGTCCCAGAATGTAGAGATAGATAATGGGATACAGAAATATAAGTCAATACAAGGAATTTATATTGGCTCGCGTCACTCCTTACCCATATGAGCAAACTAGATGGTAACGTTGATACTCTAGGTCAAGTCTGGCTTTGATATTGCTTGACCTAGCAATATCAAAGCCAGACTTGACCTAGAGTCTGGCTTTGAGCGTTCTTTTGTTTACAGAGCACTTGCTGGCCTGTTAGAATTAAGTGCAAATTCTGGTCAGGATTAAGACCGCCTTTTTTATGACTGATATATAGAGAGAACATCAATAGCAAGGTCTGAGTTTGTGAATATAGACCAGTAAGAGGAGTTTTGCTGCTGCCCTTCAAGCTGTTCACCGTATGTGATGAGTCAGAATTTGTTCTTGGAATCAGCTGAGATTCAGTGAGCTGAAGAAGTTATCATTGCAATTGTGGAGTCAAAAACAAACTTGAAAATAGAAAAGCATCATGATGACGATCTCAACCCCTGAAGTATTTGATCTGTGTTTTAAAGAGATGTATCAAAATATGACTACACTGTGTCTTAAGCAGCTGCCTCTGGAGACTTACAAAGCATTGTGGAGTATCATCTAGATGATGAACTGAATTTACCAAGAAAGAGTTATTTTATAAACAATGAAAGTCTGAATATGTATGTGTAAAACCAACAATGCTTTTGGTATATATGATGCACATTCTGTGTAACAGATACGGTTTACTTTGTGTAAGCATAACTTTTTTCCTAAATTCAACTCCTGCCTTTTGCCTTCTGTGAGCCACTTCTTTTTTGTATTTTTTTAACTCTACTTGGAGTAACAATGGAACCAAAAAGGGAACATGGAACAATTGTATTATTTAACTAATCCTCTCCAGCAATTTTAGTACAAATTATTGATATGCCAATCATATCAGTAGTGAACCTTTAGATAATGCCAGTTGCTCTTCAGATATTAATTGGGCTAAAGCTTTGTGGCAGCTAATATTAGAACTGATTCATGTTAGTTTAAAACCATAATAGCATTTAATTATAGATTTGCTTATGAAACAGCTGCACCTTTTCCTTCAGCTCTGTCAGTCTGCCACTTGAAAGGATTAAGCTCTGCATCTCTACGAAGTGTTTTTCAACTTAGATTGTCTTGGCTGTATTTTATGTCTTACCTTGCAGCTGGCTGAATTTTTCCAGAGCTCTTTGTTGATCTAGTGCAGCTTTTCATCTAACCACATTAATGACATTACTATTTTCATTACTTTTTGCAGTAACACAGTTGGCTTGCTTGTCTTGGCTCAAGATGGTGGAAATTAATTGTAACATCTCAAACAAAACAACACGTATAATTTGCAAGCAACATTCTTAAAAATGTTGCAAAAAGTGAGTTAAATGAAGCTGAGTACAATTGAAGCTTCTTTAACCAGTTGCTGATAGATACAATCTGGACGATATTTTGCAAGAATATTTATTGAGACCATTCAACATCAGCTTTTGAGAGCTTACAAAATGTACTATAAATATGGGCCCAAGCACAGGGAGCTAAAAAGGAAACCGGAATGAGAGAACAAGATTTTAATGGAATTTTACATTTATGCCCTCTTTTTAGTGGAAAAGTTACTAAGGACCAAATTGCACAGCAGCAGAATTGCTTAAACTTTCATTTTTATTTGGCCACAAATACAGATAAGTTGTTCACCTACGAAATTAGTGAACAGGTTTGTTTGGAAACTGATATCATAAATATAGAAAGTGCAGTTACTATGAGGTATGGTTGGGTGGATATGCATCAAATCTCTGTATTATTTCCCTGAGGACTGCTGATATCATTGTATGTTTCAAAGAAGGGAAGCTACTTTAGCTATGCCAACAATATTGAGATGCAGCAAAGATTTTCTGCGCTGGCCAGAGCAACCACAAGTTTTGCACATGTAATCACAAAATATTTGATTATTTGTTGTCCATTGAATTCTGGCTTGCTTAAGCCTGTATTGTCATTGAGGCAGGAATGAGAAAAGCTGCACACCTTTGTCTTTGTAGATAGTATGATTTGCATTCATAATAATGTCACAATAGGTAAACCAAATAGTGCCAGTTTGTGGGTGATTTACACAGCAGAAAGGTCATCGTTACACTTCCAAGTGTATGACTGGGATGGAAATTTTGCTGATAGCTGTCAGAATTACAGGGCTTAACTAACGTGATCAATCTTGAAGCAGGTTGAATTAAAATTTTATTTCCCAGGGGAATAGAAGCCCCAAGAGGTGTTCTAGCCAGTTGATATGACAAATCACTAAGTACTTTTTTCAGCAAACAGGAATGGCAAATATGCTATTTCATACCCTTCACAAAGAAGGGATCTGGGGAGCAGCTAGTTCCCTTCTTCCTTCTTCATTGGGGTTTTCCATTAATGTATCCTTTTCTATTAATATTTTCCATGCCTCCAAGATAGTTAGTGTTAATTAAAGTAAAATGATCCCCATGACAGGGAAGCCACCTCTTTGCATACTTCTGGAAGTGCAGTTTGGTTGACCTGGACATTGCTGCAAAATTTTGCATTGCTACAAAATTCAGACTTAACTTCTTCATTTCTTACTAATAAATGAAGAATAAAAAATATGAAAAGGGCCTGTACTGAGACAGTACAATATATGTATCGCACAAACTGAAGTTAATGTAGAAGGCAGGAGGTGTCCTGCCACTTAAAAAAGTGAAAGTTAAGCCCCTTTTCATTAAAAGCATAGCATTTCTGTTGGCAAAAAAAGGTTCCGTGCAATTGGGAAGATCATTTTATAGTCAAGAACAGAGTGAATGAGGACAGCAGGATTGGGTGCCATGCAGGGGATAGAGAATAACGAGGAAGCCAGAGAATGGTAGAGAGTCACTTGGTTTGAGAGACTTGCATCACCGGTAGAAGTTGGAAGGATGGAGAAGCTAGGGTTTGCTAGACAGAGTGAAAGGACATAGACAGCAATAAATGAGGTGGAAAAACACAGGAAAGGGGGTAAGAACAGATTTGTGTTGGCTGCGAAGCTTGATGTGGAACAGACTAGGCAAAGTTACCACAAAAATAATATATTTCCTTATGATGCCTATTGGGATTAACTTATGGGAGTAATAAGATTTTCTTTTTCCTTAATATCCTTAATTTTTTTTTTCCTCATGTTGAGAATACTGTAATTCCTTACTACGTTATTGTGGGAAAGCAATGGAAGATCGGCAAGGAGGATTGTAAATACGCTCAAGTGACTCACATCTGGGGTACTGGAAAACATATATATCACACTGTTATTCACTCTTGGGTGCTTGCAAGGAAAACACTTGCACTTAGATAACATAAGCCTGTGATGGGCACAGGGTCACCTTAGCTAGTCGCTTGAGAATCCTGGCCTGTTGTGGAAGAAGATCAAAGCACAGTGAGAAATCTATACCTGTTTGAACCCTTTAAATACCAGCAAGAACAGGGAGTCCACACCCGCTGTTGCTAACAAGGACTCTCTCACTGCCAAGGACTCTTGCTAACAAGAACTCTCTCACTCTGNATCTCTGTATTATTTCCCTGAGGACTGCTGATATCATTGTATGTTTCAAAGAAGGGAAGCTACTTTAGCTATGCCAACAATATTGAGATGCAGCAAAGATTTTCTGCGCTGGCCAGAGCAACCACAAGTTTTGCACATGTAATCACAAAATATTTGATTATTTGTTGTCCATTGAATTCTGGCTTGCTTAAGCCTGTATTGTCATTGAGGCAGGAATGAGAAAAGCTGCACACCTTTGTCTTTGTAGATAGTATGATTTGCATTCATAATAATGTCACAATAGGTAAACCAAATAGTGCCAGTTTGTGGGTGATTTACACAGCAGAAAGGTCATCGTTACACTTCCAAGTGTATGACTGGGATGGAAATTTTGCTGATAGCTGTCAGAATTACAGGGCTTAACTAACGTGATCAATCTTGAAGCAGGTTGAATTAAAATTTTATTTCCCAGGGGAATAGAAGCCCCAAGAGGTGTTCTAGCCAGTTGATATGACAAATCACTAAGTACTTTTTTCAGCAAACAGGAATGGCAAATATGCTATTTCATACCCTTCACAAAGAAGGGATCTGGGGAGCAGCTAGTTCCCTTCTTCCTTCTTCATTGGGGTTTTCCATTAATGTATCCTTTTCTATTAATATTTTCCATGCCTCCAAGATAGTTAGTGTTAATTAAAGTAAAATGATCCCCATGACAGGGAAGCCACCTCTTTGCATACTTCTGGAAGTGCAGTTTGGTTGACCTGGACATTGCTGCAAAATTTTGCATTGCTACAAAATTCAGACTTAACTTCTTCATTTCTTACTAATAAATGAAGAATAAAAAATATGAAAAGGGCCTGTACTGAGACAGTACAATATATGTATCGCACAAACTGAAGTTAATGTAGAAGGCAGGAGGTGTCCTGCCACTTAAAAAAGTGAAAGTTAAGCCCCTTTTCATTAAAAGCATAGCATTTCTGTTGGCAAAAAAAGGTTCCGTGCAATTGGGAAGATCATTTTATAGTCAAGAACAGAGTGAATGAGGACAGCAGGATTGGGTGCCATGCAGGGGATAGAGAATAACGAGGAAGCCAGAGAATGGTAGAGAGTCACTTGGTTTGAGAGACTTGCATCACCGGTAGAAGTTGGAAGGATGGAGAAGCTAGGGTTTGCTAGACAGAGTGAAAGGACATAGACAGCAATAAATGAGGTGGAAAAACACAGGAAAGGGGGTAAGAACAGATTTGTGTTGGCTGCGAAGCTTGATGTGGAACAGACTAGGCAAAGTTACCACAAAAATAATATATTTCCTTATGATGCCTATTGGGATTAACTTATGGGAGTAATAAGATTTTCTTTTTCCTTAATATCCTTAATTTTTTTTTTCCTCATGTTGAGAATACTGTAATTCCTTACTACGTTATTGTGGGAAAGCAATGGAAGATCGGCAAGGAGGATTGTAAATACGCTCAAGTGACTCACATCTGGGGTACTGGAAAACATATATATCACACTGTTATTCACTCTTGGGTGCTTGCAAGGAAAACACTTGCACTTAGATAACATAAGCCTGTGATGGGCACAGGGTCACCTTAGCTAGTCGCTTGAGAATCCTGGCCTGTTGTGGAAGAAGATCAAAGCACAGTGAGAAATCTATACCTGTTTGAACCCTTTAAATACCAGCAAGAACAGGGAGTCCACACCCGCTGTTGCTAACAAGGACTCTCTCACTGCCAAGGACTCTTGCTAACAAGAACTCTCTCACTCTGCGGTGCCTGCGGTCCCTGCTTGTGTGCCTCTGCCCGGGTGTTGCTTTGGACATTCCCCGCTCCGTGAGGTATCGAGATTAAATTTGTTCTTTGCCTTTCATCCGTGGTGCGTGGTTGTTTGTTCCTGCATCCTGCCTGCATCAGCTCACACAATTATATACTTTATCCCTGCCTACCCGACATTTACTAACCAGCTGTAAATAGTTTTATGCCTCTGCTTACAGAGGGGTGATCTGCTCTATCTAATAACATACAGAAGACTGAATAGGAAACATGCACTGTTGGAAGACTCATCAGCTTCAGTCTTTCTGATCCTATCACTACTGGAATCTTACAGACAGTAAGAACAGCAAGACTGCAAAAAATCCAATTGCTAGACACTCACCAAAACAGAAAAAAACTGTTTGTGGTATATTTTAAAAAAATCACATTGGCTTGTATTTTTGATTAGGAGGTCTTATATATCATTTAAGAACCCCATTCATATCATTTAAGATCCCCATTTAAGATGGGGAACAAACAAGGGGAGTTAGAGACGTGTGCACACCTTCAGGGCTACAATCTCATTGGCATAACAGAGACATGGTGGGCTGGCTCTTATGACTGGAGTGTTGGAATGGAGAGATACAGGCTTTTCAGGAAGGACAGGCAGGGGAGACAAGGAGGGGGTGTTGCACCCTATGTCAATGAACAGCCGGAATGTATGGAGCTCCACCTGGGGATGGATGAAGAGCCAACGGGGAGCTTATGGTTCAAGATTAAAGGGAATGCATGAGTAGGTGATGTTACAGTGGGGGTCGGCTACAGGCTACTTGACCAGGATGGCGACGCAGATGAAGCCCTCTATAGGGCAAAGCCCTCTATAGGAGCAGCATCGTGTTCACAGACCGTGCTCCTCATGGGGGACTTCAACCACCCTGATACCTGTTGGAGGGACAACACAGCAGGGCACGAGAAACACAGGAAGTTCTTAGAATGTGACAAAGACAACTTGCTTCTCCAAATGGTAGAGCCAATGAGGAGAGGATCACCTTCTCCAAGCTCAGGAGCAGTGTATCCCAAGAAANGGAGCTTATGGTTCAAGATTAAAGGGAATGCATGAGTAGGTGATGTTACAGTGGGGGTCGGCTACAGGCTACTTGACCAGGATGGCGACGCAGATGAAGCCCTCTATAGGGCAAAGCCCTCTATAGGAGCAGCATCGTGTTCACAGACCGTGCTCCTCATGGGGGACTTCAACCACCCTGATACCTGTTGGAGGGACAACACAGCAGGGCACGAGAAACACAGGAAGTTCTTAGAATGTGACAAAGACAACTTGCTTCTCCAAATGGTAGAGCCAATGAGGAGAGGATCACCTTCTCCAAGCTCAGGAGCAGTGTATCCCAAGAAAGATCAAGTCAGGCAAAAAAGCCAGGATGCC
>VXBH01003662.1:3258-20111 GCA_013400035.1 Rynchops niger
GAGGAGATGAGGGGGAGGAGGAGGAGAAGGAGGAGATGAGGGGGAGGAGGAGGAAGGGGGGCGTCCCAAGGCACCAGCAGGAAGAGCCACCCGGGGAGGGCCGGTCTGGGACCGGTGTGGACGCTGCTGCCCAGTTCCCTTCCTTGCAAGGAGGNTTTTTTTTTTTTTTTTTTTTTTTTTTTTTCATTGCAAGCCCCTTTTCTGGCTCCTTGCAGCCCCGCCGAGCCGAGGCAGGGAAGTGTTTAGCTTTGCTTGCCAGGCTGCCTGTTTGCAGGCGGACAGGGATGCTTGGGGCTTCGTGTTTATTTTCCTTATGACTTTTTTCATGTGTGTGTTTTGGCCAGCATTCCCCGTCCGGGGTCGGGAGCAGCCCTGGGGTGAAGGCAAGGGCGAGCCCTCTTCCCTTGGCAATTTTCTGGTGGGAATTTCGATGCTGGGGGGGAGTGTGTGTGGAGAAATTTCTCCTTGCTTTCATGTTTCCAGCCTGTCAGCCTAGGGACTGTTGAAGAATGGTGGGCTCACTGGTGGCCGGGTGATTGTGGCTAAAAGCTGCCTCCCGAGATGCGCTGCTGGGGTTGGCACAGCCGTGCCATTGCCACACGCACCGTGGGCACGGCAGCATCCCCACGGCACCCTGCCATCAGCGGCTGCCGAGAAGGAGAGTGTCCCCCGCCTCCAGGTCACTGCTCGGCTCGCTCGGCTGCCGTCCAGCAGATATTTGCGGTGCCAAGCGGCAGGCTAGGTGGTCTGAAGGTCCTTCCTGCCCTTGGCACGGAGGAGTTATGATCTGCAGGACCTGTTTGCAAGCAAGGAGATCTGCTTGAACACTGTCCCTGCTCCCTGACACCCCCGCAGGCAACTGGGTTGATGTGTGAAAGATGGACCAGCTCTGGGTATCTGCCTCTGAGCCCCCCCCGGCTGTATGCCCAGATCGCAGCCTGAAATGTGAACCTCGGTGTTAGGAAGATTTGGGGCACTGGGTTGCGCAAGAGCCGAGCTCCCAGCCTCCTCGCAGCGGTGGGGTATTGCATGCCATGGTTTCTGTGTGTCTGGAAGTGATTTGAAAAAGCCGATCCGCTGTTAACCCTAAACAAAACAAAGGCTTAAAAAAAAAAAAAAAATCTTGTCTCACTTATTCTTCAATCACTAGCCAGGAGTGACAGAGGTTTCGGGTGAGATTCCCTTCACATTTCTGGAGCCTCTTATTAATATTTTGCAACAGCACATCAGCACCAGTCCGTGGGAGAGCCCATACGGCGGCAAGGAGCCTCCTCTCCACTCTCCCCCATCCCGCCATGGCCGTACAGCCAAGCAAGGTGTTGGAGCATCGCCACGCTGGAGGAGCAGCCGTGTGCCACCGTCCGGAGCCGAGCCCCCGAGCCGCCTGGGAAGCAGCAAGGTGGGTGCTGGGGGGAGCTGGGGGCCCCCAGCCCAGGACATGTGGCTGCTTGGGGGGTGAAGTGAGCAGCCTTTGGGGCAGTTGGTCACCCCAGGCACATGCCTCGGCTGCCGATCCTGGCCCTTCTCCCTGGCTTTGTCCAAGCATGTGGCCCCAGCAGCATCCTTGGCCTCTGGGTGGGCTCAGGGCTGCCCTGGAGCTGCCATTGGACCTGGTGCCACCAGTTGGCATTTGGGACGTGGTGGGGATGAGCTGCAATGGGGTGGGAGAGGGGGAAGCTCGGATTTTCCCAGGCCTGAAAACGGTGCTAAGAGCTGGGGCAAACCCTTCTGGGGGAGGGCAAGGCAGATGAAAAGCCTCGTGCCCACCACCCTTGCTCTGTGCAACCGCTCCAAGCCTGGGCCTCCTCCACACGGGATGGCAGTGGGCTCGCGATGCTTCCTTCTGCAGGGGAACGAACACCCCCTCGTCCCACTGCCTCGGACTCCTGCTGCCACCCGACCTCCTGCCCATGTCCAGCAGCTGCCGCCCACCTTGAAAAGCAGCTGGACCAAAGGTGGTCCCCAGCGCCCTTGGGGACATGGCTGCCTGGGGCTGCCCCGATGGGGACCCAGCGGCTCTGGGATAAAAGCCCAGCCTGCATGCAGGGCTGGGAGCGAGACAGTGTGGGGCGAGGGGCTGGAGTGGTGCTGCTGTCCCTGTTGCAGGGGGGTGGTTTGGGATCTCCTCCCCCAAACCACCCTCCACCCATGGAGCAAAGCCCAGCACTTTGACCCCACTGCACGAGCACGGTGCAAACCCTGCCTTGCAGTGCATTTGCCATTGGTGCTGCATCCCGGAGCAGGGATGGGGACGAAGGGCCAAGGGAGGGTGGCACAGGGGGAAAAGACATGGCTGCTGGAGGGGGAAGGGTGAGAGCTGCAAAGCAGGGAGAGAAGGGAAGGAGAGCTGCGAGGGGGGATGGAGCAGCATGCAAAGCACCCCAAAAATGCCCGGGTGCAAAAATGCCTGGGTGCAAAGCACCCCAAAAATGCCTAGAGCAGGGGATGGAGGGTCTGCACTGCCTGCATGGGCGATGCTGTACTGCTTTGCTCCCCCTCCCCACAGCCAGCACCCATCCCGCAGGGCAAAAGCACCCTCACCCAGCCGGGGAGCAGGGTGAAGCACACGGGGTCAGTGCCCGGCTCTGCTTTCCCATGGGACACACACACACAAAACCCCTGCAGCACAACCCCTCCTTTCACCCCGCTGCCCCGGGGACATCACGGGGACCTGGTGACCCCCCGGCTCTGGGTTGTCACCAGTTGCATCTGCGGAGGCGCGGGGGGAGGAAGCGCTGGACATCCCTGGGCAGAGATAAGATCAGCGAGCGCGCCAGCTGGGTGACCTCTCCCCGCGCCCTCCTCGCCGGGGCTGGCGTCGGGTGAGCTGGACCCCGGCCCAGCACACAACCTCAGGAGCTGTATATTTTTTATTTTTTATNAGCCCAGCACCACACCTAGCAGAGGAAGCGTGGCGGGGACGGCAGCCTCCGCTCCCCAGCACAAAGGCGTTTTCCCTCCCTGCCCCCAGCCCGCGCCTCTGGCTGCCCATTATTCCTCCCAGCCCGGTCCGACGCCGAGCTCCCACCCGCCTAAAAATAGACTCAGCACCACCTGGACCATCCCAAGGGGTCTTGGGGATTGGGGTGTTCGAAGGTGGGGTGGTGGGGATGGCAAGAAGGTAAGAGTGAGCACTTCTGGCTGAGCCTGATGGTTATTTTTGGTTCTGATGGCTGCGGGTGGGTGCAGGAGCCCCAGGCTGGGTTAGGGGCTGTATAACCAAATCCAAGGGATTTACCCCTAAAATTTGCATCCAGGTTACAGAGGTGGATGCTGGCAGGGCCCCCGCAGCACAGCAGCAGCAAAGCCCTGAACCATGATGGGAAAATTGCTTTTCATTCTCATTTTGCAGAGGGTGCAAGGCACAAGGGGAGCAGCCAGCGGGGCAGGGGCGGGACCTGTCCCCCTCCCTGTCCCCGTCCCCGGGCCCGGCTGCGGGCTCTGCACCCTCCTGCGGTGCCCACCGCCTTCTCCACTCACTCACACAGACCAGCCTCCCTCTTAGATGTGTCCACGCCACTAATGAACTAATCACCACGCAATTACTGTAGGGCTGGTGCGCACAATTGGATGAATGAGATATTTCACAGGTAGAGTTTTGCTATTAATTGCAGGTAATAATTATCTCGAGGGCACACCACACAGGGACCCAGAGCGGTGTGGCCGGGAGGGATGGATGTGACCTGCACCAACTCTTCACCCCTAAGGAGATGCCCGTTACCAGGGGTGGCAGAGGGGAGGGGGACATTCCTGATGCAATGGGGAAGACCCCTGTAGGGCTTCCCAGGCCAGCGGTTCCCCCGGCACCCCAAGAGGTGCCCCCGCGCCGGCGGGTCCCGCAGGCTCCCTGGGGACTGGGGCTGCTGCAGCCTTGCTGGAACAAAGGCTTCCCAAAGAAAGGCGCTTCCTGGAGAGCAAAAGACTCGAGGCCGGGGCTGTGTGTGAGCCCTGCCGGGAGGCTGAAGTCATCTGCTGGGAAACGCTCCGCGTTTCGCTTGGAGCCTCCCTTTTTCCAGGGCCCAGCTCAGCGCCTGGTGTTTCCTCGTGCACAAATAGCTCAGTGGGTCAGGCAGAGCTGGCAAACACCGAGCGAGCTGGCCGGGGGCTGCCGGGCGCCGGCAGATGTGGTACGGCATCCGTGTTAGGGGCATCCCAGCAGCAGCCACATGCCCGTGCAAGGGTGACATGTCCCCTGTGTCCCCAGGCAGGGATTGGACTCTTTCCCACCTGAGTTGGGGTTCTGGGTGGAGAATGGGTGGTCACGGTCAGCCCCAGCCCTGGGAAGGAGGGGAGATTTAGTTTGGATATTAGGAAGAAATTCCTTCTGTGAGGGGGGTGAGCCCCTGGCCCAGGTTGCCCAGAGAAGCTGTGGCTGCCCCATCCCTGGAGGGGTTCAAGGCCAGGCTGGACGGGGCTTGGAGCAACCTGGGCTGGTGGGAGGTGTCCCTGTCCAGGGCAGGGGGTGGCACCGGGTGATCTTTAAGGTCCCTTCCAACCCAAACCATTCCATGATTCTATGATTCTATGAATGGCTGTCTCAGCTGTTTTCTGCTCATTTTCTCTTTTTGTTCGCTTCTAGCTCCATCCGACAAGTGAAGGGCACTGGGGACATAGTGGAAGGGTGCCCTGGGCCACGGTGGCTCTCTGCCGCGAGAGCATGCCAGCCCAGGGGCTCGCTACCACCCACCCCGGCAGGTCCCCAGGGGCTGCAGGGTGGAGTAGGGAATGCGGTGCCGACCGTGCTGGCCAAGCCCAGCAATCAGGCACCTCATCCGAGGAAGCGGTGAAAGTTGTCTTTCTTTTTCAGCTCTTTTCAATAACCAGAGGTCAACCTTGTTTATATAGGATTATAACTGGAACGACAACAGCCATACCCATTGTGCGAGCAGCAAAACCCACAGTTAAACCGAAAAAGCTGTTCACTCCATACAAGCGCAGCTGCCGCAGTGTCCCGGGCGGTGGCCCGAGCCCTTGGTCCTCACTGGGGCCATCCTGCCTCCCCTTCTTCTGCCTTTTCCCTGTTGCAGCCCCTTATTGCACAGCCCTGGCTGTCCTCCAATGGTCCCACCAGCTCGGGGTGCCGCATTTCCAGACACATCACTCCGTGTTTGCTCCCCCTGAAACCCAGGGGGGCAAGATCCCACAGCCCCAGCGTGAGGAAAACTGCTGCAAATCACACCCAGGGGGCTTACGGCTGGGATAACGCCGGGAAAAGGCTTCGGCACGATGCATGAGGAGGGCTGAGCGCGGCGGGGCGTGCGTGCTCGGGGCGCGCGTGTGCGCGCTGGCTGGAGTCGCTTCCCCGGCAGCTGATTGCGGCAGCCGTGGTTGCTTTAATGCTTCGGTTCCCATCACGGAGAGAGCCCAGTCTTTGAGGAAGGAAAGTCTTACACTTCTACCAACTATTTCAAGACTCCCATAAACACATTTTTGGTTCAGCATTAATGAATTACCTCAATGCAGAGCTGCTCATGCCAAATACATGAATACAGAGTGTAGAAAAGCCGCTGAGAAGCAGATTTGGCTGCCGTTCAGCTGCTCTGATCGGCACAATTTCTTTTCTTGATTATAGCAAGAAAAATGCGCTCTGCCTGTGGCACCGCGTCCTCCCAGGAACAGGCAGCTGGCCGACAGTTGGGTTGTGCCGAGCCTGGGCACGCCGGGGTTAGTCGCTGCTTCCATCACTTGAATTGGCAGAAAAAGCTGCTTGCTGGTGTCTGCGCAGGAGACGCAGCCAAGAACCGGTATCCTGCTCTTTCCGCATGCCCAGCCTGGCTGCTCCGGACCGCCCGACCTCCTCTTGGGTGCTGGGGAAAGGAAAACTGCAATTAGGAGGATTTCTGAGCCTGTCTTTTTGGGGGGGACATGGGTCGGGGCTGCCTGTCTGTGGCCTCGCATCTACCTGTGCCCACAAGCACCACGTCCGGATGCACCTCCACCATGGCCCCTCTCCATGGAGCAGTGAACCCTCACGCATGGCCTCAGCGAGCATGTCCCCTGCTTTCCTCCAGCAGCAATGGCCCTGCCACACTGGGGACTGCCAGGAGATAACGTGTCCCCCTCAGGAAAAGTGCATCCCCCCATTTTGCATTAACCTTTCTCACTGGGGTTCTCCCGGTTCCCGACCTTCGCGCTCCGCTTGGTGTCTGCTCATCCCTTGCTCTTTGAGCATTGTCCAACTGAGAGCACCAGGGAAAAATGGGCTCGTGCTACGTCACAGAGGAGGACGCCACTTTCAGACAGGGGAGAGGAGGGGAATTAAAAAAGGCAACACAGCGATCACACCTTCACTGCTTCGCATCTCAGTCCTCAGGGGCTCATCAGCAAGGGCTGAGCCGCTTATTGCATCTCTGCTCCCCAAAATTAAACTCCAGTGGGAAGTGAACAGGGAAGATGGGGTGGCCAGTTGCACCCCTGCACCCACCGAGCCCCATGACCAGCAGGAGGGTCACCCGTCATCTTCCTCGCCAGGAGAGCTGCTGCAGCAGCGCAGGACGTCTCCATCTGGGAAAGGTTTGCTGTTCTCCAGAGCTGCTGTGGCTCCCGACATGTTCTAACTTAGCACGAGGCATTACCTCACTGGGCCACCGCAGAGGGCAGATGGCAGATGCCTGCTGGCTGCGCTGCACTCCCCTCTCCCCTCGCCCCGCTTCTCCTCTGCAGCCCCTGAACCCAGCGCTTTCCGCTTGGGTTTTCCATGAATTGGCCCGTTTGCTCACAGGATCATGGGGAGACATTTGCCTGGTTTCTGAGCATCACCCCAGACAGGGCTGGACGAAGGGGAGCCCTCTGCAGCATCCCTGGGGGAAGGGGAGCCCTGCAGCATCCTTGGAGGAAGAGGAGCCCTTTGCAGCATCCCTGGAGGAAGAGGAGCCCTTTGCAGCATCCCTGGGATGGAGGATCCCTGGGAGCCCTTTCCAGCATCCCTGGTACCAACAAGCGTTGCCAAAGCTCGCAGCCCAGCTCCATGCACACAGGATCTCACGGCCACCTCTCTTCTTCACCAAGGCTTTCGCTGCCCAGCAGAAAGGACGAGGATGTTGCTGAGAGCAAACTCACCTTCACACAGACAGGGAAACCCTCAAGTGCCAAACCCGAGTGGAAGGGAGGAATTTTGGTTCAGAAAGGGCTGGACGCTGCTGTGGCTCCGTGCCTCAGTTTCCCCATATGCAGGGCATGGGGCAACCCAGCCTCTCGTCAGGCCCTTTAGAGACAACAGTCTCCCCCCGGCAAAGGGCAGGATATATCAGGGTAATTTTGACAGAGTGCTTCTTTCCTGAGAGAGAATAATAATAATAATTACAACAATAATACTAAGAATAAAGAAAAGAGCCCGAGTGCTTTCCTTCCCTGCAAGCAGAGAAACAACTTTTGCTTTTTGGTGCTGTATTGGGGACATTTAGGGAAGGAAAATGAGCATGAATGTGCTGCATTTGCAGCTCAAACCCCCAAGAACTGTGACACCCCTCCATAAATTGGCCTAAAAATGAGGTTTAAAAGCTTGCCATAGGCAGCATCTTCTTCTGCACTTTCTGATTTCACAGTATCCTTTGTGCTGCAGCTCGGGGAAAACGGCAGCAAAATCCCCCGGTAAAGGAGCTGGGGCTGGGGTACGTCGCGAGCGGCTGCGGGGACGCAGGGTGGGAGGAGGAGGATGGCGTGGACACCCAGGGATGAAGGCTGCGCCGATGCCGGGGATCCCTGCAGCTGGCGGGGCGCGGGGGGCCGGGGGCAGGAGGGAGGTGGCAGGGAAGGGCTCCAAGGGAAAGGCTTTGTTCGCCGGCCAGCCGGGAGCGTGCGAGGGCCTCCGGGTTCCAGCATTTCTCCTCCACTTCGCTCCCGCTGTGCGCGGGAGCTGGGCCAAGGTGGAGCACGGCGGGGTGGAGCGGGTCCCTGAGGAAGGCAGGGGACAGGACAGCCGCGGATTTAGCCCTTAAATTGCCTGGGAAAGCGGGTCCATCTTTCCGTTTCCCTCCAGTGCTCTTCTCTCACTCAAACCAAGGATGTTTCCCAGGCTTTTTGCCCCAAACACCTCTGCCCTCCTCCTAACGACCCCTCTTGCACGGCCCGTTCAACCTTGCTCGGATCTGAAAGTGCTTGGGAAGAATAAGCTCCCGACGGAACAGCCCTCCGTGGCGTGCTCGAGCTGGAGAAATAAGGTTAAAGGCTCTTATCTGATGGAGCCGCAGCCTTGCCAAAGCCTGTTGCTATCAGCTCGGGACACATGTGCTATTGGCAAAGCTTCGGGGACACAATAATACAAACAGTTTTCATTGTCGAGTCAACAATGATGGGAGAAGGAGCCTGGTGCTATTACCGGTATAAAAGACGCGCTGTAGGAAAGCTCAGGACAGGAGGATGCAGTCGGGATCAACAGCAGGGTTTAGCAGATTACAGTTATATTTGTACTCGGGAAGGAGAAACCTTCCATCCCCAGTGGGCTGGAGCCAGAAGGATGGAGCGGGGAAGGAGGGGGGGGTGGGTGCTTGGCTGCAAGGAAAAGCTCTTTGAGAAGCACTGGAAGGAGTTGCAGCAAAGTGCTGATGGCAGCGGGTTTGGGCAAGGGCAGGAGGCAGGTTTGCAGCGCGGCAGCCCAAGGTCATGCTCTGCCGGCTCGTGAGAAGGGAAAAAAGTGGTGTCTGCCCATGACTGAGCAGGGGTTGCAGGGCGAGGGAGGCTGTGGCAACCCCAGGCTTTCAGGATCCCTCTACACCCTCTCACGGCAAAGTCTGTATATTTGAAGAAGCCCTCGCCGGCGTGTGTGGGGTGGATGGGCCATTCGGCACACGCTACACCCAGTCCCTGCTGTCATTTGGGCAGATACGAGGATGGTGGCGAGAAGGCTGGTGACTGTATAGGGGCTGGTCCACGGGGGCCATGCAGTACCTGTGCATTTTGGAGGAGGAAGCATCCTTCTAACACCTGTGTCACGTCCCCCCACACTCCTCCTCAGCCTTTCTGGGCCCCTGTAAACCCAAACGGGGGATTTCTGGAGCACACACACTCCCGGCCTGGGTTGGATGTGCAGGTGGATGTGTGGGATGGGTGGGTGAGTGGGATGGGGACAACGTCCTGCCCTCCAAAGCAGCGCCCGCGGGGCTGCCACATGTCCCTGGCTCGGCCTGCCCCGGCCCCAGTGCTGTGCCGTGCCCCTGGGACCAGGCAAGGTCCCGATCCATGATGCCACACACCGGTGAGGGCACAGGCTTAAGGGATGTAGGACCCAAAGTGCAAGACGGAGGGTCTCCAGCCACCCGGCTCGCAGAGGGCAGGGAAGAGGTGGTCAGCAGATGGGACACCGGGACTGAGGCACGGTGCCATCCCGCACCCTCGGAGCTGGATGGTGAGGTGACAGGGAGCATCGCCTCGGCCGTGCCCGTGGCAGTGAGGAAGAGGAGGCAGGTTTGCCAGCTGTCATGCCACGGTGGCAGGGAGACAGTGGGCACAAAGGCCCCCATACCACGGCAGGACCGGACCAAGCTGGAAAGCCGGGCAGGAGCTCAGGAACTTATCGGCTGCTGTCAGGGACCGAGTGGGGCCGCGGTGGCCATTCCCACCGGGAGCAATGATGTCAGGCAGTGGCCGCAGCCAGGAGGCAGGAAACCCGACACAGCCAGTGAGTCTGTCCTCCCCGTCATTCCCCTTGTGTTCTCGTGAACAATGCACCCCCGTGGCAGGGACGCCGCGAGGCTGGCCCTCCCGCACCCGCCAGCAGCCCAGCGTGGCCACCTGGCACCCGCACTGGCACCATGGCTGCTGCTCTGCGCTGGGTGCTGCCCCCCATCCACGTGGGATGTGGGATGGTGCTGGTACCGCACCCTTTGCAGGGGATTTACCCAGCTGGGGCAGGGTAAATACCCGCCTCAAGCATCCAGCTGTGCCTGCCCGGTGTCCAGATATTCCATCTGGAAGCAGCAACAGCGATTACTCAAATGTGCTGAGGGAAAGCTCCAGCAGTCTGAGGCGCCCAGTGATGCCGTGAGGTGCACCCTGGGCTGCATCCCCAGCAGCGTGGGCAGCAGGGTGAGGGGGTGGGATTCTGCCCCTCTGCTCTGCTCTGGGGAGACCCCCCTGCAGTGCTGCCTCCAGCTCTGGGGCACCAACTGGCACGGAGCTGTTGGAGCGGGGCCAGAGGAGGCCCCGGAGATGCTGGGAGGGCTGGAGCCCCTCTGCTGGGAGGACAGGCTGAGAGAGCTGGGGGGGTTCAGCCTGGAGAAGAGAAGGCTCTGGGGAGACCTTGGAGCACCATCCAGTCCCTAAAGGGGCTCCAGGAAAGCTGGGGAGGGACTCTGGATCAGGGAGGGGAGCCATAGGACAAGGGGGGATGGTTTTAATTTGAGAGAGGGGAGATTTAGATGAGATATTAGAGACAAATTCTTTGCTGTGAGGGCGGTGAGCCCCTGGCCCAGGTTGCCCAGAGAAGCTGTGGCTGCCCCATCCCTGGAGGGGTTCAAGGCCAGGTTGGACGGGGCTTGGAGCAACCTGGGCTGGTGGGAGGTGTCCCTGCCCAGGGCAGGGGGTGGCACCGGGTGATCTTTAAGGTCCCTTCCAACCCAAACCATTCCATGATTCTATGCAGAAGAGCATCCCTGCGCTGGGGGTCCGCTGGGGTGAGTGGAGGCACGAGTCCCATCTCCACCCTTCCAGCCCAGGCAGCCAGGGCTTGGTTTTGCCTCCTGGCCCCATGAGCAGCCTCCTGCACCCAGCGGGCACTGGGAGCCGGCAGGGTGACGGCAGGCAAGCAGGGGGCTGCGAATGGGGTGGCTGGGACGGGGCAAGGCGCCTGGTCGTGAACACCCGGAGGGAGAGGAACTTCCTGAGCACAGCCAAGTGAAGGATGGCCCCAAGGACTCCCGCTCGGCCTCTCCCTCCACCCCACCCAGCACGCCCTTGTTTTCGCAGAGGTGCCTCTGCGCCGGGGACTCAGCAAGCTGCGTTTGCCAGCGGCTGGCAGCAATGTCCGTGCTGGTGCCGACAGGCCGGCTGGCATGTTTTCCCCCAGGGAGGCTTTAGCAGGAGGCTGTGCATTTCTGGGAATTGTGTCAGGCAGGGAAGGAGGTTATTGTTCGAGCTGCAAGTGTGTGGCGCGCTGATGAGATCAGGGCTCGGTGCTCGGCGGTGGGGCAGCTGAGCCGTCTGCAGCGCCGCTGATGGGGCGATAAGTGGGAGAAGGCTCTGATGTGCTCTCCCATCGCCGCAGGGAGAGCCCGGAGAGGAGAGGGCATGGCAAAACCCCGGGGACCTGGCTCCGTTTGGCCTTGCCATGCAGTTAGGGGGGGTTCAAATGGAGAGATGGAGGCAGCAAGACAGGGAGTGGGCTCCTTTCGCCCTCCGGCATGCTGCGGTGCAGCCACTCGCCCTGCTGACTTCATCCATGCAGACTCTTCCTCCCAGTTCTCCCAGCTCACCCAGCTGCCCCCTCAGGTACATGAATCCTGGCCCTAGGAGCCCTGATAGCTTTTAGGTCATGGGCGCCCTCACCATGGGGGGAACCTGCCCCGCAGGGCTCCCTGCAGCCGTGCCGAAGCAGCTTTTGCTCCAGCCATGGACGGAGGAGGCCGAACACCGCCTGTTCCCTGCCTGCATGTCACACTCTGCCTCGCTGGTGGGCAGCAGGAGGTGTGTGTCCGTGCAGCCACTGCGTGGGCACCGTCCTTGTGTCCCCATGGTGGTGGTGATGGAGGGACCACCACGGCCACCAGCCCACAGATGAAATGCCAAGAGCCTTGTGCTTTGGCAGGGCAGCTCAGGGGAGGGTATTTCTGAGAAAAGGCCCCTCTGTCCCTCAGCCTCCTCAACGAGCCTCTTCTTCCTCCCTCTCTGCCAGTTGATCCCTGTATTCAGTCCCTCTGAGGTCTCTGTCCCAGCCCTGGCTGCCCTGCCATCTGCTTGCTCCTTTGAAGACAGGATATAGGTCCCGTCAATCCCAAACTCTGTGGGAGACAATATCAGAGCCCTGATTGCAAAACCGCTGTGAGGAAGTTACTGGGGGGTCAAACCCCTTTCGAATCCTCCGCTATGGGTGAAAGAGAGGTACCACATTAGCCCATGAGAAGCTATTCATCCTTCTCCTCCTTGTGAGAATGCCTCCCTCCACGTGCCATGGCTTTTGACACAGAGCAAGTCACAAGAGCTCGAATAGGACAAAGCTGCTGCCACCGAGGGGCACTGCCATCCGGAGAGCTTCCCGACTGCCCTGGTCTGGAGATCGCAGTGGTGAGCAGGGACAACATAGGAAATGCTACATGGGAAAGCCCTGTGTGAGAGCCCAGGAGCCCCTGCCTTCCCACAGCAGACTTATCAAGGCACCAGTTCAGAGTGGCGCTTTCCATGGGCCAAAAGGGAAGTGCATACACACCAGACTTCTCGGGGTCAAGGATGCTGGGCAAGCAGTGAGCCGAGAGGCTGCAGGGGGCAAGGGAGGGAACCGGGGCGTGGGGAGGGAGACACAAATAGCAAAATGAATGGCTTGAACTTCCTATGTTTTATGGAGGCGAATAAAAGGAGACGGCGAGGGGGAGAGAAAGGAGACCTGAGCACTTGCACACACTCTCACGCACACACGGACCAGCCCAGACCCCAGAGCCCATTGGTGGCTGGTGTGGCACGTCAGCCTGCACCCACTTGGCTGGCATGGCTCTGGGCCAGCTGCTTGTCTGGCCCCGCATCCCCCAAGAACACCTCGCGAAGCGTGACAGGCTGCTGCTTAGCACTCATCCCTCCCCCTGTCATTATTATTTTGAACGGCAGCCAGTAAAATTAAAATCGTTAGAAGGAGGAGATTTAGGGAACATCCAAAGTGCCTCGGAAGAGCATCTGCAAAGCTGGAGGTCCAAACTCCACCCTGGTGCTTGCAATGAGCAGGGCCCAGGGGAACCATCATCTACTCCGTGTCCTCCCTTCCATGCTCCCTGTTTTGCAGGGTGGCAGAGGCTGGGCTACCACACGGGGTGGTCCTAGCCACATTCCCCTCCATGGCTGCTGCCCGCTGCAGGCAAATCCTGCAGCCCTTCCTGGTGCAGGACTTGTCCCAGGAGGTCCAGATGGTAGTGTCCCCAGGCATGGGCTGCTCACCAGCAGCTCTGGGACAGATGCGGTAGGAGGTTGTGGGGAGTGGAGGACACGGAGCCTCTGTGGGCTGCTCTGCTGAAGCAGCACGGATGGAGCCTGTGTTATTTCCTGGGAGCCATGGAGGTTTTTGTTGTGTTAGGAGGGCCTGCGCCACGAGACAAGGAGTGGAGAGGTCCTTTGACTCCTTAGAGAAGAAAACAGGATGATCTGCAAGACAGAAATGCAAGTCACCATTCAGGCCAAATTCTCCAGGTTTCTTAAGTGTTTGGATGGAGCATTTTGGCTTACAAGGTCAAATGTCCCTGATGCCAGGGCTAGGAGATGAAGGACAGACAACTGCAGCAAAGTGGGGGCCAAAAGGCAGGATCCCTGCCTCTATTCTAGGGCTGGCACAAGCTCATGTCTAAGGGCTTGGTTCCCCATCTCTCTCCTCCTTCTCTCCCACGTTTGACCTGACCTGGGGTCAAGGAGGAACAGCAGAATAATCATCCTCAGGGAGGTCATCGCTGGGAAAGGCTTGACCATCAGTGCAGGAGGGTGGCTGGCTGTGGGCATCCTTGCCAGCAATGCGTGCAGGCAGCAGGAGCCCCGCTGCAGTGGTTGCTGGGCTAGGTGGAGACAGCCAAGAGCCAAAGATAAACCACCCAGCAGTACCAGGAGCCCTCGGCTGCAGCCAAGGCAGGCTCACGAGGGTGAAAAGGAGGGGACATGCGTCAAAACCCGCTCCCCAAAATCAGCGTTGCTCTGGCAAAGCCTATGACAGCTGCTCCCATCTCCTGGCTGGCATTCGTGGTGCTGCGTGAGGGCTCAGGGTCTACCAGCTACTTGCTGCATGGGGTCTCTTGCTACCAGCTCAGAGACCTGGTATGTCGCCCAGGGACAGCCAACCTTCCTGTCCCTACCGTGACCCCAAGGCTGAGATCCTGGAGACCTGGGCACAACCGAAGTTAGGCGGTGCCTTAGGACAGTGCTTCCCTGGGGGTCTCATGGTGGGTAGGTGGGCAAGGCTGGGCCCAGGAGGGCCTCTGGTCTCTGCTTTCTCCAAAAGGGGACCAGATTGACTCTCTGGTGGTTGGGAGCAGTAGAAAGGGTGGGGTTTGGTGGCCGATCTCCAAACAAATGATGGTGACTTGAATCTGTTGTGGATACTGGAAGCAAAAAAAGCTCATCTGACTCGATCAAGCCCATCCGCTGGGTCCAAATCAGCTGAGAGTCACTGTAGCCCATGGGAAAACCAGGTGAGATTTTGTGGGTTTTTATTTTGCAGCAAACTCTTGGCTCCACCAGCTCTGCCTGCTGAGGGGAGCTGCCAGCGAGGCACCGCGTACGGAGACTTTCACAGTGCCTCTCAGTGTGCAGGGGTCAGATAAAGCCCCCTCCCGACCTCTCCCCCAAGCCCAGCTCCAGCGACAGACTCGCCCCGCTCTGTTTTTAGCACATTCAAGTAGTTGCTTTCACAAGAGGTAAAACAAAGTTCATGGATCCGTTGACAGATCAGCCCAAGCGGGAATTTCTCTGGGAATTCCTGCAATAGCAGGTTGGCTCCCGCGGAGGTGGAGTTTCCTCTGGATCTACCTCCACCCAGGCTTGGGGAGCGCTCTGGCCACCGGCTCCATGCTCGGGGGGCTGGGCTGAGCAACACCACCGCTGCTTCTCAGCCAAGGTCAGCCAGAAACCCTGCCTGCTCTGCAAACGCCTGTCCTGTTAACCCTTGGGAAGAGCGGAGCCACAGGCTGTCAGGGTTAGGCTGCAGAGCCGGCCCGTGCCCGTGGGTGTGCAGGAGCAGGGGGCATTTTCCACTCCCACCCGGCAGGCAGCGTCCAGGGCTGCCGGCGTGAGGATTTCATGCCATTTTGTTCCTTGGGGACCTGCTGCCAACCAGGCAGTTGTGGGGCCTGGGCGAGGACCGTCCGCCGCGGCGGGAGGCCGGCGTTGGCGGGGTGACGGGTTTCTCGCTCAGAGGCAGGGAGCGACGGGGTGACAGCGCTCGGCATCGGTGACTGTGCTCTCTGGAATCTGAGACACGTCCCCGGCCATACTTGTGGTCAGGAACCATCTTCGCATTGCAGCGATACAAACCACATTCACAGTGGCAGCAGTGCCGCTCGAGCGCGCCTCTGACGCCAAGGACCGGCGTGACCCGACCCCACACACGGGACAGGCAGCTGCCCGCTTCCAAGGACCTCCAGAAGGTCCCCTTGTTGGGACTTGTTTCCTTCTCCCTCGCAGAGGTGGGCCTCTTCAAAATGGCACCCCCTGACTTCACGGCCAGACCCTGCCAAGGGATGGAAGCTTTCCAGATGCTGCAGAGGCTCCAGACGGCGGGTTGGAGGGAACTCGCGTTTGCAAACATGGGGCCAAGCCAAGAAGTTTCAAGGTAGCTCCAAGCGTCATGCCAGGGAGCGGGTCTGGAGCTCAGGTTTGATCTGGGGCCACCTCTGCTGGTTTGGGAGTGAATCAAAATGTGTCTCGCACATCTGGGGAGCAGCTCTTGCCTGAGGGGATCCCACAGTTCTGTCCAACTCTGTGCGAGCTGCCATAAAGAACAGCAAACCGGCAGCTTTAGGTACCTAACAGGCGGTTTTGGGGGACAGCCACCCAGCAGAGTTTTAGCACTGATCTGTTCAATACCCGCTACTTTTGTGTCCCAGTAAAGCTAAACTCTGGCCTCAGTGACTCAGTTGCCACAGGGCAGAGCAAGGTTGGAGCCCTGGTTCCCAACACCTAATCCTGCAGCTTGAGGCCGCACGTAGCACGTCTCCATGCTTTTGCTAGATCTCCAGCCCCGCCGGGGCAGGACACGGCCGCTCTTTACCAGCACAGTCAGGGCCTTCTCCAAAACATCCGCGCTTGGCGAGGGCTGCAAAGCTGGCTGTGCAGGAGGAGGCATTGCAGTTCTCCCCCTGCCAGGAACCAGCTGGAGAGAGCAACAATATTCAGCAGCGAGTCCCAACGCGCAGCTCCCGGGGGACGCACCGCCCTCGCACGGAGTACGAGTGCCACCTACAGGGGGGCTCCGCGCCCTGGCCTGGGCACCCCCAAACCATCCATCCGCTCTCTGCCCTTCTGTTAATTCGTCTCAAGTCCCTAAGGCCGTGCTGGACCGTCTGCACGGCCCCACGTCTCAGTTGAGCCAGGCCAATGGGGCTAACCGTGGCGCTGAGGGAGACCCACCAGGGGATTTGCAGCCATGGGCAATATTGCTGCAGTGCTCGATTGCTGCGGGAGCCGCTTCCCCGGTTGCTGACTTGTGTCCCCTTTCAGGCAGTGCTGCTGCCTGGGCCACTGCAGCTCCATGGGCATCAGCCCACCTGCAGCTGGAACAGGGGGTGAAGCGAGGCCCACCTGTGACAGGGGACGGACAGGCTATAAAGGTCAGGGCTCCCCACTCCCTGCTCCCAGCTGGGCTGGGCTGTGTGGGGGTGACCATCCAGGGCCCAGCTCAGCGAGCCCTTGGGGAGGAGGGAGTCTATGAGGGATGGGGTGGCCTCCACCTGGGGGACACCGTGGGGGAGCCGGTCTGGCTCAGCCGCCACGACGACAGATGGGGGCAGGCGTGCGGTCTCCGCTGGCTCGGGGAGACCCTCAGATGGCACCGCGGGAGGGAGAGACCCACAGGCCCCAGCGGCGGGCCGGCAGGGCGGCGGCCTCCGAGTCCTGAGGGGAAGGACTACAGCCCCCAGCGTGCCCCGCGGCCGGGCAGGGNGGAGCGGCGCCATGGGTGGGGAGGAGGAGATCGTGCGCATAGCCAGGCGGCTGGACAAAATGGTGGCCAAGAAGAA
>VXBH01003662.1:20383-40124 GCA_013400035.1 Rynchops niger
CACGCACCGTCGCGCAAGTGCAAAGGCAGCAGGCTGGGTGACAAGGATTTGTGCTGGAGGTAGGCTGTGTTTTTTGGGGTGGGGGAGAGGGCTTTTGGGGCCGGGGAGGATGTGGGGAGTGGGAGGTGATGGGTGAGGAAGAGAAGGGGTTTGGGGAGTGTGGTAGTTGGGTGGTGGGATGCTGGGTGCTGTTATGTGAACTTTTGGATGCTGTGGATAGGGTTGAGCACTGGCACTCTTGTAGCTGTTGTAACAACCCAGGAAAGCATCTTTGGGCTAAACCGCAGCCTGTGATGTCTGTTCCCGTTGATGGCAGGTTTTCAACGCCATTGTTGAAATAGGAAAGGAGCAACTTTGCAGAATTTGCTTCCAAGCTTCATTGAGAAAGAGGCAGCTTCTTAAATGAGCGGTATGCAATGTTTCCTCTTGGTTGGCATTTTGTACGGTACTGAACCGTACTGTGATTATTGTGTATTGGCTAATTTGTGAACTCTTCCTGCAGGATGGTTGCCTGGAGTACCTGTTTGTTGCTCTAGTTTTTTCGTGGATCCCCATTTACTGCCATTGTGCCAAGTGGCTCCATTTCTGATAATGGAGACAGGAATCACATGGTCTTTTACTATGTTAAGGGCTGGATTTAATGGAGTCCGTTTGGCTGTTGGAGAAATGGAAAGGTGTGAAACTGCCTGAGTGGGAAATCCCTCATTCTGGGTATGGTAATGCGTGGTTTATGCTGTTGTGAGTTGCTTGTGTGTACACTGAAAGCTTTGACTCTGCTTTGATTTGGCTTTCTCAGTATCTGTTCTGTAGGGTGGCACCGGCAGCTGGATTGTGTCCCGCGATGAATCGGAAACAACCCTTCTGCGTAGGGAGGACGGGATGCGAGGACAGGGTCTGTCAGTGCAGGCTGCTTTGCTTCTCTACAATCGTAGGCTCTATAGGTCTTGTGCTGCAAATGGGCTTAGAGTGGTTGGTGTTTTAAATGAGCTGTTAAATGTGAACACTAGAAGGCCTTGTTTGATAGAAGGGGGATGGGAGGAGAGAGCCAGCTGAATGGAGAGGGACGTACTCCAGGCTGTGATCTGCTGAGTGCTGCTGCAGGGAGATCAGTGCTCCTCAATATGGGCACCTCAATACGAGAGAGACATCGAGGTGCTGGAGTGAGTGCAGAGGAGGGCAACAAAGCTGGTGAAGGGCCTGGAGAATAAATCTTATGAGGAGCGATTGAGGGAGCTGGGACTGTTTAGCTTGAGGAAGAGGTGGCTGAGGGGAGACCTCATCACACTCTACAACTACTCAAAAGGATGTTGTAGAGAGGTTGGTGCTGGTCTCTTCTCACAGGTCATTAGCGATAGAACAAGAGGGAATGGCTTCAAGCTGCAACAGGGTAGGTTTAGACTGGACATTAGGAAAAAATTCTTCACAGAAAGAGTGGTCAGACACTGGAATAGGCTGCCCAGGGGGGTGGTGGAGTCACCATCCCTGAATGTGTTTGAGTTGTTTACATGTGGTGTTAGGGGATATGGTGTAGGGGTGAACTTTGTAGAGTGGGGTTGATGGTTGGACTCGATAATCTCAAGGGTCTTTTCCAACCTAAATGTTTCTATGATTCAGTCCATGCCATTTCTCTGAGTGACCACCAATTTTAGGTATTTACAGACTACCTAGTTGTTTGGGTTTTTAATGGATCTGGGATGCAGAGCTGATGCAAGGAAGCTTCATATAGCGAGTTTCCAGTGAACAGCTCTTCAGCTTCACTGCTTGATGGCTTTGCTCCTGGTATCAGCTCTTGTCCTGAGCACAGTGGAGTATTAATATGAAAACTAGGAAACAGCGATGTGAAGTTTCATGCTGTAGAAAGAGGATACTTTTAGCTTTCACTCTGGACAGTGATTTTGAACTTTAGGTGTGTGACTGAAGTTCTTGCACCTATGCTAAATTGTTCTTGTGAACTAGTATCAATTATCAGGGTCCCCAAAACTGTGAGTTCAATAGTAGGATTATTCCTGCAAGCCCAGTGGTGTGCTGAGGGGACAGCTGTGGTTCAGAGTGTATTTTTCAGGTGTTAAAAAATGTTAAGCTTGCCAGGTAAGGTTAATGAGCTAATGCTGCAGTGGTACCATACACCAGCAAAGATCTGTGGCACTCCAGTGCTCTTCTGTTTTGCCCATTCCAATATCTCAGGTGCCTCCATGTCATAGGATCTACCAACTGTCCAGAACAGCAACCCCAGCAGTAGTCTTACTGGTGTTTTAGGGAAGGCTCGTTGGTGGTTTTTGCCTTTAAATTCAACTTTATGGATTTATTCCCAAGCTGTTGCATTTCTTTACTAAAAGCTGAGGCACTCATTCTGTTTCACTTCTCCAGGATGGTGCAATGGATTTACTGAAAGAACTGAAAAGTATGCCTATGACTTTGGACTTACTGCAGGTGAGTTGCACAGTTAGGGTGAAAAGCTGAAGTCTGCATCTGGATGGGTTCAAAATGTCTGAATAAACTTAATATATTGATTTCCTCTCCCTTCTTGCCTCACTCAAAGCGTCAAAATAAACTTGAAATCCAGAAAATAGTACTCAACCAGGGTTTTTGGACTGGCAATTAAATAGCTCTGGGCCACCATGTGCTGCCTGAAATTTGTGTGCAGCTGATGAGGCAAATGTGAGTAACTGCTCAAATCCTTTCTTAGGCTTCGAAAAGAGGAAAGGCCAGATTAATGTAGCAAACACAAAGGGCAGTCATGGGAGAAGTTCTTTAAGTCTTTGTCATGGTGATATTCAGGACACAGGGGAGGTGTGAACGGAATTACAATTTAGAGATTAAGATAGGCATCTTGGATTTTTTTCACTCTGAGCTTGAATGTCAGTTATAAGTGTGTAGAGAAGGTATTTGTGGGTGACTGCATGTCTGGATTCTGATTGGTTTGAGTAAACTGGAGAATGTCATTTCGCTCTTCCAAAGTTGTAAGGAGACAATCATTCTGCAAGTCCTTGAGTACTTCATATCTTGGTCATTACTTTGACTTCGTTGTGCTTATTTCTGATTTCCAGTTAGTAACAAATAATGAATCTGTTCCTGAATGATTCATTTGAATGTTCACTTGCAGTCCACCCGCATCGGGATGTCAGTAAATGCACTGAGAAAGCAGAGCACAGATGAAGAAGTGATAGCGCTTGCCAAATCCCTCATCAAATCTTGGAAAAAACTTCTAGGTAAGAAAATCAGCATGTTCCTGTCAGGTTTAACCTGTGAAGGAGCTGGCTTCAGCAAGAGGCTGGGTTTCTCAGGAGAGCTTATCTATTGATCCGAATAGAACATTCTAGCAAATCAACCTTTACAATTACACCCTCTGTCTTTCAAGTTTTGTCTCCTACCATGCATTCCTCTAGATTTAGCTCCTGCTTTTCAAGCTCATCCTTGAAAGAGCACTGTAAGCTTCAGGACTATTTTTAATGTGTACCTGTCCATATAATAATTAGCGGCGTTATTTGCAGAAATAATATCTGCACTCTGAACCCTCCGCCCCCCCCTTGTGCTATGTGACATTAGTACAGCGTGTGCTGTCAGCCTTGTGCAATGGATCGTAAAGAGAAATGCTGGAATGCATTTTGGGTGATGAGTTGGAGGAGCACCTTGGTTTAACACCTTGTAGACAAATTTACACGGGCTGTTTCCTGCTGGGAAGACTTTCATGGTGATGAACGCTGAGAAGCAGAAGCTTCTAATTCTGTCTGAGGAATTTTAATGCTGATATAGCACAAACCGATGACAAATATGGTTTTAGAGGTTACCTTTGTGATAAAAGAATGAGGCATCTGCAGCGCTGAGGGTGGAAGGGCAGCTCTGCTTGTGTCCTGCGAGCAAGACTGTGTCTCCCACTCTGCTAGCGCAAAGTTCCCCAATGCGAAATTCAAACACTCCTTATTCTTTAAACGGATTTTTTTTTTTGGGCAGCTGTGTGTAAAAAGAACAAGAGCCAGGTGGTGTTTGAGGCAAAGTGAACCATGCGGCTGGCTCTAGTCTGCGCCCCAGGGCTAAATGAGTATTAGAAGCACTGTTTTCCTGTCCTGGCCGGGACTGTCACTTCCACGTTAGGGTGGATGTGTATTGCCTAGGCTGAGACAGTTTATCTCTGTGAAACTTGTTCTACAGTGTGATGACAGTCCTCTCCAGGGTTGTGCTATTGGCTTCCAACAGCACTTGGGAAACACTAGAAGCTGTATTCCCAGAAGGACTGGCCCGTACTGGCCCTTCGGGTGCTGTTGGCTGGAAATGCTGCTTTTAGTGGTGCTTTAGAGGACTTGATCTAACCTGTACCCGGCAGCCAGGGTGTCTCTGAAAGAAACTTTTGTGATGAGGCATGTCTTATGAGGAAGTTTATCTCCTAGGCAGGGAAGGTGATTGCTCTTTAGTGAGGAAAGCTTTTGTTTGAATTAGTCTCTACTTAGAGGCAAGGAAGAGGCCTGTTGGAAAGCACAGGAGGCCATAAAAGCGTTCTCTCTCCTGATTCATTTTGGACAATAATAAGTTGCCTTAGGCCAATGCTGTGTAGCGTTAAGACATTGATTATTGTGTGCAGGGTTGTAGCATAAAGACCAGTTCTGAACCGTTTAGCATCCATTTCTCTTCTTTTGAATATAGATGCTTCTGAGGAAAAAAGTGAGGAGAAAAAGAAAAGCCTGTCCTTGCCAACATCTTCCTCGAAGGACACTGGTAACTCAAGAGACCAAAGGTAACTTCCCTTTAACCAAAGATGATACTGTTACAGAATTTGAATTTTCTTAAGGCATCTTATATCCATTTTTATTTTTAAGTGTCCGAGTTGGAGATTTTGCGTAGTCATATTCCTGGTCAGAAACACCAGAAGTGTGGGCTTCTTCAGAGGTGATCTGTGTGGGGGTTTTTAATAAACTCTAATGCAGAAATATACATCTACAAAATATGATGGCTTTAGTGAGGTTTTTAATTTTATTCACATCTTACTTCATGCTTTTCTACTCTTGGTTATGTGTTGATTTTTCTATTAGTAAAACATTCTTCTTTTGTGTGTTGCATTTTTATATGATTTTTTGCTTATTTCTAACTTTGAACTCCTTAGAATGAAGATTATTTTTGGCCTTTGCAATCTCAGGTGATGGATGGGATTGATTCATACATCACTACAGTAAAGCTTCCATTTCTTTGTCCTTGACAAGTCCTGGCAGAAGTCCTCTTTTACCCTCTGGACTGATGTCCGCCCATCTGGCAGGTCTGCTGCATGCTTGCTTCTTGCCAGGCCTTGAATGTTGCATCCTCTTTCCCCCGTCTGGGACTGCGCTTGCCAAGCCATGGAGTGGAGGCGGTGATCAAAGGGGAGGGGGCAAACGCGATTTAAAGCATTGTTCCAGAGGTGAGAGACTTCTCTCAGCCTCACATCCCAGGAGGGTATGTGCTTCATAGGTTTGACCCTCAAGTGATTTAGCCAATTTCCCAAGTTTGCCAGATTTAGAGAATTAAGGCTATAGTCCTGCTGGCTTGCAGCCTCTTCCATGATTGCAGCGTGTCTCTGGTCACTTTTTTGTCACTCTACCCTTTGCTTTTCCTGTTTTGCTCAGATCTCTCACACTTTGTGAGCCTTTGCAGTTCTACACAAAGCTGCTGCTGAAGGCTGCTGATGCTGACAGGGAGGTCTTTGACAGGCATCTCTGATTATATCTTACTTCCATAAAATATGAAAAAGAACTAGAAGTAGTACTGGGGAGACTTCACAGCTGGAATTGAATCTTGTTGTGCAACATGGGAGCTTGGGCTGTCTAGATCTGTGTGTATGACACATCCAGTGGCGGTCTGGTATGTGACAGTGGTATGGGATAAAAGCAGTAGGATGGAGTCTCCCCTGTGCTGTTTCCTTTTGCCCTTTTGAGGGGAGCTGAGGGTTGGAAGCCAAAGAGCAGTCAGTGATAGGAGAAGGGATTGCTTTGTAAGCTGAGAGTTGATCTGAGCAGTATCACCATCCTTGTGATGCAAATACCTTCTCTTCATGGTCCTTACACTCTAAAGGGCAGACTGGTGCTGCCTTCCTCAGGCTGTGGACATGGGGAGGATCAGTTGTAGGGCTGATGAGGGTAGGAACTGAGTCAGTCATGTTAGAGATGTCCCTGCTTACTGCAGGGAGGTTGGACTAGATGACCTTTAGAGGTCCCTTCCAACCTAACACATTCTATGATTCTATGGACAAGAGCCTTTGCGTGTGCCCTTACTGGTAAGGGGAGGCAGATTTCCCTCCAGGGTCACGGCAGAAGCCTGTGTGGAGGTACTTGTTTGCTGTTCCTGGTGGGGAAAGAAGACACGTGTTACTGACTCTAGGAAGTAGTATTGCGGTTCAAAGAAAAAGGGAAGCTTCTCTTTTAACCTTTGGAAAATTGACCTTGGGGAATGTGGAGCCTGGAGGGAAGGAAGTGTAAGGCATTCCCTGGGCACAGTGGCAGTAGATACTTCAAGAACAAAACTAGCTGGTCCTGCTATGACATCTTGTTTGAAGGCTGAGGCTTATAGTGGTTTCCCTTGGAATAGGATCCTGACTGTAAATAGACAGGTAAAACCTCATTGTCTCCTTGCTTTCGGACAGTTATCATGGGGTATGGAGAGCGGAGCTTTCTGGCTTGTCCTGCTAACCCTCCCCTGTGCTTTGAGGATGTGCTGCAGCTACTGCAGGGTTTTTTTTTCCCTTGATGCTCTCGTGTGTATTCAGCCTCCGTCTTCTGAATGGCAAAGCATCCCCTTGGTTATGCAGGATAAACAGAAGCAAATGGATTAAATCGCCTAGCATAGACAGGCAGAAGTGGTTAGCTGCTGGTGTCGGTCTGTTGAGCCAGGCTCTCTTTACAGAGACAAGAATGCTTATTCTCCCGTGCTGCAAAATAAACTACTAATCTTGCCTTGACAAAAAAAAATATAATATATTAGCAGCGAAGAGTCTTTGTTCTTTGACGCACGGGCTGTGATGAAGGGAGTCTGACTAGCTGCTCAGTGTGCGATAGCTGGTTCACATGAGGCTGCTCTCAAGACACCAAAGAGATCAGCTTGTATTCAGATATTTCAGCCACTTAGTCTGATAGGTTTTGGCTAGGCCTTCCTCTTCTGTCAGGGAGAAATACTTGAATAGCTCTTGGCCTGAAACGTCTTGCTTTCTGGAACACAGATGTAGAAATCCCTCTGTAGTGACTAGAGAGCAGCACTGTGAGACCTGAACGCTCTGAGCCAGCCAGCGTGGAGCTGGCACCTGTGTAGTTACACACCGCATTACTGTAATCCAAAGCATATTCTGTTGTGCTGTAGTATTTTAGACCATTAGTGTAGTACATTTTAATGGGCTATGTCTAATGTTTCTCTGTCTCTGGCAGCATGAGCTTTTTCTTTTCCAGGATACTCTAAACTGCCTTTATTAGGAGGTTTTGGATCTGTGGCCTAAATTCAGCTCTTCCGTGGGATTTTCTTCCAGTGCAACCCTGAATTCTGCTTGCAGTCCCTGGCTGTTGCTTTGCCACCATTTTGTTCCAGTGTAGCCTTTTTCATGTATAAACTTCTGCTGCCTGGGTAGATTTACAAGCTCTTTCTCCTGTTGAACAGGAACAGTGTGAACCACAAGGATTTCCTGAAGTAAGCCTTCTAGGTGTGTTTGAGGTCTATTTCCCAGCTGTTCTAATTAGAAACTCACTTCTAAAGCTTAATAAATAACTTTCTGTACAGGTTTTGGAATGGCTGCGAAGTCTGTGTCATCTAATTTGTGAGCGATCAGTTGCCATCTCAGGGCATGTATGATATGTACGTGTATGTGGGCGAATATGTCTTTACTCATCAGCTAACAGAAGTGGGATAACCACGCATCTTGTCTAACTTTTCTTCCACCTCTGGCAAATAAACATACAAATATTTAAGTCAATGGCATTTGTAGATAGAACCTTCCAGAAAATGAAGTGTTACCTGTGCAAATATTAGTTTAAAGAGCTGATGTTAAGCATTGAATGTGACGGTCAGCGTTGAGGGTTCACATGCAGTGCTTTGCTCTGGGAGACCTTAGTGTCACTGTTGCTTGCAAAATGAGATAAAAGTTAAAGCCAGAAGAGCTCTCAGGGAAGCTTCTCCTGTCACCCCTTCCCAGGACAGCACCACCTCTGCCCAAGCTCTCCCTGACAGGCCTTTCTCTAAGTTCGTTTTTGACAACACCAAAAAACCACAGCGTAAGACACTTCCACAGCTGCCCTTGGCAGTATCTTCTAATCCGTAACTCACCTTTACAGTTTGAAACTTGCTCTCAGTCAAAACCTGTCTTGCTAAGGCCATTTCTTCATGCTTTTGTCCTTCAGGAAGTATGGAGGATATTTCCCACTGTCCTCCTTTGTAACAAGTTTTCCAGTATTTCAGGACTCATCTCCTAAGTCTTCCCTGCTGCCAAACCGCTCCAATTCCTTCAGTCTTTCCTTTTGTTGTAGGTACTTTTTCTAGGCTTTTTGCCTTTGTCCTTTGGGAAGTCTCACTTTTCCAAACTGTTTTATGCAACATGATCAGCTGTGATTTTTAAATGAGTTATTCCTGTGTTGTGTATGCTTTGCTACGTGCACCCCCGTGTGCGCTGCCTGGGATCTGTGCATAGCTGCTTAAGCACAAAAGTACCTGATGGTGATTTGTACATCCCAGATGGGAGAAGGTTGTCTCATTGATTTGCAAGCTAAATTCTTTCTTCTTTTTGTAATATGTGAAGTGTAAATCCTATTGAATGTTTCGAGCTGTTTGGACACAAATCTGTTCCTTAATAGCCTCCCGTAGCACTGACCAGTAAAACTAGCTGGTAAAGAGTGTTTTTATTCAGCTACTGGTCAAAGAGAAACACAGTAAGCTCACAATATAATCTCTCTCGTAGAGTGCATGTATTTTATCTGAGCAAGAAATTAATCTGCTGCTGCAATTTGAGCCGAACAATTTTGAAGGTGCACTCGTGGGTGCTTCTTAAAAGGGCCTGGGGAGGTTTTGAACTGTGGAAATCCAGTAGCCCTAATGACGATCTACAGGCTTTGAGGCACTGAAGAGCCAGACTGGATTTGAATTTAGCAGCAGCGGGGTCTCCCAGGGTAAGTCCCTGAAGTTGTCTGGCTCAGTTTGTGCAGCAGTAGATTCAGAAGGTTTTCAGCTTAGCGCTGTTTTTCCGTGGGCCGACTAATCCCTTCCAGGACAGTGTAGTGGAAGTGCCTGTTCATAACAGATTTATTTTTGATGGCAAAGAACTGGCAGTAGTGACCCAGCTTAAAAGCAGTTGTCAAGCCACTTGGATCTTAAAGGAGATGTAGCTAGTGTAGCATGGGTGTAATATCAGGGTTTCTTCATTTTTTTTTTCCTTTGTCTCTTACTGCATTCATTTTACCAGGCATTGGCTGTAAATACAGTGCATTTTATGGCCCAAACACCAAAGTCAGAGCAATCTCTGCTGAAAAAATTTGCTGTTCTGCTGCCTAGATTTAAGGAAGTGGTAGGGGGGGAAAGCTCTATAAAATCATCTGGGAATCATAATAGCCCAGATCTTTTACTGGCAGTTTTTGCAGGGCTAACTCTATGCGCAGATGTTAGGCTTTATGGGCAAGATGTCTTCAGCGCCGTGGGGGTACACCCAGCTGAGCTGCTCAGTGAGGTTTCCCCTGCGGCACCCAGACCCCGCAGTGGTGCGTGATTCTTCACCTTGGGTCTCTGCAGCCAGCTCCCCTCACAGGTGACCTGACTGAGGCAGCCACAGCAGGCAGGTGTTTGCATTCCCTTGCCTGTGCCTGTGATTGATTGCAGGTGGAAATGAAGTTATTTTTGTGAGTGAAGCAGTATTTATTAGTCCTCTGGCAGCCTGGCACCTGTGTGAGCCATGTGTGGCTGCGTAGGGGTGATCTGTGAGATGAATAATCAAAGAGTCTTGTCCAGATTCCAGGAAAAAGGAAGATCCTCTCAGGTGTTATGCTTTGTTGTTGGGGTTTTTGTAATAACAGAGCTGAAAGAGCCATTTTATTTCTTTTTCTTAGCACGGCAGTGCCTTCTTCTGAAGGGGCTAGTGTAGGCTCCTCTGATTTCTGCCCCAGAAGGCAGCATTCTGCACTCCTTGTCGGCTACAGAGAGCTAGAGTGCTTTTTTGTTCTCTTTCCTGCTGATGACATCTTGGATGAGAGATGAAGAACCAGCTCCAGCACCTGCTGAGATTGACCTTAGTGGTGGCTTCTGCTCCTTTCCTGCTGAGAGCGGTTATGGACTTTGCATCTGTAAAAGTACCAAGCATCTGTGTGCTGCGCTGCGCTACCGGGCTGAGAGTGTGCTGATGATCTTGGGAAGTCCTGAGTATATTTGAGTTACTGATGGTGTCCAACAGCTTGATAATATTTTCACTTAATGCCCGGTGGTGCAGCAGCTGTGATATGTGTTCGATAACAAAGTTGGTTGGCAGCCTGCTTCATGGATTAACCCTCTGATTGCAGCCAGCAGAGTCTGCAGGAGAGCTCGTGTCTGGGCTGATGGTGTTGGTTGCTGTATTGCACTATATGCTGATTCGGGGCATGTATCTTTGCACTGTCTTCCTCTGACTGGTTTTGTATTATGATTAACAGGATGCTTGGCCACATACCTGCTGATCCCTTCTCTGCTCTCAGTGACCCGAACTGAGACATTCTGACAGGTGAAGTTTCTCTTTTAGCTCCAACAAAAGGCAGGAGCCTCCGAAGACTCCGACCACTCCCAAAATCACCACCTTCCCTCCGGCGCCCGTCACCTGCGATGCAGTCCGCAACAAATGCAGAGAAATGCTGACAACAGCTCTACAGGCTGATGGTAAGTGCTGGGGGAAACCTTCCATTGCCTGAAGTGCTCCACAGCTCCTGGTGTGTTGTGACAGAGACCTCTGCATGTAGGTCAGCGCCAGTTCCTCTTGGACATGCTCTTGTCTTGGGATTATTGCCATCAGCGTGGTCTTGCCACTGGTCACCCCTTTATCAGACCAGGTGGTGTTGCAGTGTTTGTAGGTGCTTGCTGTAAAGTGGCAATGTGTCAGACAGTGGCTGTTAAGAACATGGGGTCTTCTGCTCTGCAGCCTGGGGTGGTCTGGCCAGAAGTTTCATCTTTAGGTGTGCAGGTATTTGCTTCCCTTTCTGGGCCTCAGTCTTGTCTGATTGCTGGAAAACAAAGCTGTAATCTCTGTTTACCCTTAGGGCACAAAATGAAGCTGTAACTCAATACTTGGAATTTGTCGGTAGTGGGGCTTATGCCAGTTACCATCTGCTCCTGTGCTCCCCTGCCTTTGCAGGCTGGAGCCCCTTAAATAGTGTGGTCCTCTGGATCTGGGGTGGAATAGGTCTCTCTTGCACTCAGGCTGTGCCATCTCAAATGAGAGGCAACTGCAGGTGCTCAGCATCTCTGAAAGTCAGATTTTAAACACCTCAAGCTGAGCACTTGCTTGTGTCCAAGTTGCAGATCCCTTTGGAAAATTAGGGCTGAAGCACTGCAGAATTTTTTATTAATTTGGAGCCAAGGAATGTAAACAGCAGATGGAGAAGTTCACAAAGTCTTTATTCCTAGCCTTTCTGCGTGTGCGCATGTGTTTATACATGCTGCGTTAAATACTTTGTATAACTCTTAGAAAAAGTCTTTCCATATGAAGTCTGGGAAATAGTCCCCTCGAGTCTTTTGCAAAGCTTATCTCTGTTCCCTGCTCTATGGTGTTACCATACCCAGTGTCCAAACTCATAGCAGTTATTGCATTCTATATGATGCTGTTTAATTGGCAAAAAGAAGCATGTGAAATGAGAGGGGAGGGGAAGAGTCCTGAGCTGAGAAGAGAAATGAAGGCTTGACTGATGCTGTTGGGCCCTGCCAGACTGTTGGTCTGAGTAGAGCCGCTTCTCATTGCGGATATCTGATAAGGCTCGATTCCTGCCTATATATGTTTGTTTTCAACTATGACAAGAATATACTGGAAAACTGTGTGTTCTGGGGGCTAGGTTCATGTTAGCTTTGTCTAGTGCAGTCCATCTCCTAGAGAGGCAGAGGGCATAGACTGGTTGGATGGGTCTATTTTCATCAGTGCCCTTTTCAAAAGGGTGAAAGGATAGCTAGAGCAAAGGCCAAGATGCCATTTGATGGAAAGAGCATGTAAATCAGAATAGCAAACTATCTAGATGTGTCTCTTGGAAATCCTGGGCCTGGGGACCCCTTGCCTGGCTAGAAGCTGTTGACCTCCTGTTTCTCCTGTCTTGCAGACGACTATATTTCCATTGGTGCGGACTGTGAGCACATAGCAGCCCAGATTGAAGAATATATCCTTACTGTATGGGGCATCCTCAAGGGCCTGCAGGCCATGAAATTAATGTGCTTGGAGGAAAAAAATGGGTCAGTCTTTGTATGAATGTTCTGCTGCACCTCCTCTAGTGTCTCTAGGGCTCTGGGTCTGGTTCCAGCTCTGCTTGGCTGAGTCGTGGGTCACTCAGGAACGACCGGTGTGGTGTTGGGAGCTCAGGGCACACCCCTTGCTCGTGTGATAGACACGGTTATTTCCTCCTTGTTCACACCGTAGTGGAGCGTAATGCTCAGTTTGTCCTTCCCGTCCTAATGCTATTTCCTGCTCTCATCTCTGCTTCCAAATACACGCAAATTCCTTGTGCCTCCCTGTTGAGGAGAGTGTGCTGATAAAGCCAAAAGCAATGGGAAGGGTGGCGCAATGAGATTCAAGTTGTATGTCTATTTGAGATAAGGCAAGAGTTTGCTTGGTTTGGGGGCTGTGGCGTTGGAGGTGTAGCTGACCTCTTAGCGGAGGGTTTTGTGGCTACCCAGTTGAGAGAAAGAGCAGGTTGAAGAATCTGAACATAACAAAGTAAAGATTATTTCCAGCAGAGTGGAAAAAGCCAGAAGTGAAAGCCCCTGGGCTCTGGGATTGTATACACCTGCTCTCAAATCCAGTGTTAACCTCCCAGAGCAGACACTGCTGTTGGGTCCCAGCACCTTCATCTGTGTCCTGGCAGCAGGTAACGCTCCCCGCTATTCATGAGCAGCGTAGAAAGTGGTTGGAGGCCTCTGGGTTGATTGCAAACTCCTTGACTGCCGTGTACGCATATACCAAGATGTCAAGAACACCGACATGAAATACAAAAACCGAGTGAGGAGCCGCATCTCGAATCTGAAGGACTCCAAAAATCCTGAGCTGAAAAAGAACGTGCTGTGTGGGGTGATTACCCCCGAGCAGATCGCAGTGATGACCTCGGAGGTGAGGAAACCTGAGGAGCCAGGTTTGCTTCTTACAGGGGATGTGTCCTGTGGTTCAGCTTGAAGCAAGGGGCTGGTCTGCTGCCACGGTCACAGATTTCTCAGCAGCTGCTGCCAGAGTGCACGGGGACCAAGCTAGCAATGGGGTTTGTGATATGGAGAGTAGTCTGTTGGGCCTTCAGATCATCACGGGGGCCTAGTTATGAACCAGAAACGAACTGCTTTCTGTATTAATACCTGTCTGTTAGGCCACCCTGTTCTGTTAACTCTTTCCATGGTAGTGGGTGTGGTGGTAGAACTGGACAGATGTGACTTTATTGCTCTTTTGGAAGGAAATGGCCAGTAACGAGCTGAAGGAGATCAGAAAAGCCATGACGAAAGAAGCAATCCGGGAGCATCAGATGGCCAAGACAGGAGGGACGCAGACCGACCTCTTCACCTGTGGGAAATGCAAGAAGAAGAACTGTACCTACACCCAGGTTAGTCTTCCTGTTCCTACAGCCTCCGCGCCATTGACCTCTGCAGAGGACACGATCTGCCACGGTCATGAGCTCTTACTGCTCTGTGACAGGCCTGAATTTTGCCACTGGTGGAAAGAACCTTTTTGTACACTCGAGGCTCTCTAAAATGTGGTGATTTTGCACACATCTTTCCTTGGAGCTTGTGTAACTCTTTTTTTTCTGTGGCCTGTTTGTACAAGAGCAAGGGTTGTGCAGCACTGAGGAAGCTTTCGAGCAGCACATTGAAAGCAGGTGCTGGGAATGTGGGGATTCAGACAAGAAAGGAGTGGGTGGTGTAGAGAAGAGAGACTGCAGAAACCGAGGCAGGCACGTTGATGGTATTAAAAGTGCAAATTCAGAGTAGTAAGCTGTGGCTGGACAAATCCCAACTTACTTAAAATCAACCAGCATGAAACAGGTGAAACATGAGGAATGAACGAAGCAGTGATGTGAGCAGGCAGAGGGGATTTTTCTTCTCAATGGACAGCTGCTGGAAGCCTTGCACATTACCAGTGCCTTTTAGTTCCCATGTTTGCGCCAGGCATCTGGAGATAAATGTGCCTTAGCTGTGAGTCAGTGTTTTAGAATGTGCAGATACCCAAAAATGCAGCAGCAACCACGCAATTGCTACTGAGTGGGTGTGCACAAACTGCGTGTGCAAGTGCCGAGTGAAACTCCTGCGTATGCCTGGACGTGACATGCAAATGCAGATGAGAGTCAGGCAGCTGACCAGGGATTTTCCTTTGGCTCAGCAGCAGTCTTGCATCCCGCAGGCTGGCTCGGGCGAGAGACCTCGCTCCTCGAGTGCGTCCCAGTAAGGCAGCTGGAAGCACTGCCTGGGCTGTCTCGCTCGCCTCAGTGGCACGTGGGTCTCCGTCCCCACGTGCAGGGGACTGGACTCCGACTGTCTGGAATTGGGGCAGGTGACGACAGCGTCTTCGAAACAGAAATATCAGAAGGTTTTCTCCGCTTTTATTAGTTTTCCAGTGGAATCACTGTTTGGTGACTGAGATGATGTGCCAAGTGGATGAACTGGCGTTTATGAAAGCGCTCAAAGCCAGGCAGTAATGTCGTGTGAGAGTTACAGAACTTAGCTATCCAGCATGCTTGCAAAACATGCTTACTTTGCATCATGCAGATACCGTGACTCTTGCATATTGGGTAATTACACATGTAGATCACCGTAATTACCCCTCGACATAGTTCTGCTGCCTGACTTGCACAGGGAGTGCCAGTATTTTCTGCATAGATCTGCCTTGTGGTATTCAAATGCCATGAAAATCTGATTTTTAGCAAAGTATGTGTTTCTGGCAAGAGCTGGTCAGAGGCAGCAGCCACATCTGGGTTAAATATCAGAGTTTCTTAATGGCTGAAATACAAAACAGCCTGGAAACGTGCAGAACCTGGTAACCCAGAGCGTGTTCCTGTGAGGCGGGGACATAGGACTGGTCTGTAAAAGAGAATGGCTTGAGTGCTTTTTTATATGTCGCTGTGGAACACGTGCTTGATGGGCTGAGGGTTTTGTTTTCTCACCACCAGCTCCATCCCTTCCTGGGGGACAGCATGGGGAAGGACCGGCTGTGGGTATGTCCACCTGCGGAGCCACCCATAAGGATTGGGCAGCAAAGGGGGTGAGGTGGGGAATCTGCTGCCCCAAAACATGTCACTCCAGGTACTGTCAGGCTAGAAGAGGGGTTATAGATATATAGATATATATATACACGCACACATAGAGAGAGAGGTGTATATCTGCCTGTAAAGCAACCAGACTCATTTTACAGGGAAGCTCCTTTTGCCCTCCCAAGGCTCGGTGTCTCATTGATTTCTGACAGTGTGACCCCCCCAGCATGTGACTCCCTGGTGGCCAGAGGGACAAGGACCTCCCCATGAACCCCCACAGGGCTATGCGTGATGCTTGGCTCTCATTTCCCTCATGTCCTCCCCCAGGTGCAGACCCGCAGCTCCGATGAACCCATGACCACCTTCGTCGTGTGCAACGAGTGTGGGAATCGCTGGAAGGTAGCGCACCAAGGATATTACTGGCACTGAGGGGTGTTAGGGTGCTGCACCCATGATGCTGCAGATGCTTAGCTGCTGCCCTCAGAGGGGCTTGCCAAACGCTGACGGGCTCTAGCAAGTGATCTTTCCTCCCAGCGCAGAGGGAAGAGCTCCTGGGGTCATCCCATCTCTGCAGACAAGCTGGGGTCGAGTCTCACTTTTGCATTCCCTGCCTCCCTCCTCACGTCCCCTCTTCTGCCATGACCAGCTTCACAGTGCTTTCCCTGCCCCCTCTGTCCCCCGAGAGATGGTGGTGATGACATTCAGGATTTTAAAGCTGATCTTTTATACTGCGCACAGAGCTCGGGGGTGAGCAGAAACCTCCTGGTCAATGGCGAGCAGAAATGGCTCCACTACCAAGTGCCAAAGAGTCACAGCTGAGAGATTCCAACGGGAGCTCTGTTTGCCCCCTACTCCAGGGGCTGAGCCCTGCCTCTGCAGAATCCCCAAGCCCTTGCCGGCTTCAGAAACAAGACCATCACCCGGATAAGTCTTCTAGGCAGCACGCGCCTGACCCACAACTCCCCTTGGCAGTTCTAAACCTTCTAATCGGGGTTTAAACTCCCTTCTCTTGCAGTTCTGCTGATGTGTGCCGTGGCCTGAGAGCGGCAGCCAAACGCAGATCAGACCGCAACCTCCATACGCCAGCACCCGCGGCCATTGTGTATTGTGTCCCAAGTGAGTTTGCATTGTCACACGCTGAGCGAGCAGCAGCGGGGAGGCCTCTCCCTCTCCGCCTGGGCCTTGGTGGAGAGCCACAGCGGTGGGCTGACAGGTTGGCAGGAGAGCTCACTTAAACACACTTAGTCGTTATTTTCTCATCTAAGCAAGTATGGTCACTTTTTTCTTCAAAACTAATATTAAACATTTTTGTCAGTTTCTGACTTTTATTTGAACTGTGTGCGTGCAGCGCTTTGCTTTTGCGGCATGGGAGCTTGACGGACGGAGAGTGTCCAGATGGAAGAGGACCGAACAGTGCCTGGACCACCAGAAAGCGAGAAGCTGCTTGTAGGTACCCCCTCGGTGCATGGTGGCTTGTTCTTAGTCAACTCATGAAATCTAAAACACTGGGCCAAGTTCTGGGCTGGCTGGGTGGGCAGTACTGGTCTTCCTCACCTGCCCAAGGAGACATGTTGATGGAACATGGCTTTTGGGGCCCAGATCAGATGCCGCTTTCCATCTTGGCGGCATTGATTTGTTTTCGCAGGGATGTGTATGTACCTTGTTGTCTCAGGCCTTTAAATGCCAACAGCATAGGCTGCTGCAAGATGAGAATGTGCCGCCCAGGTTGTAACAGGCTGAAAGCAGGGTGACACCAGCCACAAAAACCTGACCCAAATGGTTGGTTTGGGGGAGCAGGACAGGGAGGAAGGTGTGCTTGGCCCAGGCAAGGCTAATCTTGATACAGGGAGAAGCCATCAATAAAGGAAGTGGAGGGAATCCAGTGGGAGTATTAAAAGGGGGTCCCAGGTGCTTTCCTGCTTGGGTGTGCTCTGCTCTTAGCTTGGTGGCTGAAAGGCAGCCGGAATTTTCAGAGGGACATGCCAGAGAGGCTGAGGAGGAGGGGAAATGCTGCAAATACAGGAAACTTTCCAGAGGCTTGGACCTGGAGGAGGTAGGGATTACAGATATCAGTGGGAGCTGTTAGCACGTAGCTCTAGAAATGGATGAGGTTTGAAGTGACCTCGGAGCTAGTGCTTGGAAGGGGTGAGATAAAGGAGCTAGTAGCAAAGAAAGCCTCAGTTGCCACCTCTGCAAACGTGACCCTGTGAGGGGGACCTGCAGGATCAGGCTCTTTCTGAGAGGCAACTCTAGAACCTGGTGGAGAAATTCTGCCTGTCCTCACAACAGCTTTCAGCCTGAGACTTAAAATCCCTCTTCTTTCCTTTTCCTAGCCTTTAACTGGGGTGGTGCAGCATTCGGGGGATCCCAGTATGCCTCTGTGTTTGAGGCCGCTCGAGAGAAGTCCTCTGCACCGCAGCTCTCGCGCTGACAAGCAGCGCAGGAGCATTTGCAGTCACATCTATGGCATCGCTCCCCTGTTCCAGAGTGAAAAACAAGTATTTCCACTGGCTTTTCAGCATGCCAGACAGCAGACATTCAGCAGAGACCTTGGAGATGTTTAGAGAGGAGTAAGCAGCCACATGAAAGCAGCAGGGAACGTGCTCGCAGCCCCTTTGAGGGCTGTGCTCCTCCGGAGGCAGGGATCCCAACAGCATCCTTCGCTCAGGGCTTTCACTTTACGGGGTGCAGCCAAGTCTCCCAAGAAGGAAAAGATTCAAAGATGCTGACAACTCGTTTAAGCCTCACGAGTTTTGCGGCGAAGGGGATTATTCATCATGGTAGGGAAGAGTGTCCTCGCAGTCATGCTTAAAAGAAAAGAAAACCCTTCAGGATCTGGACCCCCAGCTGGCCGAGGCCCACGGCCTCGTGCGCTGTGAACAGGAGCCAGCTCAGTGCCAGCTGCTGTTGCCTTTATTCTCGTGTTGCTGTAAGGAGGGCAGCTGGGCTTGGGTACAGTTTGCTGACGATCCTGAATTTAGGAGAGTCCTCAGCAGGAGGAGCCCCTCAAAGCATTGTCTTGTGCCACTTCCTGGGATAACCGCAAGGAAGAGCCAGTGAGGGGAAAGCTACTGGATAAAGAGGTGTCCTGGAAGCACAGATTCACTTAGACTTGTGTGAAAAAAGGCTAGGATTAGGACTAAGACTGCATTATTTGATGGCCGTGGGCTTCCCTGGGCTGAGGTGATGTGCAGAGAGGCTCTGCCCCGCCTGTCTCGCCCCTGAACGGCTCCAGGGCTGCTTAGCCCCAGCCCTTGGGACGTTTCCTTTCCTCCCAGAGCAAAGCGAGCAACCGAAACCTCCCCGGTGCAGGGTGGGGATGCTGCGGTGGTGCAGGCTCCGCACTCGCGCAGGGGTTGGCGGGGGGGAAACCTGCCAACAACAACCAAATAATAACAATACCAGCATTCCTCAACAAACGGACTATCTCTGGTCTCTCTCAAAACTACATTTTCTTGAACTGTATTTCCAGTGTGGCAAACAAAACTAAAGTTACTGACATGGATTTCCACACAGTCCTGCCACGAGGAAGGAAACAAAAAAAAAAAAAAAAAAAAANTTTCAAGCTTTCCTCTATAATCACACAGGTTGGAAAGGTTTTTTGGGTGGGTTTTTTTTTTTTTGTTTAAAAAATATCTTCAATAAAAAGAACCAGTGCTCTTTCTTTTTTTCTTTGGAAGGGGGAGATAAATAGGAAAGCAGGGGCTGCTCTGGGTGAGGAAAAGCAAAGATGAGCGTTGGTTTTCTGCGGCAGGATCCCGGTGACGGCTTTGTTTGACTGTGGAGGACAGGAGCTGCTGCCAGAAATCACGGAATCATGGCACTGTCTAGGTTGGAAGGGACCTTGGAGATCATCGAGTCCCACCATCCACCTAACACTGACAAAAGCCATCACCAAACCGTGTCGCTAAGCTCTTAAATCTGGGTGCTGGGGCTCCAGTAAACCATTCCTTGTGCCATACGAAGCCACACCAATATTACAGATCTTCCCTGCCATGTTTCCCAGGCCGTGTGGAGCCCTGCCTGCTCGGTGCCAAGCTGCCCCGGAGGGACCAGGGCAGACCCCTGGGCTTGTCCCCACTGGTGGGACTGTCACGGGCCAGCCGGGAGACTTTGCTTTTGGGGTCCTGGTGCCTGTGGGGTCTCTGCAGGAGGACAAATAATACCTGCACGTGTGTTTTCCCCTTCCTTCAGGTCCGTGAAGTGAGGATACAGGATACTCTGGGTTTGAGGTGACAACCCCATGGCGTCGCAGGGCTGGAGCGGTGCGATGGGGACTGGTGGAAGAGGCATCAGTCGGGTACCCCCTGCCCACCCTCTGAGCACATCCTCATGGCCCCACTGTCCCTTCTGGCCCCCCCTGCCCC
>VXBH01003662.1:41176-56114 GCA_013400035.1 Rynchops niger
TTTTCGCCTGAGCCACCCCCCGAGAGCCGCAGGAGGGGCTCTGCCCCATACCTCCTTGGGCGAGAGGATGGAGATGTAGTCCTCGTAGATCATCCTGGCCTTCTCGTCGATGGTGTGCTTGTTGCACTCGTTTTTGAGCTCCTCGCACGCCAGCCAGAAGAGCATGTTCTCCTCGCTGTACTCAGTCCGCAAGAACTCCCGGAAGACGTTGCGACCCGCCGGGCTCTTCATCAGCTTGTCGAAGGACTGTGCCCAGCCCCGCACCTCCTCCGGGCTGGGTTTGGTGCTGCCGGGTCCCGGCGGGGGAGGCAAGGGGACAGCGTTACCATGGGGTCCCCGCCGCGTCCCTCCCTGCGCGGCTCGGCCATCCCTGGTCCCAGAGCAACCATGCCCCGACGCATCCCCCCCGCTCACGCCGAGGCTGTTCCTCCTCGGGCACCGGTTATCGTGGAGGCTTTCGGAGGTCGCTCGCAGGGTCTGTCCCGGCTCCACATGGCCAGGCTGGAGCCTGGGCTTGGTTTCAGCTTGAATTTCCCCAGATGAGATGTATTTTGGTGCTGGCTTTGCACAGACCCAAAAGGGAGCACAAGCCCTTCCCTGGCGGAGCGGCAGCTCTGAGCTGCCCCAGGAGAGACCGGCATCAGCCCGTCACCCCTCACAGCTGGGGGTGATAGCCTGCTCCCTAGCAAACACTCATTACCTGCTAAAGCAAGGCAGGAGCAATCATTATCCGTAGCTAATTAGCACATCTGACCCCTAACCCTGCTGTACCAGGCGCTGCAGGGCTGGGCTGGCTGCGGGGGTCGTACTCAGTCCCCATGGAGTGGGTGCTGGGTGCGGAGCGTTCCTGGAGCCGGGTGCCTGCCCGTTCCCCTCCTCCCCAAGTGTAAATACGCTGTGTCCCGCTGTACATTTACACTGCTGCTGCCTCCGCTTCCTTTGCAGAGCTGAACCCCCCCCGGACCAGCCTGTCCCCTCCTCTCCATATGGCTGTAAGGTGCCCTCGGCAGCGGGTCTTACGGGCAGGATGAGGCTCTGCCCTCAGGATGTGGCCTGAAAGCTGCTGAGATTCTTGTGTGCCTCAGTTTCCCTTTGCAAGGGCTTGCAGCCCGTGGCTCTGGGCTCCCTGTTCCTTGGTGGGAACCAGGGACACACCGCTGGAAGCAGCACCAGGAACCCCCGAGTCCTGGCGCCCCGATCCTGTTCCCTGTGTGTGTTCCAGTGGGCAGGCTGCAGGGCTGGGTGCCATGGAGGGTGGCAGTGGGGACCGTGCTGTGCCAGCCCCGCCGCCTCCTGCCCCTGCACTCACCACGCTTCACAGTTTGGGATGGTCTCCAGTTTGGTCTCCCGGGACGCCCTCCACGCTCGCTCCCGGTCCTCGTTCCTAACGGGGAGACGGAAAGGTAGTCAGGGGCGTTGGGGACGCACCCAGACCCCACCGTAGGGCCCAGGGCTGTGGCCGTCGGGGCTCAGCACCGCGCTGCGCTTGGCCCCTGCGCCCGGTTATCACCATCTCCAGCCGGTGACACCCTACCGGTGGCCAGGGTAGATGGAGAAAGGCGAAGGGCCGGACCCCGCACCCCCAGGACACCCCAGCACCGGTCCAGCCTGGAGGCTGAGTGCAGGATGGTGGCACCAGGGCTCAGGGGTGCCGGTGTCCCCTGTCCCCCCATCCCTTGCCCCCAGGGGTGCCGGCGGCGCAAGGGGCGAGCCGCCTCCAGCCAACTTCCCTCGGACCCTTGAATTTCGGCGCCTGGCGCCGACCGCAGCATTTCCTGCTTGCGACACCGTCCCTCGCCACCCGCGCAAGATTAAATGTGCGAACTTCTCCCCCAGCGGCGTGGGCGAATGGGGTGGGTGAAGCCGCGGGCACGTCCCTGCCCGCGCCTGCTCCAGCCGTGGGGCACAGGGGGGATCTCTGTCCCGTCTCGGCTCCCGGGCTCTTGCAGAGACAAAGGAGGGACACAGCGAAGGGTCACCCTGCCCACAGCTGAACGTCACCGAACCCATCTGGGAGGGTCCTCCCACCATCTAGGTCCTGCCATCGAACCTGTCTGGGAGGAAGACGTTCAGGGCAGGCTGTGGGGGGAGCCGATCGCCGCCCTTGCTGCCTTGCAAATGCGAGGAAACAAGAGCGGATCAGGGGAGCTGGGGCCCCGAGGACCCAGTGGAGGGTTGCACGGGGCTGACATCGGTGCTGGGGATGCAGCAGGGCTCAGCTCCAGGGTTTGCTGCTGCTCCAAAGCTTGGCATCGTCGGTGGCTGTGAAGCCCGAAGCCGCTGCAAAGCCCGAAGCCATCAGCAATCTCAGAGCGGGCTGATGCTGGGGATGGAGAACCGCAGGCAGGCTCTCCAAAATCCAGGCTATCCAGAGAATAAGGAGCTGGGGATCCTCGGAGAGGATGGGAGATGCAGCCACAGGCAAGCGGCTGGTTATGTCCTTGGTTTGGGCAGCGCTGGGAGTCCAGGGCTGGACTCTGCACCTGCTGCTCCAGGGCAGAGCTGCTGGGAAGGCTGCCATGGATGAGGACCATCCACCACTGCAGCCACGGGAAGGCAGCCGCAAGGCTGGGCAGGGAATCCCAGCTTTCCTCCTGCCTGAAACAGGCAGCAAAATCCTCCTGCCTGTCGCTGGGGAGGGTGGGCTGGGGAGGCAGAGGTTGGGCAGCTCGGCCCAGCACCGCCCTGTGCCGCCGGCACTGGCAATGGCTTCCCTGCGCGGCCCGCCTGGGGACGTCCAGCCCCAGGAGAGCCAGAGGGAGGTTCCTGGTGCCACTTTCTGCTCTACCTATTTTAAAAGATTTGGCCGATGGGACGGAGTCATGGTGCGCCAAGGCTCGGTGAGGCTCGGGCTCACCAGGCTCCGCACAGAGGAAAGCAACACACCATGGCACCACTGATGTCCATCTGCTCCAAACCAACGTTTATATCCTTTCCTAACTGCGGCGCCCCTTTTCCCCTCATCTCCCAACCCAAGCAGACCAGCAGCCCGGAGGCTCGGCTCGGTGAGCGGGGCCGGCTCCATCCCAGCTGCCCTCCTGCCCCCGCTGCCCGCAGGCACCGTGAGCTGCACCACGGGCTGCGGAGCACCCAGGGATGAGTCTCCCTTGAACCTGGGCGCCCAGAACCTTGGTGCCGCACCAAGCACGGAAGACCAGCAGCACATGGGTGACCCTTCCATCTCCCATCCGTAGGGGTCCCTTGACTATCGGATGACGGGACGTACCATGAGCAACTGCAGCAGCAGCACCAGCAGAAGCAGCAGGCGTTGGGGCGGTGGTTGCTGGCAGGTTGCACCGTTGTCGGAGAAGTCTCATGCCGGGACATCGGAAGGGGTGTCTCTGCGGACGCGGGTCCTGCGTACTGAAAGGCAGGAGGGCAGGGAGCAGGTCAGGGAGCTGCCCATGATTATCCCCTCCACGTGCAAGAACTCGGAGGTAAACGAGGGACATCCCCCCCCTCCGCCCCGTCCAGTGACTTGCTGTGATTTCTTCTTGGCTCCCCAGATGGTCACCATCTCACCTGCGTCCCAGCCTCATACACGGTGGACGGGGTTGGGTCGTGCTTCGGGGGCTCTTCTGCTGCTCTCTGCTCCTCCCAGCCCCCGAGTGAGCCGTGCCGCCGAGACCCCCCGGCTAACGTCCCTGCCGCCTTCTGGATGGAGCCTGTGGGGAGGGAGACAAGCGGCACCACGTTACCTTTGCAGCAGGAACCCCTGGCTTTGAGAGGCTCGGGGGCGGCGGTGGGGGGGGGCTACTCCATGGCAGGGAAAACCCTTTGCAAGCAGCAAGCTGGGGCATGGCGGACGGACAGAAAGTGGGCAAGAAAAGGAAGTGAGAAGGAAAGGAGGAGGGGAGACGCAGTGGCAGATGCTCTGCCAGCCCCACATGTCACCTGGGACCCCCTCCCACATTCCCACCCCATGCTGCGGGGTGAGTACAAGGCTCAGGACCGGCCTCGTGCACACCTGGCCATGCCCCGTACCGTGGGGAAGCGCAGCCGGACCCCCCCGTGGCACGTTCGGGCCTGGGATGGGGAAGTTGGAGACGCTCCACGGCATCATGTGAGTGGAAGGAAACGGGGAGGGGGCAGTTTTCACAGCTCCCAGCATTAAACCAAAACTTGCCCCATGCCAAGCGTTTGGCTGAGTCCAGCGCTCTGCACCACTGCTGCAGAATGGTCCCCCTGTGCCCGCAGCCCTGCCTGTCCCTGCCTGCCCCTGCCTGCACCGCTGGTCCAGCACAGAGCAGGGATGCTCCTGCACAGGAGCGGTGCTGGGGCTCAGCACCCACCTCGGTGCGGGGTGCTGGTAAGGGTGTGCTCACAGACGGCTCTGCCCTGCCAAGGGCAGGAATGGAGGGGGGGGACAGCGGGCAGAGAGAGCCCCTGGCTGCCTCGGCCCCACCATCCCTGTCTCGAGCTGACGCAGGTCTCGTCGCTTTGGGTTTGAGCCCTGTGTGGACTCAGCGAAGGGGATGGAGCCAGGGTGTAGGTCCCAGCTGGGGACAGGGCTGTCCCCACAGCCCCCCCTGAGCCCACAGCCACCCCAGTGGGTGCAGACCCCCCATCGCCCAGCAGCGCTCCCCATGAGCGACTCTCCTGGGCCCTCGCAAACCCTCCCGCTGGCTCCCATCGCTCCCGCAGGAACGAAAAAGGAGAGAGTCTGCGTTTCGCTCCCAATTGTCCCTATTTATAGCCCCGAGTGCTGGCAGTACGGCTGTGACCTTGTCACCCCCCTCAGCAGCAGGCTCCGCTCCCTCTCGCTGCCCTCAGGTCCGTTTAACCCCCGGCTTTTTTCCCTTCCCTTTGCTTCCCCCGGACCGACCGTCTTCTGCTCCCGGTGGCCGCTCTTCCCTCGGCGCACCCCCGGTGCCATCCCGTTGCCAACCCCACCTGCCCCACGGTGCCAGGGCCGTGCTGCCGTGCCTGGGGGGCTGCAGCCCCACGCTGCTTGCCGGGGGGGGGGGAGCCAGGCTGCGGGCACGGCTCCCAGCGGGGCTGCGGCACTAATTGCAGCGAGCGGTGACGAGGCTGTGGGAATGGGGGGAGCAGGAGGAAAACCTGAAGGCTGGGAAAACCCTGCTTCCAGCCAGCCCGCCCCGATGCGAAGGCAGCCCCGGCTCTGCTGCTGTCCTGGGGTGCAGAGCAGGCAGACGAGGGGTGGCCGAAGGACAGGGACGTGGGGACAGCGTGTGGCGTTGCTCCAGGAGGACTCCCAGGCACTTTGCTTCTGCAGCGGGTACTCAACCTCGGTCGGAGCAGACCCTCAAGCAGCTGAGCCAAAACACCCTGGAGAGGGAACGGCACGGAGCAGCGTCCCCCGGCGAGGAGCATCCCGTCCCCACGCCCGCGGGGTGCGCTCAGCATCCTCCAAGGAGGCAGGATTGGCTCTGCCCATCCCGGGTGCTGTGGCACCCGCCCGGGGACACCTCGGCTGCGGGGGCTGTGCCGGGAGGGACAGGGAGGAGAAGGGGAGGTGTGGGGCTGCAAAGGACCCCCTGGCCCACGGTGCTCTGGATTCACAGGGCCGGTTTCCCCGCCCCGTGCACCCCTTAATGCCCCAACAACAGCCCACCCCAGCGTGCCGGCGGGGGTCATGTGCCACGGGGCTGCGGGTGCCGGCAGATAAGGAAGCTCCGGCGGCGGCGGAGCCTCTGAGCGCCAGAGGGAAGGCGAGGGTGTGCGCGTGAGGCTGCGAAAAGAGGAAGGATGACAAAAAGGGGACATTTCCCCAGCAGCGAGAAGAGACGCCCCAAAAGCCACCCTCACCCCAACCCCATGAGGTCCCCAAGCTCCCCCCGGGAGCCTTTGCCATCACTGCCCGGTGGCCGCAGCACCCAGCCTGGGAATCCCCGTGTGCTGGGTGTCCCCAGGCCGTGCCAGCTCACGCGCCTGTGACGTCCCCACCGAACCTGGCACCGCCCCATCCTCTCCCTGAACCGAGAGGGGACCCCCCCATGCAGGCGGACACAACAAGCGCTCCCCAAAATGGTTTTGGAAGGGAAACCTTCCCTCGCACTGGGCTGCTCCTTGCCAGGGCGCTGGGTCAGCCCCGGCCCACGCAGCCGCACACGAAGTGCCCTGTGCCCCACTCACCCCGGCCAATGCAGTCGCCAAAATCACCCTGTGCCAGCTGCCATGGGAGATGTGGCATCGGGGTGCCCAGGCAGGTAAAGCCAAGGTGACAGCAAATACTGGCTACAGGGGTGACCCGCCTCCATGCACCCGACCTTCCCCAAGTGCCCTGGCCATGGACGATGCCCCAGACAGCGTGGCATCCCCCTCTGGCCACCCCTGCCTCTGCAGAGTGGGACACAAACCGGTGCCCACCCCGATGCGGGGGCACAGGCTGTGCCAAGCCCCTGCTGTGCCCACCCAACCCCGTGCCATGGCTAGTGGGAGGACCTGGGGGGGCACGGGGGGAGCCGCTGGCGTTGTGTCCCTACCTGCAGCCTGGCCATCGTGGCGGCGGGTGCCGGCCAGGGTGACCCCGGCCGGCTCAGGGGGCGTGCGGCATCGCCAGGATTGCCGGGTGTGAGGGCAGGGAGGTGGGAGAGAAAAGAAGAGAGAAAGAGAAAAGAAAAGCAGCCGAACACATCCTCTCACAGGAAAGGGAGTGGTAAGGGAAGTGGCAAACTCAACCGAAGAGTTCAGACCTTTTTTGGGAAAGCCCCGGCAGGGCCCGGCTCCTCTCCTTGCCGCTCTCCGCGGGGCCAGCCACCCTGACAGGGCACGAGCCGGGCAGAGCGATCCCCGCCAGCGACCGAGCTGGGCTGTGCTCCTGCTTCCCACCCCTTGGATGGATCCAGCGGCCGCCGCAGGCACCAGAGCAGCCGCACCAGGTCTCCCTGGCCGGGATGGGCACCTGCTGCCGTGCCGGCTACGGCCGGGCGTCTCGGAGACAGCCTGGGCACACCGGCACTGGAACAGCCCCGTGGCCAAGAAATCAACCAGCGTGGCTTCCCCGAGGAGGAGCGATGGGCAGGATACGTCCCCGAAGTGGTCCCCGGCACCCAGAGAAAGCCACTTCAAAGGGACGGTGCTTTCCGCCACGGCAGGTGGCCCCGGGGCTCCGATGCTGCCCATTTGGGGAGGACGTCGGCAGCGAGGGAAGGGGGCCAGTGCCCGAGGGTGGGCTGAGCCACAGCCTCCCCCCGCGCAGCATTGTCCCCAAAACGCGGGGATGCACAAGCCCCAGCCACGCACGGCGAAGCCCGGCTCCCTCGGCCAAGAGTGACTCACAAACAAAGTTGGTTGGGTTTTTTTTCCCTCTTCAGAAAAAAGAAAAAAAAAAACACAAAACAAAAAAAAAAGAAGAGAGAGAAAGAAATTAGATGCCCAACCTCGTTTCCTTGATTAAATTTGCCCTCGGTGCCGCTGTGGGTGGAGAGGGCTCCAGCCCCGGCACCACACCAGTGACCGAAACCAGTTTGTGGTCTCCGCCGGTGGCTGCCCCATCGCTCGTGCGGGCTCGCTACAGGTGGAAAAGGGGAGAAAAGGGGAGAAAGAGGGCGGGGGGGGGGGGGGGGGTGTGCCGGCACCCCCTGCATGGTCCCCCAGGGCCGGGGGGCTGGGCCAGGCGCCCGGCCATGGCATATGCCCGTTATCAGCCCGGCCCAGTGCCTGGCTCGGCTGCTTCCCTCGCCTTCCCCAGGGATGCCGCGCTGTTATCTCCTCTCTTCCCAACGCCGCACACCCCGGCACCCAGAAACCAATGCGGTCGCGCCGCCCCCAGCCCCCCCTGCCCCCATCTGCATGGAAACCCTCTGTCACCCAAAAGTCACCCTCCGCGTCGGCAGCCCCTTCTCCTGCCAGCACCCACCCCGCCATCATTGCGGTGCTCAGGGGCACCCACTGGGGCTCAGCGGGGCTCTGTTCCTCTCATCACCTGAACCTCATTTATTTTCCAGATGGTTTTCCAAAATTCCCTTTGCTGCTACCGGGCAGGGCCAGACACGAGAGCCGGGGGCTGCCACGAAGTGGCCACACTCCCACCAGGGAGCCCCCAGCGCCCCCAGCTCGCCAGCCTTGGGGCACCCACCAGCAGCGAGGATATTTTTATCCTCCGGCCGCCTCCAGCCATGGTATGAGCTCTCCACCCCAGGAGGGACCTTCCCTTCATATTTTATGGGCCAAAGCCAGGAGAGAAGCTTTGCAGGGATCGCATGGCCGGGGGCGATGCACAACACACACCCCCCCTGCCCCCAGTGCCGAGAGAAAGACCATCCCCGGCCTGGCTGAGCCCCCGCCGCACGCCAGCAATGCCTCGGTGGGGAGCAGCGCCGAATCCGGCCCCTCTCCGAGCCTCGGAGGAGCCGCAAAACACCCGTCACCTGCGGGATGGGCCGTGCTGGCTCAGTGCGAGCAGAGCCGGGCTGCCCCAGCCGCCCGCGTGCCGCTGCGGGATTCTCCAGTGTCTAATAAGGGCTGAGCCCAGCCTGCAGCTTGCCTGCCTTCTCCCAGGAGGGACCCAGCACCTCCGACCCCTGCCAAATTTGGCTGGAACCAGCCACCGAGCGCAACCAGACGTGGGCCAGCCCCGCAGGCAACCTGGGCGGGCGATGGGGGGCCGGCACCCCCCCGGGCCCTCCTCTGACGGGGTTACCCCGTGGGCAGGCACCGCCGCTGAGCCCCACAGCTGCCGCCCGCCCCCGCAGCCTGCCCCAGCCACCTGCCAGCGGCACAGGAAGTTTTAGGAGCTATTTTTAGACCCGGCTTTTCCCCCCACTTCTTTAGCAATCTATTCAGAAAAGACTAAAGAGGTGAGGCTCAAGCCCCCCCAGCTCTGTGGGGACGGAACTGGGCTGACCCCCATGCTGCCAGCACAGAGGTCCCATGGGGACGAGGGGACGGCGATGCTCACGTGGCTGCGCCCCAGCCGCCTCCCCGCCGAGCGCGTGTCGCTGATAACGCCGGCAGATGTGCCCGCGCACGTGGTGGCGGAGGTGGCGGCGAGCAGATGCCTTTTGGGGAGCTCCTCTGCCCGGCAGTGATTTTTCTGCCATTCCCTGAGACTGGAAAGGCAGGTCCTGCCGACGGGAACCGGGAGACGCTGCAGCGTGTCCCAACATTTCCCTGGCCCATTCGCACCGCGAGGGCCGACAGCCCCGTGGGTGATGCCGGGGTTCTTCTCCGCACCGGCCATCTCTGCTCCCTGCCCCTCTCCTCACCTGAAGCCGGGGTGTATTTCTGCACAGACCACCCTCCGAGCCAAATCCCACCATAGGCCCTCCCGAAAGGACCACGTGAACCTCTCCCGCACCTGCTGGAAAGAGGCGAGCGGACCTGCAGCTCTGCCCCGGCACGGCCACCACAGCCGAGATTGCCACCACGGGCTGCCGGGTAGCACGATGGGCACAGCACTGCCGGCACCCGCCCCTCCGGCCCCGGCTCTTGCACTGAAACGGAGTTAATTATTTCATAGCGTAAAAATAGCACCCGCCACAATCAGCTGGGGGATTTAATAAGGCAAGCCCTGACAATTATGTTTCTATTAGTAGAGGTATCGCGGCGTTGTTAAGGCAGACTCCTATTAAGCATTTGGTAATGATCCATGCGAAAAGAGACGAAAGATCACGGTAATCAATACTCAGCAGGGGCTAAACTGTGCGGACGGAGCCCAGCAGCTGACAGGAGGGAAGGGAAGAGGAACGGGAGGGATACAGCTTCGGCACGGCTCGGGGGAGAGCTGAGTCGGAAGGGTGGTGGGGTGCTCCTCGTCCACGGGGTGCTGCCAGCCCAGAACCTCCGCATCCCCATCCCAGCACATGCCAGCGCGGGCAGCACAGTGTCCCTCTGGGGACATTAGTGGTAATTTGTGGGACAGGGATGCTAGGAGGACCAAGGATAAGAAAACAAGAAATTACCCTTTCCGAGGAAATGAGGAACCAGGCAGAGAATCAACCCTGGATCGGGATGAAAAGGCGAGACCGCGCATCACAGGGAAACGCCGGATCAAAGGGGTCTCTTACCACGGCCCCGAGCGTTCCTCGACGCAGCCGAGGGGTGATTTTCTCCACCGCGCCAGCACGAAACCAAACCCTGTCGGCTGCATCCAGAGACCTGCACCAGCACGGGAGCCACCGGCCGGGTACAGGGAGGAGGTTTGGGCAGGAGGTGGGTCCGTCCGGCTGCGCCGAGGACAGGTCTGGCCCTGCTTCCAGCCACGCTCCCTGCCCAAAGCGCGGCATTGATGTGGGCAGGGCAGGGCTGAGCCTGGCAGCCGGCTCAGCCAGCGGCGGGACCGGCCAGGCCGGGGCCATGCCAGCACGATGGCTGGGGACAAGGCGGACCACCCCCCAAATGCTGCACCCCGGGGACGTTCGCCCACCGCGGTTTATTCACCTGGGCGGCAGTGGGCCCCGCTGCCTGCACGCTGCCAGCCCTGACGGATGGCTTTTGGGGTCTGCCTTCAGGCAGATGTCACCCCTCGCTGCTGAGCACCCAGGGACTGGACATCCCCCCAGCCCCATGCCACCGCGGGTCCGGGGACCAGAGCTTGCAGAGCCGAGCTTTCGCTTGCACCAGTAAGAAAACTCCCTCCCATGTTAGACTTTGGTCCAGTATTAAAACAAGTGAGGGACTGCAGGAATCTCCCAGGAGACTGTCCTGTGGGTAAATACACAGGACAAAGGGGGATGTGGTGACACTGTCCCAACTCTGGAGCATCCCAAGGGACATCCGTGACCCCTGTGCTGCGGTCACCACAGCCTCGCCGGTGCTGGGGCAGCAGCGATGCTCTGCCCTGCCCCAGCCGTGACAAGCAACAGGGAGCTCTGCGAGCAACTCGTGTCCTCCGGGACCAGCCGTGCCAGTTATTTAAAACCCGACCAAAGACGGCGGGGTTCGGCTCGGCCATCCCCGGGGAGGAGCTGGCAGTGCAGGGAGGAAGGAAGCGCTGTCATCCTGCGCGGCCCCTGTGCCACAGAGGCGGCCCCCAGCCCCGGGGCCGTGCCAGGCAGCCACAGGCGCTGCATCCCGCTCCGGCTGGGCACGCTGCTGCCGGACAGGGCTGCGGGAACCCGGCCACGGGTGGATGCCCATCACAGGCATTCCGGGCTCAGGCCATGGTATGGTCAGACTGGGGATCTCAATGAGGTGACAGGCCACGGTGACGCCCTTCACCAAGCCCCCAGGACGCTGCAGGGCTCGGCTGTACCATCGGGGGACACAGCAGCTGGCCTGCCACTGCTGTCATGGCAATACATTTCTCCAGCCCCAAATCCGCTTTGCGAGCTCTCTCCTCATGGTGAAACCAACACCGGACTCCCAGGCAGCATCTTTCCTTGTTTTTTTCTTGCTTTCCAGGGCTAGCCTGAAGCTTTCCCTTCCTTTTCCGGGGTTCCTGCCCGCTAATGCCAATATGTACCTATTTGCTCTTTTCCTGCCCTTTGCACTGAAACGCTGCTTGGGCATTTGCCTTCTGTTGGAGGAAACTACTTTAGCCCCGGCTGGGTTCATGCCTGCAGGAGGGGGAGCAATGGGAAAACCCAAACCCTTAACCCCAAACCCCTTTGCTGGCTCCCTGACCCCCTCTATACCGAGCCAGCAGTAAATCCGTCCCCGGGAGCGGGCTGCCAGCGCACCCTCAGCATGTCTTCTGCGCCCGGAGCCACGGCCACACGCGGGGACGTCACAGGCTCCGCTCACCCTGTGCCCGTCCTGTTGCTGCCCCGGAGCCTTCGGGATATTTCTGCCTCCAGAGCAGGCAAGTGCCGACAAGCAAGTCTGGAGCGTGGCAAAGCTGGGCCCCCAAACCCAGCGTATCCTCAGAGTCTGAGCAAAGAGCCCTCAAAAGCTCGACTGAGGCTGTTTCCAAGCAGTTAGAGAACTGGAAGGGCGGCTTGTTATAAAACTCTACCGTACATTTTCCTAATGTCAGGAAACCCCCTTTTTTCCGTGTCTAAGGTGAATGTTAAACCTGATCCCCAAAGGGCTTTGTTGTTGTTTGTGTTGCTGTTGCTGCTCTACCCTCCCCCCGGTTAAATCTCTGCATCCACGGAATGGCCAAAGGCAGGACGGGTGAGAGGCAGAGCGCTCCCCGCCACTCCCGGTAAACTCATCCGGGCCGGCTGAGGTCCTACGGACCCGGAGGAGCCGATGGGGTGGCCTGGGGCATCACCCTCTGTGGCCACACCAGTGGCCGGGGAGGGGGGGGTCACAGGCAGGAGGTCCCTGTCACTCCTCTCCCCCGACGAAGAAACCCAGGGGATTTCAAGTCAAAAATAACAGAAATCAAGAAGTACTCTGTGCTCCCAGAGAGTGCTTCCACAGAAAGGCAAGGGTCGATCAAAGCTCGGGGGCTGCTGCCTTGTATTACACGACGCTCTGGATCCAGCAAAAGCCAGGATTTTGCCTTCACTATAGTTTTACCCCAAAGCCACCGGTTCCCGTGTCCCCAGGTCCCACGCAGCACCCAGACAGGCCGGGGGGCTGCGCAGGGGACTCACCCCGCGGCTCACAGATTGTCACAGCCACAAAGCAGGACGGCGGGGCCGGCGGCTCCTGCAGCACATGCCCAGCGGCATTTAAGGCATCCAATCCCTGCGAAAAGTTATGGGTGTCCCAAAACCCCTGGGCACGGCCAGGAGAGCTGGCCAGTGGAGTTATTTGCCACAAAAAACGCTGCGGCTCAATGCTACTGTCACGGGAATAAGGATTTGGGACTTTCTGCAGGTGACCCTCCCTGTGTTGCACGGGGCAACCCGTGACGAAGCAGCTGGGGAAAGAAAGGGGCTGGCCGAGCCCAGTACTGATGGAAACGAGCTGGAGGAGGCTCGTGCGGCGCTGGGTGCAGGACGGTATGAAAAGGGAGATGCTTGTGGGGCTGGATGCCCATTCCCTGAGCCGGCTGGAGCAGGGGCCGTGATGGCCACCACAGAGCAGCTTCCCGGTCTGCGACGGGGTTACCGAAGTCCCCACGAGCTGGTGAGTTCATCTTCTTCCCCTCTTACACCACAGAAGATGTCGGACACTCTTCCCCCATCCTGTCCTCCCCACGGACAAAACCCACGCTGTAACACATGGGGGGATGAAAATAACAGGTGATAACGTCCAGGATCTTTCTTTCCGCAAAATTAAGAGGTAGCTATAAAATAATGCATATAAACAACTGCCTTTAGATCTACCCCTCTCTGAAGAGCTTTTGTAATGGAAACGCATAGAGAGATGTGCAGAGACGAATAAGGAACTGAGTAATAGGAAGTCTCGGCGAAGGCCGCGGGCACCGGCTCACCCGGAAGCCGCTGTTATTCCAGGCAAGAGCCCGAAGCGCCGAACCCCGCGAGTGCGTGGCACGGTGGCACGAAGGCGGCGATGCCTGCCGGCCTCAACCTCCCGCGGCCGCTCTGCTTTTGGGGTGCTCAGGCATGGCTGGGGGGGGGTGGCGCAAGAAACCGGCCCAAGGAGCAGGAGGAGCAGGAAGGTAAAGGCAGGGCACCCCCTAGGATGGCTTAGGAGAGGCACTGGCACCGAGCATGGCTCTTACCTCCCCTTGAGCTGACTTTCCAAAATAGTTTTATCCAGAGGATAAAAATTTGGGAAAAAAAAGAGGAAAAGCCACAGCAGCTGAAGCCCAGGCTCTGGGGAGGTCGGGCAGCGACACGGCGGCCGCTTTGCCTCTCCGGACCTGTTGCTCACAGGGAAGAGCCCTGAGCACTGGGCTCAACCGTCCCCTTTACACGAGCCTGGTGGAAACTCAAGATTCTGTCACCCAAGTCCAGCCTAAAAGTGAGGTTATAACCAAAGATAAGCAAAGACAGGAGGGGATGCACCTCGGGAGGTGGCAGAGACGTGCTGCTCCTGCACCGCGGGCAGACTCAGCATTTATTATTCTGCCAAGATATTTTTCTCCCTTACCCTCTCTGGATTTGAGTTGCATTATCTGATTATCTGCCTTCGGTTCCTTCTTTTTTTTTTTTTTTTTTTTTTTTTTTTTTAATAACAATATCAAAATGGGCACCCACACCCTGATTGAGATATATTCATGTCACTAAATTCCTGCTTCTCCACTATAATCTTATGAGGTGGAGTTTGTTTAATTGCTCAAGAACACAACTGTATTTTGATTAGCGGCTTGAGTCATTTGTGGGGAAGGGCTGACGCGGAGGAGCTAAAATCCTTGTAGGGAAATCTGATGTGGCGCTCTCCCTTGGGAGATATTCTGAAATATGTGCCCACTGGGGTGACCCGTTTTCCCAAAGAAAAACGATATCCATCAGGCCAGCAAACGCCACGGGCTCCGCTCATCCAGCGTGACACGAGACGAGCGTCTCTTATCGACGGGGATGGTGGAGACGCATCTAGAGGGGAATGAACTCCCCTCGCAGCAGGGAAATCCCTCCTACTCACTTAACACTTTTTGTTTAGATTCTTAAATAAGGCCATGGATCCGTGCCAGAGCAGCCTCATGGAAGCGGCGGGGAAAGGGAGCTTCCCGGGGGAACCTCTCTGTGCCCAGAGACACACCGCGATCCACAGGCGGAGCAGCTGCGGCGGCCACGCCTGGCCCTCTCCATCCCTCGGCTGTGGGGACACGACGACGAGCCGTGGCATCCCACGACGCTGTCCATGTGAGGGGCTCGTGTTGGGCGACAGTCGGATGTCACATCCCTATGAGGGAGAGCCGTGTTCCCGGCCACCACCGAGGCAGGTCCCTCTGACCAACCCTTTGGCGGTGCCGCTGCTGGAGGAGCTGGCAGGGATCGGAGCCCGCCATCGCCCTGACCTCAGCCAACCTCCCCGAGCCCCGGCGTTCCCTGCTGCCTCGGCTGGCCAGGTCGGGGCTCCCCATCGCTGCTGCTCTCTATGATGAGGCATGGCACCCCCCTGCACTGGGGGCACGGGGAGCACACAGGGAGGGAGCCTGCCCGGCTGAGCCAGTACATGGGTGCTCCAACGCCGCCCTGGCACCCACCTGTGGGTGCAGGAAGGGCCGGGG
>VXBH01003662.1:56675-122292 GCA_013400035.1 Rynchops niger
CCCCGGCCCCTGCGATTGACTTCCTAAAGCAATTGCAGCTTTGGCACTTCCTCACGTCAAAACACACACACGCACACAGCGCCCAGCACCGGCACCCAGTATGGGCACCCAGCACCAGCACCCAGGATGGGCTCCCAGCACCCTGCACCAGCACCCAGCATGGGGTTCCAGCACCCTGCACTGGCACCCAGTATGGGCATCTGACACTGGCATCCTGCAGCAGCACCTACTACATGCACCCTGCACCAGTACCATGCACCCAATAGTGGCACCCTGCACCAGTACCATGCACCCAGTACTGGGACCCTGCACCAGTCCCCAGTATGGGCACCCAACGCCGGCACCCTGCACCAGCACCTACTACATGCACCCAGTACTGGCATCCAGCTCCATGCACCTAATACCGGCACCCAGTACCAGCTCTATGCACCCAGTACTGGCACCCTGCACCAGCACCAGGCACCAGTACCATGCACCCAATACTGGTACCCAGTACTGGCACCCTCCATCAGCACCCAGTACCCAAGACTGGCACCTTGCACCAGCACTGGGGGTCCCCTCTGCCCCCACGGGCTCCTGGCCTGTCCCCGCAGCATGGGGCAGGGCCACCTGTGGACCTGCTCCTGGGAATGCTTCCCTGCCAAGAGTCCCTGCCAAGGAGCGGCTTTCCCTAAATCCGCCGTTTCTCCATTTGTTTGGTTGTTGGGTTGTTGTTTTTTTTTCAAAACGGGGATTATGCATCACTAAAAATAAAGGGTGATAAAACTTTGGGAGAGAAAGGAGGCATAAAAATTTCATGATCTTGCCAGCCAGGGAAATTATCCCACTTTATTATTTAAAACCTCATTAAAAACCATTTCCCTGGGAGAGACAATGATCAAACCACCGTCTATTTCAATCCTCAAGACGTGCACTCTGCTACGTGGGGAACGCATTTAAAATAGGCCCCTACATGTGACTGCTCAGCTGAAAACACCAACCCCGACCCCCGACCATGCAGGGGGACCGCACGGCACCCAGTGCACCTCCCACCGTTTCAATCTGTTCTGTCCAATACTCCGGATTTTCCTCTTTTTACTCATCCAGCTCACTCCAGCGGCAGCCACACAGCGCCTGCCCGGGGAGAATCTGCCCAAGGACCTCAGTGGACGAAGCAGGGTCCTTCCTCTGATTGCAACTTTTCCAAATCTTCGGAGCAGCTCCAGTGCGGAGCCGTGGCTGCCAGGCTGCTCCCTCCCGCCGTGCGACCGGGCCACCAGCCCCTCCGATTTGCTTCAGCGGTTCATTTAGCTGGAAGCTCACAAATTCCCGGAAAGTCTCCAACATCTTCAGGAACTGCTTTGTAATGTGTGTTTGAGATTTGTAAGAAATCCCCATGAACATTTGAGCTTGTGATTCCTTGTGGTTCTGGAGCCAGTCTGTCCCTTTGGATGGTGAAAAGACCGTGAGTGTTCCGTTTAAAAGAAGTCACCTTTTTAAAAAGAAAGTGTGGATTGGGAGAAAGAAATTGGAGCTCCTAAATCACCTGCAAAGTAGTGGTGTCAATGAATAGCCAAACTCACAGCAGTTTGTGCTCACAGTGCCACAGCACGGCCTAGACACCTCCTCTTTAAATACACACACTGGGGAGGAAAACCCATCTTTTCTAGCTATTGCAAATGCGCCGATAAATAGCCAGGAACACTGCTCCGGTTCGGCTTTGAGGTTGGAAGCTGCTTTCCGCCAGTGCCAGCCTGGGCTGGGAAGCAGGGATGGGAGCAGGAGCACCTGGGAAGGACAGGCAGCGTCCTGCCCACACTCGGAGGCACCAAGGAAGGGACCGACAACCTCGCTTGAGCTGTTTCTGTGCTAAATGGTGACAGTCGGCGGCAGAGGCGCTGCCTGGAGCCCCCCTCCACCCCGTGCCGGTCCCGCAGCATCCTCTCTGGCTGCGCCCCAAGCTGTTAACACATCCTTGGGCTCTCCCACCTAAATCCTGTCCAGCCTTTGGCGTCTCCAGCCGGTTTCCAGCCCTCCCGCCCGGCTGCAGTAGCGGGGACCGCCCGCAGGTGCCGCCCGACTCCGCCGGGAGAGCGGCGGGTGCCCCGGCCCNCCCGGCCCCGGGCCCGGGCTCCCGGCGGGGGGGAGACGGGCGGTCTGCAGCCCCCGGAGCCTCCGCCGCCTGTCGCAGAGCGGCTCCAGCACAGGGGCACCGGGGCACCGTCCTGTGGGGTGCTGGTGCCGCCTCCGTTTGGTACCCGACAGACGTTTCCGAAGGGAGAGCGTGTGCCCTGAAAGCACAGAGCAGGGCCTTCCGCGGGCTTTGGCTCTGATTTTCTGGTGGTGTTGCCATAAGGCAGAGCTGGGTGAGCAGGAGTGACCTCTACCTGGAGAGCATGGGCAGCAGGGAACCGAGAATAACACAAAGCAAGCACCTGAAAAGCATGTTTTCCTCCTCATGGAGAAGAACTCCAGTAACAACTACAGTCTTGGGTTAATGGTTGGGCTCGATGATCTTAAAGGCTTTTTCGAACTTAAACGATTCTATGATTCTATGGTAACTCCAGGCAGGGTGCTAGGGAGCAGGAAGCCTCTTTTGATGAATATCTGAGAGGAGTCAGCCTGTGTCAGGACTGAGATACAGCAAGGCTCTCCATGGGTCTGCAAAGCACCATTTGATGGAGAAATCCTGTCAATGGTTGCTCAATATCCATCTCCAAAGCACTCCGCAGTATCAGCCTCGCTGGTGTGACAGAGTGGGCTGATCCCTCCCAGGGTGTTTCCAGTTAGTGTGCTCCTCAGGAGGCTGTCAGGTAACGAAACGGGATTCATGGAGGCTGGCAAGCTGTTTTACTTTAAGAAACCCTCTTTCTCCCACCAGCTACCTGGGCCTTATAAAGCTTTCTAAGCAGCAGAGTGTAGTTTGACTGGAATGACAAAAAAAGACGCACCTGGGACTGGAGCCCTGAGGAAGCAACAGTACTTGAGCTACTACAGCCCAAGTGGGGGTTACAGGAGAAGCAAGTCTTGTCTGTCACCCCACAGGAAACGCTTGTCAGAGCTGAGATTGTAAAGGTCATGTTCGTCCTGTCCCTGAACATGTATCTCCTGTCTGCCGAGGGCAGCCCGAGGACACGGCGAGGTGAGGCTCACCGCGCAGGCTGTGTCTGCAAAGTGCTGGCACGTGTGGGGGCAGGAGGCAGAGCTGCCCTGGAGACCAGCCCTGCTCCGGGGCAAAAAATCCACCCCCTGTGTCTCAGTGCAGAGCTGTCTTTGTAGAATCCCTGGTTTGGGCTGTGCAGTCCCACCACAGCTAATTTATTCCCTTTTGTGAAAGACCTGGGAACCTTTTATAGCCTCTTTACTCTCTTATGGCCCAGGGAACGTCAGAGCCGCGTTTCCCATACTGATCTCTGCCTCAGGTGTGCCGCAAACCTGCCTATCTCCATGGCTCCCCGTGACTGCTTGCTCACGTGCTGACTTAAGAGTCATTCTGGATGGGGTCACGTTTTTCCCACAGGGGCCTGAAGTGTAAAGATTGTCTCTCCTGTACTCAAGCTTGAAGATAAAGCAAGAATTTGAAGTTCTGGAGTGTGGCTCTCTGCAAGTTGTAGAGCAAAGTTTAAAAGGGGCTTTTGCACTACCAAGAGCAACACGAGTACAAATTCTATCACATTTAGGGGGAAAAGGGTCGATTATTTTGATTTCCTAATGTAACAGAGCTTGTGCAATCACATTGTATATCAGCACACTCGTATTCTTCCAAATTCTTCTCTTGAAAAACTTTTTAACCCTTTGGCCAGTTTTATCCAAAACTGACAGAGGTAGAAAGCTCAGTTCCTGCATTTACAAGCAACTGGGTAAAGAATGACCCTGCCAGGGCTGCAACTGTGAGAAAGACCAACACATGTTGTCAGACCTTATTAGACACTAGAGAATCCGCACAGAGCTGACATTTGACTGACGCCCAAACCGTGGGAAAAGCTTCAGTCAGAATTTGTGCCCTCTCAGGCACCCAGGTCAGTCCCCCGAGAGATGGCAGCCTGTTGAAAGCCAGACTCCGCCAATTCTGCAGCGCACAGAGCTGTTTGTTTGGATTTTTAGTGCCAAGCTGGGAGGGGGCGGGCAGGGAGAAGGAGCTTAGCAAAAGTCTTAGCCAAAAGGGCTAGTGCTGGTGTTCCAAAGAGCGGCACAGCCACCACGACCCCAAACCCTACCTTGGGTATTGTAGTGATGTCCTCCTTGAAGGAATCACTGCATATTATCAGCTCTGATAATTCGGGTGCCGGGTGGTAGAAGCTGACAGGGCCTTGGGGGCACTAATTCATGTTACCACTAGGGTTTTCGTCAATGATCTACAAACTTTCCCTCAAACTCTCAGCACTGTTTGAGAGATGGCTGAACAGTTGTTACGAAGCACATCAGAAAAAAGTCAGGAAGCGGTGACAACAAGGACAAAACTGAGGTGGCTGGACTCTTCTGGTTACTTTTGGCTGAAACCAAAGCAGGCAGAGGAGATATGGACAGCTGTGCCCTTTCCTCGATCACAAGGTGGACAGTGGGAAAAATGGGACCAAATCCAGTCTGTTCCAACCTCTTATCTGCTGTGATAGTTCAAAAGCAGCTCTGACTTTTTTAAATGTAGAAGGAGCTGAAAGACACTTTGGAGACCTTCCACCAGTAAAAACAAGCACGGTTCGGTCTGGGCTCTGTACAAAGTCCGCAGGCAGGTGGAAGAGCTCCTGCTGGTATTATGGAGAGCTAGTGGAAATTCGCTGCTCTTTGGCTGCAGGGGAAAAGTGATGTAGATGATTAGAGATGGGAAGAGTGAATTTGAGGGGAAGGTTTGAGAAGTCAAGGTCAAGTGTCTATAATGAAAAGAACACACTTTACCCAAGAGGGGAAGGTAAAGATATTCTTGGTTGCGTAATCTCGCCTGAGAACTATATTCTCTGATTTTTATTCTACTTGCATGAAAAGCATCTCCCCATCACTTCCTCATCTCTAAATTGTTTGGTAGACATGATTCATTAGAAATTCTGCTCTGTTGAATAGCAAAGTAATGAATCTTTGTGCTTTCCATTTCCTCCATCTGAACTGGAAAGTGTTTTTCTCACACAATCTCAGTCTTGAGCAGTAAAAACAAAACCACAACTTCTGTTGCAGTTCTTTATTTGCAGGTTAGATTCCTCTGTGGACACATCTAAACACAAGCGTACACGACCTGCTGGCTACAAGACAACAGACAAAGAAAATGATGGCTATGACTGTGTGAAGAAATACCATTCTGGTATTTCTGTTTTAACATAGCAAGGCCCGGGACTCACTGTCAGGAAAAACTGCTCATGGTTTTGAGGTTTCTCACTTAGATGCTAAGCTGAGAACAACTTCTATATGCAGAACAATGATTTTTGTATGTGATTTTTGGTTTAACGCCATATAATCCCTATTTCTAATTGATCAGGTGGTACCGAAATGGGTAAAGCTTTGATTATGGCTTGATTTATGTGCATGCAATTCCAGAGCAAACACAATCAAGTCGCAGAATTTATATTAGTAAGAGATCCTGGGCTACCTCGTGTGGCCAACCTGCCCGTTCCTTTGGCTCTTCCACACTGCAAGCACTGAAGGCCCTGCAGCTGAAGCTGTTGCACAGGTTGGGAAACAATTTTTTTAACTCAGTAGCTGAAAAATCTGGCTATTCCTGGTCCCTCATCCCAATCCATCAGCTGTCTTCAATTATTCTAAAGAGTTCCTCAAAGTTTCAGCATCTTCTAATTAATTTTCCACCTCTTTCATCTTCTAGTATTGCCTTTACGTGACGCCTCTGTAACACAAAAGCGATGTGAGATGACGGAGTAAAGGAGAGCAGGGTGCTGTGCACTGAGGAAATGTTGGCTTAGATGCTAGTTCCCAAGTTACATCTGTCAGTGGTGGATTCACCGCAGTCCAGGGGAATAAAGACAAAAAGGAATATAGATGTTTTCTCACTTTTCTCTCTTCTTTCTGTAATGGCTGTGGGACAGAGGAAAGATATTATTTGACATCGCTGCACTCTTAAGATGTTTTTCATTACGGAAGTGTTACAAATAAGAACCTCACCACTGCCTTAAAATGCTCGGTCCAGTGTGGGAGGCACTGTTTCTGAAGGGAAAAGGTTTATTTTTTCTCAGTCTTGAATCAATCTTGGCTTTCCCTGCTGTGACTGCTGGAGGAGGAGGGGAGGGCTGGCGGGCTCGGGTGTGAGGATTCATTTCCTCCAGGTCACTGAACAACCATCAGCTAGCACTAGGGTTCGGCTGCCATGGGCCCACACCGAATTTCAAACGGAGGCCCCGTATGAAATCCCTGCAGCCTGGGGTGTCTGGGGGAGGCACCCCTGCCCTGCTGCTTGTAGCAAAACCCCCACCTGCTTCTCCTGTTGATGTTAGGAGAGGTCTGAGCCCTGTTGGAGCACAGATCTTCTCACTTTCCGTTTCCCAAGACCTGTACTAGGCACAGACTTAAAAGTATCCCTAGAACAAACTGACTGAGGCATCCTCTTTCTGACATGCTCCCGGATGAGATGAAGGGGGCCCTTTGCTTCCTCCCCTGCCCCTTTTCTCGGTGACACAGATATAGGCCATGCAGCTCTTCCTCTGTTTTGGCGAAGGGAGGGGCAGTTTCCTGTTTTTCTACAGAAATTTGATTGATCCAGGATGCCTTTGTGCTGGTGCTGGCCTTGATGCGCGCAGACAGGCTAACAGTGTACGTGGGCTCTGTGGCTTTTACTGCAGCTTTCCTGTTCGCTGCTAGTACCAAGCCTTCGCCCCTCCCTGCACTGCACCGTGGCTAGGTCCTCGGGGTTGGGATGTGTGGAGGGACACCCCTCTGACCGGTGCAGGAGGCTCCCAAGCACCAGTAACAAGCCTTTCCTGCAAAATCGGGGTCTGCTTTTCCAGTGGCCCATTCCAGGGTGTTTGCAGGTTCCCAGCACAGTAGTGCAGCTCCATCCTGCTCCGGCCAGGGGACTGCTTGGCCAAGGCCAGGGCTGTATCTGGCATTAACATCCCAGGAATCTGCTCCAGGCTGGCAGGAATAAAGTGGAGAGACATGTTTACAGCTGCTGGGGGGGGCAGGTGGGGAGCACAGGCAGGGGAGCAGACACAGCCCAGCCTAGCAGTCTCACGGTCTAGCTGTCGCTGTCAAGGATTTGGTCTTAAATAAGGAGAAATGGAAAGGAAGCAGCAAATTGTCTTTGCTCAGTGCTTTGGCCACAATTAATAGGGAGGGAACTGGGCAAAGGTAGTGTATAATTAAGTTGGCTGATAGCAGAGTTCTGTCCAGAGCAGGAATGTGTTGCATGCTGTCACGCTATAATTAGCAACATTTTGTTATAGTGCTTTTCCTTTCCTTGAAGGATCACAAAAAGCTTCACAAAATGCACTCGGTTAAAGTTGCCAGCTCCTCTCAAGGAGAGAGGCGCCACGTCTGCAATGCCCTGATTCTGCGCGGTGGGATGGCGGGAGGCAGGCAGAGGGAGCAAGATGAGGCTTTTCCTCTGAGCTGGGGGACACAGTGTCTCTCTGCCTGGGGTGACCAGTGAAATGGGTGATTTTGCCTGTGAGAAAGCTGGAGCAGGGAGAGGTGAAGTGGCTTTCTAAGGTCAGCAAGTGAGTCATGGGTAAAGCTAGGAATAGAAGCCAGCAGTCAGGCTCCCAGCTGCTGTACCTATGGTTATTTCTATTTATGCTCTTCACTTCTCTTGCCCATGGTTTACTGAGTGCATTCCAAGAGTAACTTGCCTGCCAAACTTCCTCCCCTTTAAAACCAGAAATGGACAGATAAGATAGTAGAAGAAATCAGTTTAACTACTGGTATGTGCACAAACATACCTGAATCCTGTCCAAGTCATCAGCCTCTTTTTTTTTTTTTTTTTTTTAATACTCTTTTGGGGCAGGAGAAACGCCTCCAGTCTTAAAGTGCCTATAGCAGTTTGCTGGCAGGATATCAGATGATTTATTTCCTTCGCCTGTGGTCAAAAGAAGAAAAAATTAGAAAAGCAAAAAATAAAGAAGGCAATCATGTTAGACATAGCAAAACCCGGTCAAGTGACTTCAATATAAATCCCACGTAGGCAATGGGAGAATTAGGCGCTGGGAATTAGAAGTTTAGACTGTAAACCAAAATAAAACTGAAACCCCAAATAAATGCTGCATTCTCCCCCAGTAAATGCCTTATCTCCCACAGAATGCCTTATCTACCTCTCAGTGAAGGCATTGAGAGTTTCTTCCATCAACTTTAGCTGTAAATCAGATTGGGCCTAAGGCCAGAGTACCTGAAAAGCCCTAAAGCCAGGAGTAGGGATTTGGCTCCTCATTATTCTTGGGGTGAGCAGAATTCAACTGCTGTGTCGACTGGTATTCAGAGGCGGGCATTAAAAGGTTAATGCAGGTAGCAGGACTGACATGAAGTCAGAGTGTTATATCAAATGGAAGCATGGTAGTGGCAGAAGCAACCAAAAAAGCTATGTTGTATCTGCTATCAGGGTGCTATCTGAGAGCAGGCGCTGAGGATGGAGCCAGGCTTGCCTACTTTGTGACATGAGCTACCCAAATTCACTCAAACTGCCCTTAGTCGTGGATCAGCGGATGGGCTGCCCATGTACTCTTGCATCCCAGCACAGTATCCCATCACTTCTTCACACTACTTGGCGCTCTCTGCCTGGTTCTCCTTTCTCCTCTGTTTTCTTCTTTTTGTGTTTCACCCTTTATTTTTCTATTTGCAATGTTTTAATTGCAGTCTTCTTTTCATTTCCTAACTCGAGAGGTGATCTGCTGTGTAAGGCGTGCAGAAGCTACTGCTGCTGGCGCGAGTACCCTGGAAGAGCAGAGAGGTGCCTCAGGCTGCCGTCTGAGCCTCAGGATGCAGCCGTGAGCTTTTCCCGCAGTGATCTGCACCGTGAAAGCAGGGAGCCACCTGATCTTTGACCAGGAGGGATTCAGCACTGTGTGGTTTTTGTGTTTCTTCTGTTCTCTACTTTTCTGGATTCTTCCCAGCCTTCTCTGGGATCGTTGCAGAGGGATGAGACTGCAATAATGTTGGTCTGGTTCCCAGATACCTTTTATGCACAGGCTATCCACTTCTATAAGCTGACTTTTGCAGAGTGTCCCAGGCATAAAAGTTGACCTCTCCTCTCTGCCCTTGCGGTGATTCCCTAATGCTGGAGCTGATGAGCAGTGTACAAGCGAGCTCTCCCTCCTCCTGCCTGTCCTGGCTCTGCACACTTCAGTTCCAGGTCCTTTCACGGAAATTAACATTTACTTTAAGAATTAAAATAAACAAAAACAAATAAATCTCCTAACAAAATAAGATCAATAAAAACACAGCCAAGTGCTTTGTTTTGCTTAGAAGATGCATCTTTGTGCATATCCACTTGCGTGTTGCCAAGTTTTGGAAATCAGCAAAGGCTGACATTGTTTACTGCAAATTAAAGACCCTCTGGAGACACTCTGTCTTGCTTTCCAGTATAGCCTCGGGCGGGGGCAGGGAGGCAGTTGGACAGTAGCATAGAAGAAACCCTGTTCCAGTGTTGCTAACTATAGCATTAATTTCAGAGTCATAAATAACTTCAGTACCATGGTTACAGCACTAGCCAAGTATGATATCATTTAGTTTGGGATTAGGGAAAAATATCTTTCTTGAGGCTGTGGCTTCTAAAATAAGCAACTTTTCCAGAATGGGTTTTCTCCCAAAGACTACACAGAGAAACTCCAGCCTGTAGCTGTAAATTAGAAGGATTACTTTGCTAAAACTGGCTGGATGAGAAGTGTCAGCAGGTAAAGCAGCTCAGAGGGTAGATTCTTCTAAGTTCCTCAGTGAATGACAGCCTGGCACTCTGTTGGTTTTCTTAGAAAACAGCACCTTCTGTGAATGAGAACAAGCATAGTCTTTTCCAGCCTGACTTCTGTACTATGGAGAAATGCAGAAGATAGGTCCCTTCAGAAATCAGACGCCACTAATGACCATTAGAAAGATGGATTGAGAGATCGGCGCTGACAGTTCCCATGGCTGCGTGGGCAACAATATAGTAACTGCGCAAGCAAATGACAGCTAGCATGCATCCATTGGTCCAGTCGAACAAACAACTGTGATATTTGTATTACAAAATTTACACACAATTACATGCATATACAATTCTGCAGGACCATGTGAGCAACAGCGAAAAGCTGATCCTGCATATGTTACATATAGTACAACAAGAAACTCAAATGGGACAAGGGGCTCACGTTTGGAGGCGTAACAAGAGAAAATTTTATGGAGAAACAAAACCTTTAAACATTGCAAAAATGGTAATAGGTTGGTGATACAGGAAATCGGGCTCTAGGGCTCCTAGATACAAAATGCTAGACCATGCAACCCAAAGCACTGATCCCATTCAAAATTGCTCAAAAAGTTATGACATTAAGTCTGTATTGGTAGGCTTTATGCCAGATTAGATATTGTCTTTCTTCCTGCTCCCGGCATAAAGCCAGCATAAACACCGTATTATGTACTCTGGCTAATTCAACAGAAACATAATTGTGTGCCCAGGCATGATCTGGATTGAATTTGTCCTGCTAAATGATCCAGTAGTGCTCAAACCTGGTATAAAGGACCATAGAATTGTGGTACAAACGTCCATTTCAGATTTCATGTTTTCTCTAATGTAAGGCAAGAGAATTTTGCCACATGCAAACATCTATGATAATTGTTGAAATGCTTTCCCTTAGTTTAATGCCAATTCACAGCACAGATTAGAGGGTGCCCCCCCTGAAAAGCATTGGAGAAACTTAAACACATGGAGGGAAAAAAATTTACTTTTTATTTCTGCTTTTCCTTTATGGTGCTTCCATATGCTCTTCTCCCTTATGGTTCTAATCATAGAGAGAATATCTGAAAAGTGACATTTCAGGATAGGCTGAACAAGTCTAATACATTGTGTTCATTAGCCCTGTCCCTCACTGCTACGGCCTGATCCCCACTGAGGCATCCTCTGGTGGTTAACTTACCCCCAGCTCCTGACAGCGGAGTCGCAGCTTTTAAGGTGATTGCAGGCTTCTGCAGCTCTGAGCAGACTGAAGACCCTGGCCTCTTTCTTTTGGTCTTTGTCTATGCTAGGCTTGGCTTCTTTGAAAGTAAACTGTTATCCATCATGAAGATGTGGGAGGCCAGCATGGTTTTCATTTTCTGAGCAGCGGGCTCAGCAAATACCAGATACCTTGCCCTCTCTCAGGCTGTGTTAAACAGAGGGATGCTTTTGGTTTGGGAATAGTCCTCTGCGTGTGTGAATCTCTCTGTCTTGAATTCATTTTTATTTCAGCTGCAAATTGCAAAGCAACCTAAAAAAGAGGAAGAAGACAGGAGAATTATATTCGTGTATGAAGACAGAGGTTTCTTGAGTTATCTGGTATACTTTACAGGAAAAAATATAAAGGCCATCTGGCCAAGTGAGTGGCTAGAAGAGATTTCACTGACATTAGTACTAAATTACAGTACCGATAGTTTCTTTATTATGGCCAGTGAATAAAAGTATTGCTTTCAGGCTCAGAAGATACGCAGCTTGCTGACCTGTCCTTTAACTCTAGCAAGATCAAATCTTTGTCATTTCTATGCCTGTTTTCTCCACACTGATTGCAGGACATCTGTTCCCTGCGTAACAATACAGGACCCTGACCTAACACTGGGATTTCTACCACTGCATAGGGCATCATGACCCAGTCTTATTTTATCAAGGTTATTTAGAGCTTCACTGTTTTGTTCAAATCCTCTGCTGTCAGGGAAAAGATTCAGGTCTGGGCCACTTGAGAACTTTTGCAGGTAGTTGAGCTGCAATATGCCAAACAGCCTGGTCTGTATTTGGGATGGGGCATGGATAGTCCAAGGAGCCCTCTCTCCTGTAAGGAGAAACCGTCTGCCAGAGCTGTGCGTGCATCTCTACTTGGAAGCTACTGGAAGCAGTTCTCAAGCATAGTTTGGAAATATGCAGGCAATTACATATCACTGCTGTTGTACTAATACTGCCAACCGTGGGGTCAGGTTGTCCCCTTTGTTTTCCAGTAATTACTATTTTTAGTTCAGGTTTCATTTGAGTGTAATGTTTTTAGATGAGCCTAAAGGTCCTCTGGCTGTGCTCTGTACAGCTTCATAGAAGACAGATGGGGCGTTACAAACACAGTGTACTTAGTCCCCACCACTTCGTGAGATTCAAAGTCCAATTCAGTTGACTAAAGAATGATGTTTTCAAGTTCTGAGAAAAGCTGTCTCTGGATGGAAGCAGAATATCCACAGCAGAAACACAATTTAACAGGGAATAATTTCACCAATAATTTCACCTGCACAATAAAACAGGAAGATTGCAAATGTTCAGGGATCACAGGGAAACTCTGCCATGGCTTGTGTTTTGTTTTAGTAGCTTGGGCCATGTCAGCTTGTCAAGTGCATCTTGAGAGATTCATGGCCCTCTTCAATCCCAAGGCAGCCTGTGACCTAAAAGAAACTGAAATCCAAGGAAGGAACTAGGCGGCCAGGCACTGGCCAGAGTAAGTCAGTGCAGCTCCACTGCGGAGCTGGAGCAACCCCAGTTCACATCAGCAGGGAAGCCGGGCCAGGCAGCGTTCCTGGAACTGCGGTTCAATCTCAGTCCAAACGCCGAGGTCACCAGTGGCCGTCCCAGCTGCAGCGTGAGCTGAGGCCATGAGTCAAAGCCACAAAAGGCTGCCACGACCTTGCCAAGTATAAAAAGCGCAAAGATGCTAGATACTGCCTTGCGTGTGCTGATTACTTCTGGTTGGAGGTGATGGAGAATATACAAGCCACAAGCCATCAAATACTTGGGCAATCAAGAAATCCCAATACATCTGTTGTTCAAAAAGCATCATATATATTCTAACCTTCCACATACATTGACCAACTGATCCTTAAAAAAGGCCCGGGAAGATCCCAAGTAGCACAATTCTAATTTTACTGAGGCCACAAAGAGTAATTAGCTGACTAAAGATGGCAAACATTGGCATCCATATTAAAACTGGGACTCAGAGAATTCTTACGCTCCTCACCTGCTGCTGCTGACGTGTACCTGTAGCATGGCAGCTGGGGAGCATGGGCCAGAATCCCAATGTTGAGAAACCACAGCTCTCAAATAAAGGATGGCCACACAAACACAGGGGTCTCACATTTAGGATGTCATCATGACAGAGAAGCCCAGACAGGGTTAGGTCAACAACTTCTGAAAACAGCCTGTGTAAAACAGAAACTACTGTTGAATTTAGCTTGTTGCTACCGAAATGGGTTTCTTGGAGTCATACCAGTATTCTAGAATAAAACCTGAAGTCTAGCTGCTGGTTTCAGCCCGCAGTGTAAAACATAGCTGACTGCAGATTAACACAAGGCAGCTAATGGCTGCAGGTCAAAATTATACTAAAGGTGGATTAAACACAGATATTATGGCTGAAACGTGGCAAGGTGCCTTCCGGAGCTGAAAGATCTGTGGAGAATGAGTCCAAACCCATGGACGAAAAACGGAAGCTGAGATTGTTTTTCACCAAGCCGTGTGAACCAAACCTGTCAAGTTTCACACGAAGGGCAGCCTGAGGCATACTCGTTTAGTTCTCAGAAACTGGAATTTGTGCATAAATATGTGACAGCCTGTGGTAACCAGAAACTATTCTTATCACAGGAAATGCTGTTGGTCAGGAGCAACAAATGCGCTTGGTGCCCACAGTACTAACAAGCCTTTGACTTTGCCTATGCTACACGGATCCTCAGGTTTATTTCATTGACAGTGTTCTTAATAACAAAAGAGATCGAGTAAATTGGTTTCGCTCTAAGCAGACAAGCCAACAAGACATGGAGAATAACGTGTTCGGAGCAGAGGGATATGGTGGAGTCTCAGCAGTCTGCCTTTGCCTCAGCTGACTTCTCCTTAGATTGATCTGTACTCAGATGAACATGACTAGCAGGAAGGTAAATTGATTTAATTTGCATATTAATACAAAATTTAGGGTGTTTGGAGGGTTTATAAGACACAATAGAAGGTGGGTGTCAGTTTTAGTGAGACTAAAAGAATCTAATTGAGTGTAAAGGAGGTTAAATTTCTGGCAAAGCTCAGTTTCAGGAGCTGCCAGAAGATGCCAACTTACCTCAATTTAGGACCCATCAAAGTAGTATTAAAGTTTGGATTTAAGCATTGAGTAAGCAGCTTTATGTGCCTGTGGGAGGGTGTGATATCCTAACAATAGTAGGAATGGTGCATGGTGCATGCAAATTACTCTGCTCTTCACAGTGGATTTTGGATGAGGATGGAAAGGAAATTAATTTCTTTTTGAAATAAAGCCCAAGATGTTTGTAGTTATTAAGATCAGTAAGTGATTTCAGTGAAAAATTGGCTCTTGTGCATGCAATAAAAAAATTGCTGTGCTGTATCTCAGAAAACATATTTTGTAACAGAAATAGTAAATTTTGAGGTTTCTATGTTAACAATAACTGTATTTAAAAAAAACGCAAACACAAAACAAAGCAACAAAAATCCAGGAAAAGGATTTTGACTGTAGAGAGAAATACTCCGAATTCCAGGGGAAAAAAAAAAAGGAAGGAAAAAAAAAGAAAAAAGAAAACCTGTTAGAAAAGTGTTTTTAAAGAGGGGGTTTGTCAGTAGACTTAAAAGAAAAGCTGCTAAAGACAGAAAATGGCTTTCTATAAATGAGGAATCTTTTCACTCGTACTGCTCTTACAAAACAATGCAGGAAATCACACAGGATGCTGCTGTTGAGGAGGAGGAAGTGGTTTTAAGGATGACACTGGACTCTGCAAGTAGGATGCCAGACATATCGAAGCGTACGTCTTTCTACCGGTTTAATATACCATGAACCGCTTCTGCTTTCTCTGCCTCTGCTGCCAGAGGAGCAGCGCATGCTACGATGAACAACTCGGGGAGCTCTATTTGAAGCCTCGGTGGCTCATGACTAAACACGGCCAAACTGTCTCCTAAGCTCTTGCTTCAGGGTGGTGGTGTTACAAAACCTGTTCAGGAACCGAAACTTTTGAAGCCTTACCGAGGTGCCTGGTGAAGGCCCCACCTACTCTGAGTCCTGTTTGACCCACGACACATCATGTGGGGAGTGGGCAAGGCATGAGGCGGCCTTATTATAGAAACAGGGCAAAGTACTTGACTTCTGCAGAATTCAAGGCTGCCTTTGCCATTTTTAAGCAGTTACAGTAAACAAGACAATCCATGTTTATTGAGGTCCTTGGTGTGTTATTTTCCTTCTCACTCTTGATGTGGTGTACGGGTTCAAAGGCACCAGCACAATACCTCTTTGCCTCAACAGAAGCTGCATGAGGCGGTTTCTAAGAAGGCTGCATGTGCAGAGCCTTGCGTGATCGCTGTGATAGCGTGTGCACCTACTGTAACTGCAAATGAAAACAGTTTCAGTTCTAGCTAGTCATTTGCTACAGTTTTGAATACACTTAAAAATAACTATGCACACAAATAATTCACGCGGATGCACCTACAGAATTTGTGTACACATTTGTGTGTGTATTTATACATATATATTTGGCAAACTTTCAGTGAAGGTGCCTGTGTATTTCTGTATGGAGTCTACGTTCATGCCTCTTTTACCGTATAGGAAACGTAGCTCAGTTTATTTTCAGCTAATCTATAACTTTTAAGCAGTTAGATTCAGGTCAGTAGCCACACGAAGCCCAAAAATCTTACATTTCTATCAGAGCCCCTAAATAAATGCAAACTCAGAGTAAAATAGTTACTCACAAGGCCTGCTTCTAAATGGTTCATTAAAATGTTATATTGGCGAGCCTGTAACAAAATGCAGGCTTTCACCTCTGTGCTATTTGTTCCTCACAAACAGAAATTCGGGAGACTGACTCCACAGTACTTAATTTAATCAGAGCCAGTGCAGATCTAGCTGCCTGTTCATGTGTCTTGAGTCTCCAAACACAGCAATGCATCAATGCTGTCAACTCCTGCTACAAAACCGAAATACATTTTCCTGCTAAGTGTCACCTAAGCATCAGAGGGATGAGTCTTAGAAGGGACATCCCCCCCAGCTATGTGGCTCAAAAGATCCCTCGTTCAATGATCAAAAGATCAGTGGCATCTGCCCCACCTGTCCCCATGCACGTGAAATGTGCTGGGAGCCTTTGTCTTCTGTGCAAAACGTGGCTTTATTTCCTGACTTCTGTAGTGAAGCAAGAAACAGCTTTTTCATCACTAAGAAAATATTATGGACAAGACAAATAGGAATAAATATAGTCACGTTTTAAAATTGCAATTTATAAAATACAAGTCAATTTCAAATCTGCTGAAAAAAATGTACCTTTGCCTAATAAACAAGGTCCACCTGCAGTTTGACTTTTCAGTTTCAAGGTTTCTGTTTGCTGATGGAAGTGGCCTTCATGTGGGTTAAAGCTCTATAAATGGTTGCACATTGAGGTTTAGCGCTTATCCAGTTTATCAAGAGGTCAGCCCCCGCTATTCATGTGGTCCAAGGTAAAACAACATTGGTTTTCATGATGGTAGAAATGAGACAAGCGAGGTCCTTGTTCTACACCACTCTAAAAGTTATCGAAGAGCCCTAGAACAGGAAGACCTGAGGCTGAGGTTATCCCCACAGATGCCTTTCCTGAGCTAGTTCCATTCCCTGGGCAGAAGAGTGGGGAGCCCGGATTGCTTTCAGTGCACTGCCCTCCCAGACAGAAAACACTTTTGCAAATGAAGGACAGGTGGATTTCCCTGAAAAACACTGTATCACATTTCCTAGGGCAGTGCAAAATATGTCCCAAGACAGTCTGGATCGTTGCTGCTTCAGTGTGGATGTGGTCACACAAGTTCGATCTGAACACGTAAGCTCACAACGTAAGCATCGTGGCTGCCTTGGCTCCCACAGCTGGCTTTCCAACCCGGGGAGGTCTCAGGGTGAAAACTTCTTGGACCCTGTGAGTCCCTGGGCATTGCCTGAGTGGGTGGGGCCCTGTGGCCTCACAATTTGGCCCCACACAAGGCTTGATTTTCAGAAGAGCTCAGCTGCTATCTGCATGCTCGCTTCAGCAGCCACACTTTGGAAGCAGCACAACTCCTCAGAGATTGAACTGTAAAAAATCTGGTCAGTTGTGTAACAAAAGGAGCTGCCACACACTAATTCATAGTCATTTGATCTCTAAGAAAAGCCACTTAGCAGATCTGGACAAGGGCTGACGCTGATAAGGAAAGAACTCATTAAACTGATAGAATTAAAGATTCTCCCCGGCCTGTGGTTTGCCACCTGTCACTCACTCTGTTGTTTCTGTAACTCAGAACAGTAGGTTTTAAGAGCAGAGATTGTGTCTTCCTACATCTTCTTAAGGTTCTTTTAACATTACGTAATTACCAATAATACAAAGGGAATAGGGTATGAGAAGAGAGCTGTAGATATTCAGTTTTTGTGATGTTGCTCTTGACAGCAAAAAGCTCCTTCTATTTCAAGAATCCTCTCTAGAATACCTCTCTAACTAACACATTGCTAGAGCCAACCACAGGCAACATCACAGGCCCTTCTGTTGACTCAGACGATGCTAACTCTTCTTGAGAACAACATCAAGAGCAGACATTTGGGTTCAAACACCACAACTGCAATTGTGGCCTGAAATACATATGTATTTTTAAAATTATCTTTTTCCCCAGCAAGGCTCGGGAGAAATCACAGATTGAGGAACACAGCCTAGTTTAAAAGCGTTGGGGAATTACCTTTGGAATCCTGACATCCCAAAGTTCAATGTCCTGGGAAAAGGCATCCCAGGGACATCTTTCTGCTGCCAGCATTGGGCTGAAACGCTGCGTAACTACAGAAGCTGTTGCCCACCATTATATAGATGATACATTTATGTAAAAAGAGACAAAAAGGAAGCTCCTTTTTGGGGATGGAACCTGTCGCCTCGTTAGCAGCATACCTGGACACCCCTCCTCACCACACCTGCCTACCCCAGGGTGGCAGCTCTCTCTGAGGCCTGTGTCAGCTGGCACGGTGTGGCCCGCTGTGGCTCCCCGCACCCTGCCTTCCACACACACAGATTTGGGGTTTCCTTTGAGGTCTAGACACTGCAACAGCACTAGTGCCTTCCTGGTTGGTGCACCGTGGCTCTCAGCAGCCTAGTGCCCGGCAGCCCCTGGCCCCAAAATGATTATTTTCTGTCAGGGTTTTCTCTCATCCCTCCCCACTCTCCCCCGCTATTGCTTCGGGGCAGTGCAAGGAGGCCTCAAGGCCTCGGGGGTGGCAGACGGCCGGCTTTGCGCCCCTCACCGTGACCTCTTGTCCCGCCGGCCGGTCCTCCAAGGCCGGCTGGGGGTGTCGGTGTCCCCCTCCCTGTCCCCGACGGCCGGCTCTTACCCGTCCCCCTTCCCGCCGGCGCGACAGGCCGCGGCCTGTGTACGGCCGCTGCCATGGCTACGGCGCTGCCAGGCGACGCGGTCACGTGACACCGGCCGCCCCCCCGGGAGGTAGGCGAGCCGCCAGGCGGAGGGGCGTGTCCGAGGGGGCGTGGTTACACGAAAGGGGCGTGGCCAGGGCCGGAGGGGGCGTGTCTCAGCGTTGCTAAGGGGGCGGTTGCTAGGGGCGCGGGGGAAATGGCGGCCGGGCGGGGGGAAATGGCGGTGGGGCGAGGCCTGGGTCGTCCTTCTGTAGCGCCTGCTCTGCCAGCATACTGCACACCCCCACATGCTGGTCCCTCTAGCTCCCCTGGAGCCTTTGTCATCATCCTGATAATAATATTAATGAACATTTTGGGCTTGAGTGTGGCAGGCTGCCCCTCAGCGCTGTGCAGGCCTCAGCGTGGTGGCCCTGCTCTTGTCGGGCCTCCCTTGGCACTTTGCAGCAATAATATTTCATAATTATCATTATTTTCAGGGGCAAACTGAGTTGAAATTTTCTCATCTATTGCTCTCTCCGCTGGCCTCTCATTGCCAGCAGAGATACGAGCCGCTTTGCGTGATTTAATTTACTGTGTACTGGAGTTTTTTAGAGAGGTTTCCACTAGCGGCTCCTGCTTGCAGGCCTGGGCTGTATTTCGTGTTCTTTACTCCCTGCTCCATGTCCCAGCCGTGGGCTACCTTTGTTAAGAGGCTCTGGAGCAGGGCGTCTGTATCAGGCAGCCTTTGTGCCCCTGTGGGCAGTTCACAGCCATCTTGTTTTTCCTCTGTATATTAAGAGTTGGAATCAAATGGCTTGTCTAGCAGAAGAATTAAGGGTTTTTTTATGTTAGTTAAGTGCTTTTTTTTATATTGGGAAAAGGCATACGGTGAAATCTCAGTAAACGCGTACTGAAGCACACTGCTTCATATGCCTGGGGTTTTTTTATTTTATTATGAAGACAAGTACTTTCAGGAACTCCATTTTTGTTTCCCAGCTCCTTTCATTTCTTTTGGCTGGGCATCATCAGCCAAATAGGTATAATAAAACCACGGAAGAAAGCAAACGTACAACAACCCGTTTTACCTGAGCAGATGTAAAATTGCACTCATTAAAGAAACACATTTAGGAATAAAATGGAGTTCAAAAAAACTCCTTTAAGAGCTTCCACTAGGGAAAAAGATTGCTTTGACCTTCAAAGATTGACGCAATGTGCAATGTTTATTAATCGTTTTAGCAAGAAAGTATCTATATGGGGGGATATCTTGCTTTTTATTTGTCTGATTTTAAGAGTGCCCTTACCATTTCCTAACTTTCCTACTGAATAGGGTTGATGAAAAACTCCCCTACTCTGAGGTTAATGACTTGGCCACTACCTTGTGCTAATGGCCACCGGAAGATTTCTCTGTGCCTCTGATGATGACAGGAGCACCGTAATGCTGCAAAACCCTGGGCTTAATCCCATTCATCGCCTTTCCAGAACAGAGAGGCAGCTGCGGGGCTCTCGGTAGCGCTTCCGTGTATGAGAAACGCTCTCTGAAGCTTAAGGGATTTTCTTGCACTGGGATTCGCTTGTTATCAAAGAAAATCAGGACCCCACCGGAACACGGGGTGCTGTGGGGCCCCACTTAGGTTAGCAAAATGATGGGAGCCTAAGGCTGACTGAATCCCGGGGAAGAATTTCACCCTCAGGTCCTGCTCCCACCCCCAAATATCCATCAATCTGCTGTCAGGGTTTTTAACACTTCCCATGCTTCAAGCTGCTGCCGAGACGGACGTGAGTCGCGGTGCTGGATTAAGAATTCGCAGCACTTGTGCCCTGTGTGAGGGGGCAGACAAGTGCGAGGCGTGTCACCGCCGCTGCTTATAGAGGCGATGAGCCGTCTGTGCTGCGCCGTGGCGTGTTTAATGGCTGTCTGTCACACGCTGGAAGCAAAAATGCAGCCTGAAGTTGGAGAACTCGCCATTGAAATTCTGCTGTGAAATATGTTCCCGGGCACGGGGCTTTCTGAAGCATCCCCTTCCTTCTCCTTGGGAGATGCTTCCTGCCCTTATGGAGGTTTTCTACAATCAAGATCTTCAAGATCTGCTTTCATGTTTTTGCTCACCGTTTCTCATGGGTGTAGTTACTCACGCTGAGGGTCTTCCTTTGAACACCACAGCTCAAAACCATCATCAGCAACACAAACCGGTCTGTTTGCTGCGGACGTGACTTTCAAGGGTCAGAGTTGCTCCATCTAAAGCAAAGATTACTTGAATTTTACCACACCATCCATTTCTTTTTGTTGACAAGACTCAGCATAGCCAGGCTGTGAGGAATAAAGCTGACAGAATAACGTGACTCTCAGGTCTTAACACTCAGATTCAGCAAAGCCAGGGCCTGGGAAGGGTTTATGGTGTGAGTTTTTGCTGGCAGTCAGAGCAGCGATTTGGTTTTCCCCTTGCCCAGCAGCCTCTCCTCCAGCCCAAGTGAGCCTGCCAGCAGAGGGAGTGCAGCACATGGGCTCACAAAAATAAGAGCGTGCTTAAAAAAAAAGCCAAACAAACCCAAACAATTAGCAGAATGATTATGGTCTTTAGCAGAATAAACAAAATAGTCAGAAGTCAGAAGCCTTTCCCTGGCAATGAGATCCAGCTGCAGGCTGGATGGGGAACAGGCACTGCATCTGACAGCGATTGTGTTCCTCCAGAGGGGAAGTCCCCGTGGCGAGGGTGTCCCCCTGTATCGAACAGGGCACTGCCGCTGGCAGGGGTGGACCCCCGTCCCTTTTTCCACCCTCCTAGGTAGATCCATCTCTGTAATTCTCCATCAGAGCGCAACAGTTTTAAATAAATCAGAGTGGAGCTTCCTCTCCCATGGTGCAAGTGGCAGGTGGGGATGATGGGCAGGGTGATGCTCTCAGACCTGCTGTGGTGTCGTGCGTGCTCGTGCTCGGGCCGTGCTTCAGTTTTTGGCCAGAAGCTGGGAAGTTTGGGGCTTGCCTGCGAGCAGTGCAGTTCCTGCAGACAGTAGGCTGTGCTCAGCATGGGAAGGTGGAAGTTAAACCGACTGTCTTGAAGAGGATGGTAAATAAAGGTTAACAGGAACTGAAGGTCTCCCCTGGGACTTTATCATCTGTGGTTGGTGCTACGAATGGGCTTTTCCAAAGGGTTTGCTGGTGATACCCTTGGGAACCTGGCTCGCCCGCAGTGTCCCCCTGGTGTGTGGGCATGGGGGGGCTGGCAGGGCTACTCCAGCTCCAGGAGCTGAGGACCCTCTCCAGACCATCCTGCTTCCTGCTCAGATGGAGACCACCTGGACCCAGCTGCACCTGGAGAGCATCCCAACAGTGCTTGGCCATGGTAGTAGGCTGCCAGGTGCTGCGGGAGCCCCATGCTGCCCCTGTTAAGTGTAGGGGAAACAGAACACGTAGGATGTATGGCTGTTTTGCCTGGGGGGAGGCAGCAGCACTGTGTCCTGCTGAGAGCATTTAGCTCTGGGACATGCTGCTCTCTGCCTGCACTCACTGGGGTGAGAGGCAGCTCAATGATTTCTGCCAGCATCTGGGCCCTCTCCATCAGACTTAATGCTTGTGTAGTGTCTGGAAACAGGAGAAACTGTACTCTGATCCCTCACCCAGAAGGAGGGGGAGTTTTGGTGGACTCACTTCAGCACAGCTGTGATGCAGCCAGGATCTGAATCTGGCACTGAACTGCTTTTATAGCAGGTTGATCATTAGGAGGAGCTCAGTATTTGTAGGGTATTTCCATGAGAGCTCTGCAGCCCTTAAAATGCAGCGCATTGCTTTCATTGTGGATTAAAGAATGTAGTATCCAGCCAGGCTTTGGTAGTTTAGTTTTTAACAGGGATTTAAGCATTTTAAATCCTTTCAAAGCTGTAAGTAAGAATCATAATTTAAACTCTTGCAGACAGATGTCATGGGAAAAATATGAAGACTATTTAAAAGGCAGCCTGCCTGCCTGTCCGTCTGTCTATCACCTTCTAATCTGCCTGACATGTGCAAGCGCCCTTCTCTTTCAAAACACTCCAAGGCCAGGTCTGCACAGGCACGTGCAGAGTGACCTGAGGTTCCCTTCCCCAGGGTCCTGCTTGCTGCCGGCCAGCTGATGCTCAGTCTTGCTGCCGAGGAGCCATGGAATCATAGAATTGTCTAGTTGGAAGAGACCTTTCACATCATCGAGTCCAACCATCAACACGGACAAAACCCACCACTAACCCATGTCCCTCACCACCACGTCTACCCGTCTTTTAAATACCTCCAGGGATGGTGATTCCGCCACTACCCTGGGCAGCCTGTTCCAATGCTTGATAACCCTTTCAGTGTGAATATTTTTCCTAATATCTAATCTAAACCATGCAGGCTTGCCATAAGGGTAGGGTACTACCCATGAAGCAAACACCTGCAGATTTGGTGGAGGAACTTAGCCATCCAAGGCACTCTTCTCTCTGAAGTGAGTGGGAGAAGGGAGGACATTTAACTTAACCACCGGATAGAGTTTCTTCCCTACTTGTCTGGGGGTGAGCCTGACATTTGCAGAAACTCTAGCGCCCTTTGGAAACAAGCAACACAGGATGAAATTTCGCTTTTTTAGGTGACCAGATTGTATTTTGCCTTCCCCCCCTCCCCGCCTCCCCCGCCTCGTTGTAGAGAATTAAATGATGCTCAGCCAAGTAAATCTCTTACTTGGTCAAGCCTTTCCAGCTGTCCTTCTCTGGCCGGGGAACGGTTGCCTTGTATGGGAGCCACGGCTTCCATAGAAACCCGCTCACTCCATTGCAGATGTTTTTGAGGGAGGCAGGAGGGATCAGCAGCTCGGGCTGACACACACACATCTAATTCTGGCATTACAGAGGAGGTCAAAGGGGATGAACAGCACGGGAATGGCACATCTGACTTCTGAGGCTGGATTTAAACGGGTGAAAAAAATGCAGTCCGATTGCTTGCCTGAAAAAGTTTGTGAAAAGGGTTTTTAAGGGTTTTTTTTTTTTGTAGATAAATGAACTGAGCCTAATTCTGCCTGGAGAAAACCATCTTGGGGCTGACTGCTGAAATGCCCTTTGTGTCAATGGTGGTTTGAAAGACAACCTGAGTTTATTTGGTGAATTTAATGAAGGGCTGAGGGGTCTGAGCAAGAAAGTTCATTGCAGAAATTCCCAAGGCTCCGTCATCATGAGCTGGCCAGAGGAGCATTTCCAGTAACTGGTCTGGTGTCTTTGTGCGACGAGAGATGAAAGTGCCCTTTGCCTTTAGCTTATGAAAAAGATTTGATTGTGGTGCCTGAATAATGTTTCACAGGAGTAGGTAGCTGTATAACATGGCAGAGTGGGGCTTAGGACCAACTTCTGCATGCAAAATGCAGATGAGTTCAAATTAGAAATAAGACAAACGTTTTGAATAGCAAGAGATTTAACCACTGGAGCTCTCTGCCAAGGGGAGCGGGGAGTTTCTTTACCTCTTGATAATTCTGAGTTAAGGCTGACTGCCTTTCTGGAGGTGCTTTTATCCATCTCAAGTTCCTGGGCTCAGCACAAAAATAACTCTGAAGGGGGAACTCGCTGAGAAAATGTAGCAGTTTCTTTTGGCTTTAAGGACTTGAAAGGTTGGAAAGGGCAAGATATGCTGTAAACTTGCTGTGTGTTACTTGAGATTATCGAGAAAATGGGCATTACTATCCAGTCATTGCTACTTACACCCTGCCGTGCTTTTTTGCTGACTGCCGTCCGTGCCATAGTCGCTGCAGCCCATCCTCAGGGCGTCCGGAGGGTTAATCGGCATTTGCAGAGCGCTCCGGGTGAATGCTTTGGTGAGGAGGTAGGGCATCATTTATTACTGCAGAGATTGGAAACTCCCTGATGTGATTATAACGTGTAGTGATGGAGGCTATTTTTATTGTATGTTGTGAATATTTCCTTGTATGGAATCACAAGGAGCTTGCTTGTGACTTGTAGCTCTGTTGAAAGCTCTAGCGACGAAGTTCCCGAAGTCTTTGGTGCATTCCCAAACCAGTGCTGTATGCAGCAGTGTTAATTAGCCTTGGGGGGGCAATGCGTAATAGCAATGAGATAACAAGTAACTGAAAATGCAGGAATTCCTGGAAGGCCTCTGGCCTCCACTCTTTGCAAGGGGAGAGGACACAGTATCACAGCCTCCTCTGTGTCTCAGTACCTGGCGTCTTGCACCTGGAGCGAGTAATCCCCATCCAAGTGGGAGGAAACTTGTTTCTTGTTAGTGATCCAGACTGCTGCTCGGCAAACCCCCTCACCATTGGAGCTGCAGATATGCAGCTGTTAACAAGTTGAAATGGCATTAAAGAGGAAGTCAACCTTTTGCACAGTTTCCTCTTGGAAAGTGAGTGTTACTTCTAATTATAGCGATTGCAGTTTTTCAAATGCTCTCCCAGGGACCAGAATACCGGGGGTGGGGAGGGACGGCTGGAAATGCAGACGTGTTCCTCCTCTCCATTGATTCGTGTTATTTATCTGAAACGGGAGCAGAGAGAAACAGTCTCCTACGGTACCAGCTTGGACGTTCTCCCCATGCTAGCCCTGGCGTTGAGCGCGACTGTGTTCCTGATACGTATCGGCCTTGACTGCAGAAACGTCTCTCCCAAGTTGTGGTTGCTTTTCAGAGAAGCTCAAACGGTCTCTTTTTCTCCTCTTCCTCCAGCACTTCGATGCTCTGGCTTCCTTTTGAGGTGATGGGTTAGAACTGCCTTACCAGCGATTTTGTCCCAAGGCCAGACGCTGCTGCTGAAGAGCCATCGTCCATGGACGAGTTGAGCCTGCCACCTTCTGGCCAGACTCTCTAAGACTAGCCACACCTTGGGGCACAAAGCATGGGGGCAGAATGCTTGGGTACATTACAGAGGGCACTATGTGCTCCTTTCTTCCAACCCCTGCTTGGAGGTGAGAAAGAGATGGCTCTTCCAGGTCCTGATGATCAGGAAGGACATGCTGGAGGAGGTGGCCAAGAGGTCTTGGTCCCTCCATCAGCTCTGCTCCATATGGGGTTTCTGTTCCCAGCCAAGTGGCGATGGAGCTGCTGTGTCACTTCACAGTTGCCTGTTTCAGCATTGCTCTGAGGTCCCTCCTGCCCCCTCACCCTGACCCCATGGCTGGAGCCACTGGTCACATCACTCTCCTGGGATTCGTCCTTGTGGCTCCCCTGCAGGGTGCGAGCATGAGGTTCCTCCTGTTTTGCAGAGGGAGGACTGAAGCTCAGCTCCCTCCGCTTTGAAGTGCTTGAGTTTGGTGTCTACTTGTTTGGGGACCAGATTTCCCATGTGGCCAATGGAGAGGAGATGGACATCTTCTGAAGAGGGCCCAAATCATGCTCCAGAGGTGAGGCAGGGCCACGGCTGTAGTCTGGCTCTGAGCCTTGTCTGCTGTGTGCCCTGGGTTTGGCCACTTGTTGTCCCCCTTGGTGGCTAACGGCTGGTCTGTTGTTGGAAGCTCTTTTGCCATAGGTTTTCATGGAGCCGTGTCCCTCCTTCTGCACTGTATCTCTGGCTAATCTCATTGCAACTACAATCAAATACCATCTCTATGGTGATGACTCAGAGGCATGCATCCCTACTCCAGGCTGTCCTCTCCCTGTCCAAATGCATATCTCAGAGGAGCTCTCTTGACATCTCGTGAATGTCTCGCCACCCGCTCAAGCACAACATGGCAAAATCAGAGCTTTTAACCTCTCCTTCTCAGCTCAGTGTTTCCCTGTGCTCAGCAGTGCGAGGATGCTGCTCCTCTGCCAGAATCTGAGCGCTGTCTTCATCTTCGGCCTCCTCCTGTGTCTTCATATCCTGGCCACCTCAAGGGCTTGCGTAACCTTGCTAAGCCTTTCCTAAAGCTAAACCTCCTACATGTTCTTTCATCACATCCCCCTCCATTTGCTACAATACCCCTTTTTTGGCCTCAACGAACTCGCTGTGGGCCAGCTTGCATCTGCTTGGATGCTGCTTCAGGCATTGCTTTCCTACCTCTCTGGCTTCTCCTGCCTCACCCCTCCAGGCTGCCCTCATGTCCACAGCCACCTGCTGCCTCTCCTCGCTTCATAGGATCATAGAACCATGGAATGGTTTGGGTTGGAAGGGACCTTAAAGATCACCCAGTCACACCCCCCTGCCCTGGGCAGGGACACCTCCCACCAGACCAGGTTGCTCAAAGGCCTTGAACCCTTCCAGGGATGGGGCAGCCACAGCTTCTCTGGGAAACCTGGGACAGGGGCTCGCCACCCTCACAGCAAAGAATTTCTCTCTAATATCTCATCTAAATCTCCCCTCTTTCAGTTTAAAACCATTACCCCTCATCCTATGGCTCCCCTCCCTGATCCAGAGTCCCTCCCCAGCTTTCCTGGAGCCCCTTTAGGGACTGGAAGGGGCTCTAAGGACCCCTGGAGCCTTCTCTTCTGCAGGCTGAACCCCCCCAATTCTCCCAGCCTGTCCTCCCAGCAGAGGGGCTCCAGCCCTCCCAGCATCTCCTTGGCCTCCTCTGGACTCACTCCCACAGCTCCGTGTCCTTCTGCTGTTGGTGCCCCAGAGCTGGAGGCAACACTTGCAGGGGGGTCTCACAGAGCGGAGCAGAGGGACAGAATCCCCTCCTTGCCCTGCTGCCCACGCTGCTGGGGACGCAGCCCACAGTGCGGTTGGCTTTCTGGGCCGCCAGCGCATATTGCCGGCTCATGTTGAGCTTCTCATCAACCAACACCCCCAAGTCCTTCTCCTCAGGCTGCTCTCCATACGTTCTCTGCCCAGCTTGGATTTGTGTTGGGATTGCCTTGACCCATGCGCAGGACCTTGCGCTTGGCCTTGTAGAACTTCATGAATTCAACATGAACTTCCCACCAGGGCCCATTGCCGGTGCTGGCTGTGGGGCTGCAGCCCTGCTCAGCCCTCATGTCTTGGTTCCATTCAGGTGTATCCTGATAGTTGCTCATTTTATTTCTTAATTGTAAGCTGTTGGGGCCAGAGACAGCAGCTTGCTTTGTTCCTCTTCTCACCATCTGTAGACAAAAAGGCTGATGGTATTTGGGCCTAGGTCCTATTAAATAGCAAAAATGGGAAAACATCTTGCTTGCGAGTAGGGAGGAGGATGGTGGCTGGACAGGACAAAGTATTTCCCCAGAGTCTTGTCTCAGATTTGGCTCGAAGGCTGCCTGGCTGTGCCCAGTGGTACCTGCTCGGCAGGCTGGGAGACACGGGGCTGTTGCGGGCTGCTGGCAGCAGCCTGCCGTATCCCTGCAAGCCTGCTGTGCTGCCCCAGCCTGGGGGATACCAGCAAATACTGTGTCCAGTTTTGGACTCCCCAGTTCAAGAGGGACAGGGAACTGCTGGAGCGAGTCCAGCGAAGGGCAACTAAGATGATTAAGGGACTGGAGCATCTCCCTTATGAGGAAAGGCTGAAGGAGCTGGGGCTCTTTAGCCTGGAGAAGAGAAGGCTGAGGGGAGACCTGATTAATGTTTACAAGTATCTAAAGGGTGGGCTGAAGGAGGATGGAGCCAGGCTCTTTTCAGTGGTTCCCAGTGACAGGACGAGGGGCAATGGGCACAAGTTGGAACATAGGAAGTTCCGTTCAAATACACGGAAGAACTTCTTTACGGTGAGGGTGACAGAGCCCTGGCACAGGCTGCCCAGGGAGGGTGTGGAGTCCCTTCTCTGGAGATTTTCAAGACCCGCCTGGATGCATTTCTGAGTGATGTGCTCTGGGCAATCCTGCTTTAGCAGGGGAGTGGGACTAGGTGATCTCTAGAGGTCCCTTCCAACTCTAAAGATTCTGTGATTCCGTGAAGTGGATGGGATTCAGCAAATGGATGGGATTTCAAGTGCAAATAAACAGCCCTGCCTCTAAGCACAGAGGATGCAGCTTTTTCTTACAGCTGCAGGAGTGCAGCTACCCCAGAGGCTAAACAAGGTACTAAATGGGGGCTGGTACTGGAGAGTGCTTCAGGGGAGCGAGCCGGGGTAGAGCCTTCGCCTGTTAACTGAGCAAGGCTGGGATGACAGTTTCTGCCCCAGGGTCTGTGCTGGCACCAGGGGCTTGCTGCACTGATGGGGGTTAATGAAGTGATGGAGGGGCCCGGAGCTGGCTGGGCTCCCATGTCTGCTCCCCAGGGTGGGTGGTGAGGAGGTCGTTTCTGCCAATGTGACACGTGCTGCAGAACGGTTCTGGACCAGCCTCAAGGCAGCTTGTTGCAAAGGGGGCACTGCAGAATCAGGGCAGAGTTGCTGTGGTGTCCCAGAAAGGTGTCGGCAGAGCCCGTCTTTGCAATTTCCCTGCCAGCTGAATATTCATTTAAGCACTAGCAGAAAGCCCTGATGGGCCTGCTGAGATCTACAGTGCCTCTGTTTGAAAGCAAAAGCTATTCTTTTTCCATTAATTTATTGATGCTGGGCTCCAGCCTCCTCTCTGCTCACACAGAAGGATGAAAGCGGCTCCTTGTTCTCTTCTGGCAGGAGCGAGGCAGGTGTGTGTCAACGAGAGTTTTATGTTGAGATGTGAAGAGCTTATTTCTCAAGCAGCTCATCCCCGGCTCTGCCGTGCTGGTGCTGATGTGCATCCCTGTGTGCCGTGCTGGTGCTGATGTGCATCCCTGTGTGCCGTGCCACCGTTTGCGGCAGCTCTCTGAGCCCCAGGGCCATGCCAAGCTCATTGCAGCTCTCGAAAGAGCTTCCCAGATGAGTAATCCAGACAAAGGATGGTTTTAATGTGGCTGCAGAAGAGGCACGTTTACACCTCTTGCTGTGATCCTTTCTGTTTTTCTCCTGGGGAAGGGTTCAGTTTAGGAAGGTCATATTGATTTCTCTGAGATTTAAGGGTGGAAACAGTAACACAACCTTACTGCTGCCTTGCTGCACTCTTTCTCCATTCCTCCCATGCTCCCAGCTGGGATTTCTCCACTTTTGTTCTGTCTTCAGTGGGTGTTAGCTATGGCACTGTGAAAGCAGCGTCAGGTGTTTGTTTTTCTTGGGAATTTGTCCTATGTCCATGGCCTCCCTGGGGTTAAAAATAGCTGCTGGGCCCCGGGCAGTTTGCTTTGCAGCACATAACACAGCACAGCTGCTGGGGGACACGAATTGGTGACACAATCCTGATTTCAGAGAACTTGACTTTGGACCAGGTGATGCCACCCCAGAAGTTAATAAAAACGCTGGATGGGAAATCCTCATACATTCCCAAATCCCAGTTAACATTCCCGCAGTACCATCCTGGAGGGATGCTGCAGATCTGCCCGTCTCTGGCCGGGGAAGGGTATGTACCATGGCGTGGCCAGGTGCTGGCGTGCTCTTCAGGTCAGCTCTGCCTGCCCAGAGCCACCCACACCTGAGGTGACCTGGCTGATCAGCGCCAGGCCAACTCATAGAATCATAGAATGTGTTGGGTTGGAAGGGACCTCTAAAGGCCATCTCGTCCAACCCCCCTGCAGTCAGCAGGGACATCTTTCACTAGATCAGGTTGCTCAGAGCCTCATCCAGCCTGGCCTTGAATGTCTCCAGGGATGGGGCCTCCCCCACCTCTCTGGGCAACCTGTTCCAGTGTTTCACCGCCCTCAGTGTAAAGAACTTCTTCCTAATGTCTAATCTAACCCTGCCTTGCTCTAGTTTAGAACCATTGCCCCTCGTCCTATCGGTACATGCCCTTGCAAACAGCCCCTCCCAAAGAAGCCCAAGACAGTTTAGATGAGGCTTTCTTGGCTATCTGATGGTCTGCGCTTGAAGCATCTCTAGTGATTACCTGAATCAATAAATTCTTCTCATTTTCTCTTGGCACATTTACCTCTTCTTCACTAAAGAGGCCTCGAAACACCCCTTTACTTTCTTAGGTAAAGGAAAAATAAGCTCATGGGCTCTCATTTCTGTCCCCACCTGTCAAAGCTCTTCTCTTTCCTGAGAAAACAGTAGGGAAGTTTCTGCTAATGTTCTCCAACTTCCTGATGCACAAATTGCTGCAGGATGTTACTTAGCATTAGCACCTCATTCACAGATGTGAGCACTCAGTAAGAAATATTCATCAGTCACAAGAGCCAGTTCTGCTGCTCGGGGTACTAGAGTGAGTCAAAGATGACCTGGCTCTTCTGACACATAACACATATAGTAATGATAAAAAAAGCAAGGTTCCTTGTTAAGCATTACATTATCTTCCAGGAAAGTGCACTGCAGCGTGCAGGCAGTGGCTTTCTCCTGCTTTATGTGAAGGCAAAGCAATGTGAGGGAAGAAATCAGTTTGCTCCAGAACAGCTCCTGCTGGTCCCCATGCTCTGCCCCTTGTAGGGCAATTTGTGGTGGCCAGAGCCCGTTCATACAGAAGGACAGGGCTGCATGTGGAGAGCTTCTCCTTGTCTTTGTGTTGTTGGGCTCTTGAGCAAACAAAGAAGATCTTTCAAAGCCAAGAGCTACATTGGGCATGAACGGGGGCTGGGATGCAGCTTGGCCAGAGATGCTGTGTGCAGGAAGGATGGCAAATGCTGCCCAGCAATGGGGAGGTGAGCGGGGTCCATCCATCCCCACTCACCTTCCAGCCAATGCCACGGACAGTGTGGGCTGACACAGCTTGCAGAAGAAACCAGACCTAGGAGGGGTCAGAGCCATCAGGAGGGTGCTGGAAGGAGAGTCTGGAGGTGCTCAGCACAGGAAACCAGCTCTGCTGTGCTGGGGGACCCAGCGCTCAGCCCTTGCTGAGTTCACCCTGCCAAAAAACGAAGGTCTTGCTGTTTCCACTGAAATGAATCCTTATGGGAATCTGCTCTCTGATGCAATGCTCTGCAGGAGTTTTCTTTTTCCCATCACTCTGCTTATTTCAGCTCGAAAAATAAACAGCAGCGAAAAAGCAATAGGCGGTAAAAATATCTAGGAGCTGCTGGAAGAGTTAAGAGTTTGCCATCTGTCCATGGGGAATGCGCCACGCTGGGTAATGCAGAATGCTGACTCAGCTGCCATACTTCAGCGGTGAGAGCGGAGGGAAAGACTAAACAGTGCTGCCTCGTATTTTGGCTTGGAATTACAATAGAAATAACAAACATCTGAGCTCTAATTCTCAACTGACAATATCTCTAAATGGAAGGGAATGTACGGGATGGGAACCAGCAGCGGATGGCCAAAAGGAGTAAGCAGCTACTGCTGCGAGCAGAGAGAGAGTGGAGGGGGAGCACGGCGGGAGAGGGCAGGGGAGGGGACTGCTGGGGGGCTGGGGGTGTCTCAGCTTATGGGATGGGGACCAAAGGAGCCTGCCAGAATGTGTGTCCCCCTAAGGACGATGGGGGTTGCGAAGTGGAGGAGGAAGAGGACTGTTGTGTTGCTTCACTGCTCCATATCTGGGGATTATCTGAATTCTGGGCTCAAGCTTGAATTAGGGTCCAAAAAGTGCTTCATGTCCAAAGTGCTTGGCTTGAGGTGCACAACCCAGTGACCTCTGCTGGCATCAGTCCTCTGCCCGCAGCAGGAGAGGGCTGGTGTCCTGGGGACTGCGGACAAGCCCTTGTGAAGCTGCGACAGTCTCCTGGGTTTGCACTGCAGCTCCAGGGCTGGTCTTGAGCTGCTTTGCTTTGGTGTCGCTTTGCTTGCCACCATACCATCTCTCCCCTACCTTTGCCAACCCAACACAGATCCCCTTCGTGATGAAGTCTGCATTTGAGAGATGTTTTTGAACTCCTCATCTTGGGAACAGCAGAGTAGAGATGAGTGAGGAGCAGATTTCCCTGTTCAGTGGCTGAACTAAAAATATTCAGGGAAAAATGCATTTGGGGTTGAGCTGAGATCTAAAATATTTGCTGTGTTTCGGGCTTTTCAGAGAAAATGGATAACAACATTTTGGTGTAATTCACAGCAGCTCCCAGCTTCCCAAAGGAAGTGTCTTGTTCCACTTGGAGGGTGATGTTTTCCTATTTTCTCCCTCTTTCTGTTAAACCGATACATCTTTTTTAATTGGGAAAGGTCATTTCAGTATAAATGTGTTTCAGTGCCATGTTTGACCATTTTCAGGTTAATTTTTGGGTTAATTTTAATACTGCTGAGAATGAACCTTCCATCACAGGTCAGGAGATGGTGGTGCTGCCCATGTGGTCCTGCGAGACACAGGGTCCCTCACATCCCGAATGCCATGTGCAAGGGATGAGGTGCTAGAAATGTCACCTGTTGCTTCAGCAACCCGTGTGTACTGGTTGAGGCAGCTCCGTTTTGCCCTGGCAGCAAAATGCCTCGTGTCTCAGCTAGGGCAAGCTGGAGGTGTGTGGTGAAGGGGCTGATGCTTGGGGACTAAACATAAAAGGGGCCACTTTCCCAGTTGCTTTCCCTGTGCTCTTTTCACCTTTCCAATTTGCTTTTTTTTCCCATCTTGGTCATTATTTTGCCATTTCTATAGGGCTAGAGACTTCAATATTTTGGTTTAAGGCTCTAGGAAAGAGAACTGTTTTGCTTGGAGGGCTGGATGGAGACGTGTGGCTCGGGTAGCATTCACGGGACAGAGTTGTTGCACGTTCTTAGTGCCTTCTGCTCCCCAGCTTCTGCATGCCATGCTGGGACCACCCTTCGCAAAGCACATGGTGCATGGGACAGTCCCAGCCTCTGGAGATCAGTGGCATTGAGCTGGATGACGCCGAGGTGGCTGGTGCGGAGCCAGGTTTCCAGTGCCTCCTTGCATGTTTCTGCCTGGTGTGTGGCCTCTTGGATGACAAGAGGATTTTGCCATTTTTGAAAGGAAGCTGGAGGCTCTGGGAGCGTCTGTGCTGGCTGGGGATGTCAGCCCAGCCTCTCTGCAGTGCTTCTGGGAGTCTGCAGGAGGCAACGTGCTCCTCTTGTGTAAGCCTGGAGCCAACTGCGATGGCTCAGCCTTGGCTCTTCTCTAGAACGATGGAAATGTGAGGAGCATGCAATGGGAAAGGCTCCCTTTGGGTTTGCCAAAGAAGCCACATGAGCCAGCTGAACACCTCCAGGAGCTGGTGGCTGCTGGCCTGCAAGGCTGGGCGACCTTGTGCGAGTCACCAGCCCCATGGCTGACTGGTGTGGGAGCGCTGCTCTGCCTCACAGCCCAGGAGGAGCAGCTGCCCATGTCCGCAGGAGCTGACTCAGCCTCTCTGTTGCTTTTTCTTCTAGGGGTTGTCCCTCTGAAAGCTATTTATTGCTCTTCATCTCCCTCTTGTCTGGAGAGTTCATCCTTCATCCCTTGCAGACCATCCCTCGTTCTGCTTTGAACCAGATGGATCAGAGAGGCACCACAGGGAACCCCCAGCAGTTTGATGTGCGAGACCAGAGAAGGCAGCATCAATTTTCCACATGAGATCAGATTTCCCAGGGAGGGAAGAAGAGAGAAGCTCTGCAGGTGTTTGTTGGCTTCAGGATGGGTAAAACTACAGATCCAGGCACTCGGTGTGCTCAAGATGGGCACACCTGGGTCCCAGCGGTGTGCTGGGCAGTGTGACCTGCAACTCCGACAGCAATAAATGCGGAGGCAGAGCAGGCTCACCTCCATCTCCTCCACCTTCCTGGCTGTAATTTCCTGCAGTGAAGTAAACCATCTCTTCGATGGATATAAATGCATAGCAGGCACGTCTCTAATCTGAAACCTGACTTATCCTTGGAAACACTGAGAATGGGTCCTTGGGACATCTGTCTTGTCATGGCGATGCATGAATAGACCCATTCAGACACAAACACAGGCCAGGTATTGCTTCCTAAATATGGCTCCGTTCACCAAGAGATGGATTCCTAATGAAATGAGCTCGACGAGGCAGGCAGTAGAGCACACAGGAGATAATAGCCTGAGTGAAAGAACTAGCCATGTATAGGAATTTTAATTAAACCTGACAAAGCCTGAGAGGAAAAGGGGAGAGATTGAGGCCAGCTGGCATAAAGATGCTGAACGAGCTGAGTTTGGTGAATACTGTTGACTCAATGCATTTTAGGAGGACTTGCACATCTCTGGGTGCATGGGCCAGGGGGAGAGATCCTTCCACTTTGCTGGGTCAAGAGAGATGCCAAAGTGAGCTGTAATCATCCTGTGCTTTGTACAGAGTCATTAGACCTTCCTTGGAAGTAAATTAGTACCAGGAAGCTCTGCCCCGTTTCTGGCAGCACCGGGAAGACAGGGTGTGAAGGGAAATGCTGGCGGGAGGATGGTTCGTGCCACCTTCTCGTGGTGCGGATGGAGTTGATCCACCTGCTGCAGCCTCCAATTGCTATGGAGCTGCCAGTCAGGTTTTGGGACCCTCTGCCCTTTGCTGTGTGCCCAGCTTATACTCCAGGGGGAATGCAGGGCCATGGAGCCTTAATGCTGCACAGGGCTTTGATAAGATTGGCGTTAAAACAAGAAGAGCTGCTGTCTTTGCATCCAACCTCCCAGGGACATGCAGACCTCTATGAGCCAGAGCTGAGAGACCAGTTCCACCGTCAGGGCAGGCAGCTAACCCGGGCCAGTAGCTGGCTGCAGTGTCAGCGAGCTGGGAATAATCCAAGGAAGGGCTGTCCGAGCTCCCGGCCCATGCACAGCGCCTGGCTGCTTTTGCTGGGCTCTCTGGGGCATTTGACACACGAGCCGAGCCAGCTTGAACTCCCCTTTGGGCTATTAATGCAAACCGACAAGGCATCGGTGATAGGTTTTTCTTTAGCTAGAAAAGCCTTCAGACCGATGCTGAATAAGTATTAAAAGGCCACTTCATTTTTATTTTTTTTCTTCTTTTGCAAACACAAGGCAAATTCAAACCAGCTGGCAGGGCCGATGGTTTAGAGCCAATTGCAGCAGCCCCTGGGATTTCCCTCGCATGCTGGGTCTGCCTGGGGTGGGAGACTGGGATGAACCAGGTAATTTGGGCTGTGTCCTGGTGGTGTGGCCAGCGGGGGCTCCTGGTGAGAGGCTCTGCTTTCCCCTGCCCTGCACTGAAGCCCTCCACCATGTGCAGCGAGCATCGTGCTAAGTTTTACCTGCCTGGGGTGAGGGTGGGTCCCTGCCCAAATTGGGGAGCTGAGGGAACAGAGCTGAAGAAGGCAGGAAAGAAGCTGGAAAGATGCACAGATCCTGCTAGCAGCCAGATACATCCCCAAGCATCTCTTGCCTCGCCTGGATGCTCAGCATCTTTGTTTGTCTCTGCTGTTCCCCTGCCTGGCCAGACCCAAATCCTCCATCCCTCGCCTTTGCCCTAAGGAAACCCGCTTTGATATCCTGGCCCAGGGACCAGCTGGTTTTTCCCAGCCCCGTGTGTGTGGCTTTGTGGCTCCTTTCCTGGCTGTTTAAGCCAGCTGTGAGGATACTCTGGGCATCGCTCCCACATCCTGCCCTGGCCGACAGAGCCGGGAGCCCAGCCTGCCCCAGCCCTGCCGTGCCCTGGATCTGGCCACCTGGTACTTAGCCTGGTTTCATTGCACCTCTCGATGCTCCCTGTCCAGCGACTCATGGTGAGATGTGTCTCACTGGTCCTGAAATACATTTTTTTCCCTAAGTGCAGAGTAATTGCTTCTTTATTGCAGCTATTGTACTACGCAAAATAATAAAACTCCATTAATTAGGCACAAAATGAGAGCTGGAAAGAGGATGCGCGTTGAACAACGGCAATATCCCATGTAGCATGCCATGTTTTGCTGCCACTAGCACTGCCCGCAGGAGGGGTCGAGGCTCAGCTTTTCCTGCAAACCACCCATGGGGGTCTCCTGGTGTCCCCCAGCCCTCGCTGTCCCTCTGCCTGGCGCTGAGCTGTGTGCGCAGAGGAGGGCACGTCCCCAGCGCGTGTGCCAGAGCCCATCTCCACATGCCTGGAGCACTCTTGAAATAGTCGTGCCCCAAACGTTTCGACTATAAGCCTTTTGCTCTTCCCTCCCTGCTAGCATCCCAGCTCTGTGGTATCCCTGGAAAATGCTGGCTGTCGCTGTGGGACAAGCTCTCCTGCCTGCTCCGCCAGGCGCCGGTTGGTTCAAATTAACTTTGCAAGCAATGCTCCGTCTCATTTTCTTCTGAATCCAACAACCTCCAGGCTGCTCAGCGCCTGTGTGGCCTGTCCCCCTCTGCGCCTTTGGGACAGATATAATGAAAATCATTCTGGGTTGAAAATCACAGCCTGGGAGACCGGGTTTCTCCTCTTCTCACTGGGAACCCGGTTAGAAAGCCCAGGCAGCTGAGAGGAGGAAACTGGGTTTGGGGACCAGGCGGGGATGGGGAGTAGGGATGGGTACAGGGCTTCGGGAAGCGTGGCTGGGACAGGGAGATCCCCTGCTGAGCCGTGCAAGGCCTGAGCTCTTTTTTTCTGCAAACCGTGAGCATGGAACAGATATGCCAACTGGAGAGGCCAGGGTGCAAGTAAAGGCTTGAAATCGCCTTTGCACCAGAGCAGGCTGCAACCACCTTCAGAAATTATCTAGCAAACTTTCTGCCTAGGACAGGCAGGGGCTGGAGGGTCCCAGTGCATCTCAGGTACCTGCAGGGATTTTAGGGAGAGCTGGGACATTCTTGGGAAGCGTTAATCATTGAGTGCCACACACGCTGCCTGATGGTCTTGCAATGCACGGGTACCAGCCTGCTAATTACCCGTCCCTGCATCCCCACATCCCAGCCCTCGCTTGCACCAGTGTGGCCGTGAGAGCAGGTTCACTAAGGGGAAGGATTTTGCGGCTGGAAAACCATCAAAAATCCTCAGTCCGCAGGGACATGGTCGCCCCCCGGGAGGGCAGTGGAGGCTCCTGCGGTCCATTTGGGCAGCTCAGTCATGAGCATCCCTTCCTCTGTGGCGCTGCAGGCATGGGTGGACACAGGACTGTAATTCCATTTCCCATTGTTTTGCACACACTGTGAAATTACTGCTTCTGAAAATGAGGGCTAGTTTCGCTAGAGAAGAGCTGAATCTCAGCCTGGCAGAGCCTGGCCTGCTTTCCTTGGTTTGACAGAGGCAGCAAAGTGGGGTTAGCAGAGCTGAAATGCTCCGTGCTCCGGTTTAGTGAGGACAAGCCGAATGGGCTGTGCCAGCTCCAAGCTACATAGCTGGCATCCAAGCAATCCCGTCGGTGCACAGGCTCACCGTGGGACATGTCCCACTGCCCCGCCGGGCTCTGCAGCCTCCTGAGGAGGAGGAGAGGATCGGTTGGGATCATAGCAGTTCTCTTGGCTAATGCAGAGAGTGGAGATATCCGCAAGCTAGAGCTGATCTGCGAAGTGCTTTGGCAGTGCCCAGCGTATCCGATGAATTCAACCCCCTCCGGGCGTCTGGCTGCCTTTCCCAGGGGAGAGGGTGCAACTGCACTTCAAGCAGAGGGAGGAAGGAAGGCAGGAGGGTGGAAAGGATGCTGCTCTCTCCAAAGCTGGCTCCAGAGCTGGCTGGGAGGATTTCTTTCTGAAATGTTGGCACAAGTTGTAGGGGAAATCACTCAGAGAGGAGAGGCTGGCTTATTTCTAGATTTCTCCTGGGTTTAGGTAGCTCCCGTTTATTGGCAGCCACTCAGGAGAGCATGTTCATAACAACTCCACTCTGCAAAGAGCGGAGCATGGAGAATTAACCAGTGTGTGTCCTCCGTGATGGCTCTCAAGGGGGAGAAATCCACTGTCAAGCACAGCCTAAAGCCCGGAGGAGCAAAATTATTTCACTCCTGCATTTTCATTTCCTTTCTATCAGCGACGGACTGGAAGCACCCACGATGAACTTGTCAGTGATGAGCTTCGGGAACAATTATTTCTGCATGCTTTTCTTTCCAGAAAAAAAAAAAAAAAAAAAAGAAAAAGCTTCTCTTTCAATTCGCTGGGTCAGCGCTTTGGCTGCTGTTGGTTATTTCAATTTATGCTTTTCTCCTCGTTAAACCCTGCCCTCTGCGGAAATGTGTGAGCTCAGGAACTTTGACACACTCGGTCCCTGCCAAGGCCCTGCCACTGAGTCTCCTTGTGATTGATTGCTGCGCAAAAGGGTCTGCAGATGCTGTGGTTGCATGTAACGACAGGGAGCTGGTTTCTGCGGGCCAGGAAGATGCTATCTGCCTGGCATTTGCCTTGGATAAAGCCCCCCCCGCCCCCGGCCAAGGCCTCCCCTTCAAGTTGCACAACCAGCTGAGGCCACCCCAGACTTGGCTGTTCCTTTGCATAAGTGCTAAATGGAAGCAAACATTTTAGCGAACCCCTTTGGACGTGCCGCTTGGATTAAAACTGGGCAGGAAAGCCAAAATGCACGTTGGCCTCCCCCACACAGGGAGAGGGGGTTTGGTCAGACCTCCCTGGCTCCGCAGCGCCTGAGTTGATGATGCCACTGAAAAAACTTGAGCCGCAGAAAAGGTGAGCTCTGGCCCCTCGACAAGGGGAGCTCTGGATGAATCAAGATGTGAAGTGGTGCAGTTAAAGCATTGGGATGTCCCCCACTGGACCCTCGTCGCTTGCTGGGCTGAACTGGGTGGACTTTGCCACTCTAGACCTGACTTCTGTGGGGCTGTATCCATCAGCATCTGCCTCCTCCGTTCTTAGCTCTTTTCTTCTTCGTGGGGTGTGGTCGAGATACAGATTTCCAGTCTGGGGCCTCATATTTATGTGCAGATTGTCTGGGCAGGAGCTTCCCAGAAGGTTTTTCCCCAATATGCCCCCTCCTAAACACACAAATACGTGAAAAAACTGTTGCTACTTCATAGTGAAAATCAACGCTGCTCAAATGTGCTGTGAAATCAGGTCAATCAAGTCTTCCCTGCTGTAAATGACCGGTGTCTGCCGCAAGATACTTTCTTTTTCAATTTGCAGTACCTGGACAAAACAATCTTCCGGGATTTGCTGAGATACGCTGCCCATCCATCAGCCGCTGTCGCCCTACGCGGAGTCAAGCTTTATCCCAGGGAATCAATCCTACCTAATGTATAAATATTAGATCTGGAGTCTCAGCTGTAGAGGAGAAAGCAGAGCTGTCAGATAAGCTGCAATTAGTGCATTTATCTACTTTATTTTCCTGTCGTTTCCCAAACTCCTTTTGCCTGCCTGCTCTTAATGCACATTATTAAACCAGCGCTAAATATTGATTAAAGAAGCAGAAATCACAGGTGTTTGTTATCTAATGCTGCTGTGAGATGCGCTCTTCAACTGCCTTGTGGAAATCTGAGTTTTTCGGGGTTTCCCCCCACTTCTAAGGACATTAATGCCAGAGAAGTGGCTTTTTAACAGGGGATTAGTGGGTTGTCTTTTTGCTTTCTGGTTTGCTTGGCTTCACCGGAGGGGTGATGGGTCGTGTCTTTGCAGTCAGCTCTGCTCTCTTGGAGAAACATTTACCCCGCTTCGCTGAGGGCTCCAGAACCTCTTTGAGCAAAACGCTGCAAAAGAGATAGATACATTCTTATTAGTCTTGCAAGAGAAACCACAGCAATCAATCCCAGCGCTAGACTAACTCCTTCCCTTTGTAGTTTGGATGTTTAGAAGTAATTTGGGGAGTAATCACTGCGAATGGCAGCGTGGAAGTAAATGCCTGCAATAAAACATTGCGGGGGTGACTGTTATCCTAATGGTATTTCCAACAAACACTACTGAAATATGTTTTCTTCCCTAAAAATGGCAACAGAATTTTAATGCTCCTAGCGCTGACATGGAAATGGAGTGAAAATTAGCCCGCTTGGTTCTGAGATGATTATTCTTTATTATTGCAAGGGTGAGGTGGGTTCCCCCCTTCCCACTGCCCTGCTTATCCGGGAGTATGGCATTATTCTCTGCTTCATGATCTCATGTTTTATTTCATGTTACGAAGCCCCTTTCCATTAAACCAATATAAATAATCGGTATATTCTTTCAGAGATTAAACACGAACCTTGCAAGCTGGCAATAGCATTACGGGAAAGAGCTGCTGGCCTGCTCCCAATGGCCTTCCCTCCTTTTTTTCCAGATGGGTTCATCTCTTATTCTTTGTGAATAATTTATCCAGGCATGCCTGGAAATGTTCTTTAAAGAAATTACGACTGTCTTAAAACATCTATACCAGTGCTGCCTGTTGGTGCTGGGTGAGAAATTCCTTCCTTCCTTCCAGCTAAGTGGTTTTCTCTCCGTGTGTGAGCAAGCCCGTGGTGCTGGGATGCACTGGGATTTTGGGAGAGCAGCTGGGGAGGGTCGTGAGCTCGAGGTGGGTGGTGATGGCGTGGGCAAGGCGTGTTGTCCATCCAGCCATCATCTAACTGCGACACGGGAGGGTGGCTGAGTCATGCAGGGATCCAGTTTGGCACTGGGCAAATACCCCAGTGCCTGTGTGTCCAGGTTGATATAACTATCTAAGCCACTTTTTGGAGATCTCCAAGGAAAACCTTTCCTGCAGACAAACATTTCCAGGAGAATTCAGTTGTATTTGTAAAATCTGCCCCGTGAAACCAGGGCAACTTCAGTCTCTGCATGTTTGGACCAAAATAAATCATAGAATCATGGAATGGTTTGGGTTAGAAGGGACCTTAAAGATCATCCACTGCCACCCCCTGCCCTGGGCAGGGACACCTCCCACCAGCCCAGGTTGCTCCAAGCCCCATCCAACCTGGCCTTGAACCCCTCCAGGGATGGGGCAGCCACAGCTTCTCTGGGCAACCTGGGCCAGGGGCTCACCGCCCTCACAGCAAAGAATTTCTTCCTGAGATCTCATCTAAATCTCCCCTCTCTCTAATTAAAACCATCCCCCCTTGTCCTGTGGCTCCCCTCCCTGATCCAGAGTCCCTCCCCAACTTTTCTGGAGCCCCTTTAGGGACTGGAAGGTGCTCCAAGGTCTCCCCAGAGCCTTCTCTTCTCCAGGCTGAACCCCCCCAACTTCCTCAGCCTGTCCTCCTGGCAGAGGGGCTCCAGCCCTCCCAGCATCTCCTTGGCCTCCTCTGAACTCACTCCTGCAATCCAGACAGCTCTGGATGCTTGCTGCAGTTCAGTTGAGTACACAGAACATCAGAGCCAAGAGTGAGGGGCTGCAGGTGGACCTGCCTCTGCCTTCTTTTGACGGATGGGTGCATTTTAGGTGCCACTGTTTGCAGATGGAGCCCATGGTGGCCAAGTCTTGCCAGCCAATTGCTTCCTGTTGTTCAGCATTTACAAAGCAAAGTGGAGTGGATGGAGGAGCGGTGCCAGCCGATGCTCTTGTGATCGTGTGTCTCCATCTGGCCAAACCTACCAGGAAGGATTGGAGGCCAGAAGGAAAAAACTCACCATGCTCATAATCAAAGCATCCGAAATCCCAGGAATGGGGAACACAAGGCAGGGGAAATTTGGGGGAGGCTTCAGATGTTTGCTGTGCCTGGTGCTCCTGCTAGGAACGCAGCCAAGCTGCATCCTCCATCAGAGGCACAGCAAAGCCCTACACAGCTACACGGTGAACACCTAGCAATTAAATGCTGCGTAAAATGAAAGATGGGGTGTTGTTCAGCCCTTGTCAGCCCCTGCCGAAGGGTGGGCTGCTGTCATTAGTGTGTTAGCAGGACTCTGCTACTCCCTAAGAGGGGACCTGGCTCTTTGCTTGGTGTCTCATAGCAGCTACTGGTGTTCAGGGCTGCTTTTTTCATTGCATGCCGCTGTCAGATGCAAAGCTGTTGAGGCAGATGATTGAATGCGATGCCTCTCTATTGATCCTCCGCTGCTTCCCAGAGCCAGGGCTGACGTTATCCTCTTTGGATATTCATAGTGCGGCTGCTGAGAGTCGGCTTGGAAATCCTTCCGGACAAAGGTGTTAGCAGCCGTCTGCTGCCTTCTGCAGCCCTTTCGGCTGCCAGGCTCCTGCGCTGAGCTCCTTGGCACAGGGGGGACGCAGGCTTTTACTCCTCAGCCTGTGGACGTTCATGGTTCGACCCCAGGACGGTGGTACATGGTGAGGAGGACGCATCCCGGTGTTTCAGCCTGCTCTCCGTGCGGCTCAGGCTCCCTCTGGCTCTGCGCAGATGGGATGCTGACGTCTTCCCAGCACTGGATGTCAGGCAGACCGGGGTCTCCAGGCTGTACCTCTGGGGTTAATTTCTCACTTCCCGCTGGCTGCGAATGCCACCTCCCAACAGGTCATGTAATTTTGCTTTTTCTGTCCCATTTGCCTAATTTTCAATGGGAGCATCCCCCCATGAAGTGATGCCGAGGGAGCCCAAGTGACGCCTCCCCCCTCCTATTTGTCACAGAGTACCCAAGGACAGAAAGGGAGGCCTAAGAGCAGGCAGGTCATTCTCCAAATACACCAGGAAAACAACAACAACAAAAAAAGCGCGTTTTTAAAGCATTTTTTACTAGGTGTTTGGTTTGCAGCCAACAGCCTCATGCATCACCGCGTTCAGCTCTGTCTGTTCTGCAGTGCAGTTGCCCAAGAAATCAATGGCCTGACATACTTTCCTTTGCTAGAAAATACATTTTGGCTTGAGTGGGTGTGAAAAGGGAGAGCTCGCCAGACCCCGCGCGGTGCCGAGGGCAGGCTCTCCTCCTGAGCCCGGCCTTCAAAGAAGTCACAGGACAAAGGCTTTGCTCTCCTACTCCTGTTCCGCTTGCGGGGGCCACGGGGCTTTGAATACCGACCAGAGGGCAATTGAACAGAAGGAAATGTCTTCTATTCTCTGCCTAAAAATAACCTTTTTCTAGTGCACGACCACCTGAATTTGCGCTCCAAGCTGATTTTCTGGCTTTCCCCATTTCTCCCGTTCCTCTGCAATTGTTCACAACAGAAAAACCCTGCTGCAGCATCCGGGCATGCATTCATTTCTGTGGGGATGACACAGCTTCGTTAGGGTGTGTTGTTCTGGCTGTGCAACGGGGAATATCTTTGCTCCTTTACGGACTTCTCCGGGAAAGTGGTGTCTGATGTCTCCCACTTCCTCGGTGAATCCCAGCCTTGCTGGGAAAGCCAAAACATCAGTATAACTCCTGACCTCGCAGCGGTGTCCCTCGGGCAGCCAATTGTTTAATACTTGGAGAACAGTCACCGTAAAAAATAACAGAACAAAAGTCACAAAAACAACCTCCGAATTACCCTCTTCCCTGCCCATGTTTTGACACATGGGGGCCATTTCCAGCTGTGCCCAGTCAGACGCACTGGAAGCAACAACCACTGGCCCCTGGGGCTGTCTGTGGCCACGAGGATGCGGTGACGGTCTCTCCTCAAAGGAGGGTAATTTTTTGAAGCTTTTTTCCTGTGGGCAAAAAGCCTCCACACGATCATCCATTTTTGGGAACTGGTGACTTTCATAGAATCACAGAATGGTTTAGGTTGGAAGGGACCTTAAAGGTCATCCAGTTCCAACCCCGCCATGGGGCAGGGACACTTCCCCCTAGACCAGGTTGCTCAAAGCCCCGTCCAACCTGACTCTTCTGCAGGGAGAACCCCCCCAGATTTGGGTCTGGGGGCTGCTTTGCTGCTGTTAGCCCTGTGCTGTGGTGGAGGAGCCGTAGCTTTGGCTTGTAGGATGGCTGCTGCTGGCATCGCCCGTCTGCCCGGGCTCCCTCCTGCAAGATCTTCTGACTCACAGCCCGTCTCCTTCCAGCAAGCTTATTGTTTTTTCCAGAGCCTTTCCAGCGCTACCGAGGTAATGGCTGTCATTTTGAGGGAGAAGCAAGGATTATTTAATGCCCGGAGGAGTGAGTGAGCCCTGCGGCTGGGCTGGCTCCAGCGCGGGGCTTGTGTGCGACGGCCAGCCCCCTGCATCCCACATCCCTGGTCCTGCCACAGCCTGGAAAAGCCTGGGAATGCCGTGCTGCCCTTCCTGGAAGGACTCACTTGTGTTCCCAGCTGTGCTGGGAAGAAGCTAGTTTTCTTGGGAAGGGGGTGGGTGCTCGGTGGTGGCTCCATTCATGGCAGAGCCGATGAGAGCCCCCCACTGGGGTCTGCCCCGAGCAGGGACATGGGGAGTGTGTGCAGTGCCTGGGGCGAGGGGGATAGGAAAGGCCCAGGGGGTTTTGTCACTTCTATGGCATGTCATATCCGTGTCCTGGGCACAGGGTGCTGTCAGCCCATCAGAAGGACATGCAGGCTCCCAGATGCTCGTTTTCTGGGTGGATTGATGGCTCCTGGCTCCAGAGCCCCCAGGAGAAGAAGAAGTGAGAGCCTGGGTGCCCTGCAACCTCCTCTGGGCTTGATGGGATGGCTGCCCCATCCCTGGAGGTGTTCAAGGACAGGTTGGACGGGGCTTGGAGCAACCTGGTCTAGTGGAAGGTGTCCCTGCCCAGAGGAGGGAGTGGGACTGGATGATCTTTAAGGTCCCTTCCAACTCTAACCATTCCATGGTTCTATGATTCTATGATGGCAGCTGCTTCTGGCCTGGAAAAAGCACACACTCCACTCTGAGAGTCACTCTGCCATGGCTAAGAGCTACTCCATGTCCTATCTCCTGCCTGGTGTGAGCTTGTTTTCCTCCTGCAGGTCTGTCTGGCTGCTGGGCAGAGCTGGGGCAGTCCCCGGCACCCCCACCCTCTCGTGGCAGCACACCCTGGGGACTCCCCTCTCGCCTTTTGGGAGGATGCTGAGGTCGTTAATCCATTTTATAGATAAAAAGACTGAAATGGTTGGAGCTTGAGAAACTGGGGGCCCAAACCTCTGCTGCCCCAGCACTCAGCACCGTGCTTCCAAAGTCACTGTTAATTTACAATATTAGGCCAAAAATACATCATTCTTAGAGAAAAAAAAAAAAAAGAGGTGCATCTGGAAAAAGTGAAAAAAAAGGTGTTTGCTCCTTTGCCACATTATAATTGGAGTGTGATGGGGAAGAGTGAAGTGGTGCAATAAGCAGAGTGCTCGTAAATGAGTGCAGCATCCGTGGAAGGGGAGGCTGATGACAGGAGTGCTGGCAGGTCCGTCATCTTTGGGACCCGGGTAACAGATCATCTGCTTCAACAGCAGGGCAGAGGGAGAAAGCGGGGCTCTGGGGAGGAGCGAAACCAAATAAAAACCCCAGAAGAAAGGAAAGCTGGTAGCCAAAGAATGGAGCCATCTCTTTCTTCCTTGCCCAGAGACCCCAAAGCAAACCTTTAATCATAGAATCATAGAATTGTTAGGGTTGGAAGGGACCTGAAAGATCACCTAGTTCCAACCCCCCTGCCATGGGCAGGGACATCTCCCACTAGATCAGGTTGCTCAGAGCCCCATCCAGCCTGGCCTTAAAAAATTCCAGGGATGGAGCTTCCACCACCTCTCTGGGCAACCTGTTCCAGTGTCTCTTCTTCCTTAACGTCCAGTCTGAATTGACCCATCTCTAGTTTTAATCCGTTCCCTCTAGTCCTACCATCACCCGACATCCTAAAAAGTCCCTCACCAGCTTTCTTGTAGGCCCCCTTAAGATACCGGTAGGCTTCTATAAGGTCTCCTCAGAGCCTTCTTTTCTCCAGACTGAACAACCCCAACTCTCTCAGTCTGTGCTCATAGGAGAGGTGCTCCAGCCCTCTGATCATCCTTGTGGCCCTTCTGGGGACACGTTCCAGCACGTCTGTATCTTTCTTGTAGTAGGGGCTCATCCTACTCTTCCTAGAAGGGACGTGTTCGCATGGTGGCAGAGGGACTGGGGCTTACCCGCTGGTGGCCAGGGTTTGCACAGTGATGGAGATCTCAGCTGGCGGAGAAATCCGCTCAGCAGACTTGGGGGGGGAAAGAGCGGGGAGAGACACCGAAGAGCTGCCATGTGAAACCGGTGAGCTCCGTGTCGCGCTGGATGGCCGTGCGTGAGATACAGCAGCTCTCAATTTGAACTGAATATTTTCCAAGTATCCAAAGGTTTCGGGGAGCTGATTTTCATTACCGGGAAGGCTCCGGTTGCCTGGGGAGCCCTGTAGCCCCAGCCTGCTCACTGCAGGTGCCTCCTCTCCAGGGGCTGGGAAGATGCTCTCCGAAATTTAACTGCAGCGGAGGGGTTGCTCAGGCTGTGCTCCAAGTAATTTCCAATCCTGGAGCCCCACAGTGTTTTTGCAGGATGTTTAACCCTTTCAGGAGAAAAAAAATTGCTCCCCGTGCTATAGAAATGGTGTGAGGTTGAGCTCAGCTACTCACCTGGAACAGTGAAATCCAAGGGAGCTGCTGTTTGAGCTGGCTCACTGTCCCTAAAGGATCCCGGCTCCCTTCTCCTCTGGGCTGGCAGGTTAGAGGCCAGGTGAGAGCTGACCCCAAATCTCTGCCCCAAACTCTACAACCGCTGAGCTAGAGCCTTGGCTGCACAGCCAGCCAGCACTGAATGCGAAACGTTGCTCAGCCCCAGCTTCCCTTTGGTCTGTGCAGGTGGCCGTGACCTAAAAAAGCTGAAGTCCTGCTCTGGTCCTCCCCTGAGAGATGCTCGATGTGCAGATGGGAGTTTTCTAAACGCTTTTGCAGTAGCTGAGGTAATGCAAAATGGTGTTTTTACTTTGCCCTTCACATGCCTCCCCTTGTCCTTGTCACTCTGGTTCCGTCCTGTCCCCTGCGTGGGTTGTGCTCCATCACTCACCTTCTCCTGCCTTCCAAGCAGGGGAGGATGCGGACCTGGCCCTGCTTGGAAGAAGATAACGATGGAAGGAATTCCTGCTTTGAACAGCTCTGCCAGAGCGCTGAATGGTTCCGCGAATTCAGCTCATTACAACGTGTTCTCACCAATTTCTGCTGCCTTCTTATCAGACCATCAGCCTAAACAGATCACCCTTCAGTGCCCGTCAGACACCACCTCGTACCTCTGCCGCCGAAGGCTTGGGTAGCTGCAGCCTGACTCACACTGTGTGGGAGAAAGTAATTATTTCAGCCATGGCAAATTGGACCGGCAGTAACCTTTCCCTCCTTTAACAGCAGTGATGCTCCTTTAAAAATATATTTTAATTGATTTTGGATAATGAGTTGGGCTTATCGGGGAGCGGGCAGCGGAGGGATGAGGGATGGGGAATAGCGGGGTGGGAAGGAGAGGTGGCCATTGTGTCCCGCTGAGAGGGGGCAGAAGGGCAGATCCTGCAGGCAGGGCATGGGCAGGACATGGGCAACTGGTCTGCGGGACACGAGCAGAGGGGCGGCAACACCACTACCAGTCTGGGCTCATTTAGGTCCCACCAGGGGCAATTTCTCATTCCCAAAGCCTGAGCAAGGGCTGTATCTACACAGGGCCTTGGTGAGCATCTCATGTGCATGTAAGGACTTTCCTTCCTCCTCCCTCTGCCAGCCGTTTTGGCAACTTCTTCTCATTCCCCGCCTGTACCTGGCTGTGCTGCGGAGCTGCTTTGCCCTCTTCAAGAAGGAACAACCGCCCTTTCCCCACAGGTGTTTTGCTGTGCACCAGCGAAGCGCGGTTGATGGAAGGCGAGTGGGATCCGAAAGTACAGTGACCTTCCCTACGAGGCTTTGTTGGTCCTCAGCGCTCTCCGAAGAGCTGTTCGGGGATTTTCGTGTCAGATTGCTGTGTGCCATTGCAGCACTTCGAGTGCTTCTGCTCGCAGCACGGGGAGATGCCTCCGTTCCTGTCTCTTGCTGGGAAGAAAATGCAACAATGCTCTCTAGAGGCAGAAGAAGTCAAAGAGAGGTTCGCTTTCCCCGGCTCTGCCTTTTGCCGTGGCCTCACTGCTCTTTGCAGCTGCTTATTTCCCACAGAAACAGCAATTTCTGGGCATTTTGGCCTCTTGAGTTGTAGCTCGGTTGATTTGCTTCCCCCTCCCTCCCCACAGGCCAACCTGATATAATTGTTGCGGATGCTGGGAGGAGGGCTGGGAGCAGTGGGGGGTATTTTGGGTCGGGGTGGGGAGTATTTTGGGTCAGGATGGAGCTCTGGGATGAGATGGCTGAGTGGGGTGATGGAAGAAGGGTAAAGAACAGGTGGAGATGGGCTGCACTGCAGCATCACTCTGGGGCAAGGAGAGTCTTTGGGGCTTGTGGTGGGACCTTGGAAGGAGAAGGTCTTCTGAGGACTAATTAAGCCAAGGCCTCGGGTGGGGCAGATGCAGCTGTGGGGCTGCACTGGGAAGGTGGAGCCACAGGAGCCCAATCAGGCACTAATTGCCTCTTAATAAAAGCCTGATGGGTGACAGAAAATGGTTTGGGAGGGTGGGGTCGGGTCTTTTCTTGTGGGTGGAGTAGGCAGCAGCTCTGGCATGGGCTCACCTAGGATGTATTTTGAGGTGTGAAGAAGGGCCTGGAGCTCTGGTCACCAGAGGGGTTTTCAGGGGCTTTCTTGGAGTGTGGGGCTGAGCCCAGCGAGGTGCTGGAGAAGCTCCTGGCATGTTTTAGTCAAGGCTGAAGGAGGCTTTTGCAGGGCATCTCAGGAGGATCTGGTCCTGGTGTGGCTCCTGAGGTGGGAGCTGGTGGTGGGGCTGTGCTGAAGCTGTGGAGATGTTCTACAGGGCTTGGAGGCTGAGGCTGCAAGAATTGGCAAGTGTCGGAGTGCCAGCACCTGGCTCAGCAGTTACAGATCCCATCCTCTGCTCTTCCAGAGACCACAGATGACATTTTGTCCACTGAGTTGGCTGCCGTATGTACAAAGTGTTTGAATCCTCTGCCTGTGATCTTCCAAGGGGGAAAGGGGTTAAAAAGTGATGCTCTGCCCTGTGTGGGAGGGTGTCAGAGGTGATGTACAGGGCCAAGATAAGAATCCAGGTGAGATTTTTGGTCCTAATCCATGGACTCCTTCCTCTGGGAAGTTTCTTCATGTGGACAGTTGACCAAGCAGAGCTTGGTGTCATGGTCAGTGGGGTCCCTTTGCTTATGCAAAAAGATGGGCTGATTCAGGTGGCCTTGCTGCCCTCCCACAGCAAGCAGGGCCAGTCCCCCAGCTCGTACCTGGGGCTGGGCAGGAATGCAAATCCCAGATAGCTTCTGGCCATCAAAAAAAAAAAAATCCAAATAAAATAATTCCTTTTATTATCCTGGCCAATTTCCAGTTCACTTAATTACATTCTGCCAATCTACCCTCCAATCCCATATGTTGTTGTTTATTTTATTAGCTCATATTGCATGTCTTTCAGTAACAATGGCCCTATGAATAGCCAAGTCCGATGAATTAAGTGTGCTGGTGAAAGGCTCAGGTTAATGTATAAAATGCACTTGTGTCCTCTGGATAAAAGGGGAAGAAAGCAAATTATATTACTGAGCTGAACTGGGCAAATCTGGTGTCCCCGGGTGACTGGGAAGATATGTAAAGAATTGCCTGGACAAATTGTTAAAAAAGGCACGGGAGAATAACTAGGCTGAGCGTAGTGGGCACAAAAATCTGATGTTTGCTGCCTGGAGAAGGGCAGGGGCGGCTGGTCTGGCTGGTGTGGGTGTGCGGGGCTCTGGGGGGAGCACGGCCACCACTGGTGGCTCTGGTGCTGGGCAGAGCCCTGGGTTGCATCCCTGCATGGAATTGCAGCCTGTTTGCTCATGAGAGCACTTCCACCGGCACAGCGTGCCTCTGAGCAAGCTGGGTGCCAGAGCAGACCAGCCTAAGCCCCCCTCTTCAAAATGGGGTTGAGTTCAGCCCCACAAAGGTTCTCATTAGACAGCCCTGTGCCTTCATCAGGGAGAGCGGGAGCAAGGAAGCGGAGCCTGAAGTCACTGATTTGATGTTTTGCCATCAAAGGGACTTTGGGACCTGGGTGGCCATCAGGTGTTTGAAGTACTCCTGGGTTTTTGACCCACATCACGTGCTGAGGGTCTAGGGGAGAAGTGGGGCACCTTATGGGTGAGCCTTGCAGTCCTTTTGTCCGGTGTGTGGGTGAGGATAATCCCCAGGGACATCTCGGTGCATGGCTGCACAGCACCTGGGGCACCACAGCCCTGGTCCAGGTGGGTCTCATTAACGAGGTAACTTAATGCAGGTAATTGCAGTGAATAGTTCCTCCTGGCTGGCTGAGAGCTGGAAAAAGCAAGTTTTGCAAAACTTGTATTTTCATGCTGTCTTTCCCAACCCATTTAATGCCCACGGTTAAAGGCGATGAGCGGGGTTTTGAGGAACTGGTGGGTTATGGGCTGGGTGTGCACAGCTGCATCTTTTCTCATTGCTTTGTGCTTGTGGGATTAATGATACCGAACGCTGTTAGACAGCAGATGATATATTGCTTTATTTTCCTGTTATTTCCATAAATCAAGAACTCTTGTGCAGCTACAGCCCTGTATTGCAGGAGTGATGCAAAGTCCGTGCCATCTCATGGAGGTTGTCCTGAGTCTGGGAAGCACATTAGGAACGGGAGGACGGGGTGATGCTGAGCCCGGAGAGCTGATGGGGCCTCGCTGCAGGTCCCCCGCTGAGGGCAGGACTAAAGAGGCTGTGATTCAGTGGCATTTGGGATGTCAACATTTCTTTGCTCGAGGGACAAGGAGCCAAAGCCCAACTGGATTTCCCTACTGCAAGCTCAAATCTAGCTGGTGGCTGTTCTGAATAGTGCTGGGTTGGAGTGTCATCATCAAAAATACGTGTATGCCGTCCTCCCAGGCAGCTGGACTGATGGTACTTTTATGCCTTTTTTTTTTAATTCCCGCTAGTTTTTCTTTTGGAAAGCAAGTCCCATATTTCACATCTCGCGTTATTCAGGAGACCTGATGCATCTGGCTGCATCTCCCAGCCTTTACTCCGTGCAGTCTGTGAGTCTGGATGCAGAACGTGGGCTTCGTGCTTCCTCTGTCGTGCTCCAGTCTTTCGAGACCAGTAAAACATCAACACTGCGGGGGGTTGCACGTGCAGACTGCAGATATGCACGGAAGGGCAGTTTGTGTTAAATTGCACCAGATTACAGCATTTCTGTTTGGAAACCCTTGGTCTGGTTTAATTTCATGGGGTTCTGTGCTCTGTTGAACTCGGTTGCTATGGCACAGTCAGGGGAGCTCACTGCCTTTGAAACTAGAAGGGATCACTGCTTGTGGAATCTGACCTCCCACGAGATGGACAGATTTACCCCAGTGTTGCCCCAAGCCCACGTTTCTGTCTCAGCCCTTGCATATGTTGCATCTTAATTTCAAGGCTGAGTGATGCGTGATAGCAAACCCCCTGAAAGTCCTTGTTAAGTTTGGAAATTACCCATTGCAATCAAAAACCATGGCTTGTTTCTAGCTCCAATTTTACTTCGCTTCGTTTTCCAGTGCCAGGAGTTCATTGTGGCTTTCTCTGCTGCATTAAATGGATATCTGTTATCAGGGCAGCACCAGACAGGGCTGTCCCAGAGAGGTCAGAGGGAGATGACTGGATCTTCTGGGCTAGTAAATGGGTTTCACAGGCTGCTTTGGGGACAGGTAGGGACAGATGCTAAGGGAGCATAGAAAATAACGGAGGCCTGATGCAGGAGCTTTTTCCTTATTTCATGGCTCTCAGCTCATCAATCTGGTGATGCTGGACACTGCGAACATCTTGGATTGGCACAAAGACCCAGCCAAATTTTGCTTGTTCAAGGCCGCTTTACTTCTGCATCTGCATTTTCCCCACCTCGTTAGTGTTCTTACATATCTGTGTAACTAGTGTCTTGTTTTATCTTGTGTCATATCTTGGCCCTTTGTCACTGCCCCATTTGCTTTCCAGGGATGGGTGAGGGCTGCTGGGATGCTGGGGAGCCTTGAGGAGGGAGATGCTGAGATTGGAGGTGATGCTCTGCTCTCCCGCCTGCTAATTCCAAGGACAGTGGTAGACAACGAGGAGCAGAGACTTGTCCCCAGGGAGATGCCTGGAGTGTGGAATTGCACAGGGCTAAAATCCCGTGTACTGGAGCAGCTTCCCTTCCCCCGGGGAGCCTGGTTGTCACCTTCTCTGACCCTTGTTAAGTCTTTTCTCTCCCTCCTTTTCCTTGCTGTGCTGTTAGGGCACAAGTGCTGGCCTCGGGGGCATCGTGCACCGCCGACCCCTCCTGGCTGGAGGCTGGCGTTCGTGCACTGCCTTTGGTATGCGCCTTCTGCATCCAGACTCGCAATTTAGTATTAAGTCTTGTTTAACCCAAACTCTCAGGGGTGTGCGCGGGAGTTTGTGGCGCTGTGGAGAGGATTTTGTGTCTGGGTGGTGAGAAGATGGTGTATCCAAAGGGATGCCGGGGTTTTCCATCAGATAGTGAGTGCCATCCGTTATCCGCTGCCTGTTACTCCGTTTGATGCACTGTGCTGTCAGTTGTAGAAATCTGATTAGCACAAGTGTTTCTTCTCCTCAGTGATTTGCCATGTTCTTGATGGGATACCCACTGACTTCAGGGGAAGAGGCTAAACCAAGTTATTCTCCCATTGACAGAATGGCAGCTCGCATTGCTCTTAAAAACAGTGAGCAGAAAGGGGGAACGTCCTTCCTGGAGCCTGCTGGATGGCGTCAACTAATTCTGGCTGCTCAGACCAGGATAAATGGGGAAAAGGGAGTCAGGCATTCACTTGCTCCATCCTGAGAGAGGTGATGATCCGCTCTCTGTCCTACTGCTGCTAGTCCTGGCGAGGGAAACTCAGCGTTCAAAGGTGGGTGAGGATGGGCGGTTTGGGACAAGCTGTTCTATCACACTGGGACCCATTACTCTCCCAGATTTCTTCTTAGCACCCTCCACCTTCATAGCCCAGCTTGCAAGGGGAAGATGTATCCTCGGGGATGTGTTTTGCACAATTCCCGGCTGGTTCACTCTCCCTGTGTGTCACGGGGCAGCCAAGGGTGTGGGATCACGGGGCTCAGGACCTCTTACTCCCAAGCCACGCTTTGCCTGGTGACTCGTAAACGTTCTTATAACCGCTGGAGCGATTTTTGGAGCGTGCCAATGCAGCAAAAAGCGAAGCAAGCCCCGAGTCTCCTCCCCGGCTTGCAGAGTGCGTCATCAGTTATGTCTCTGCAAACTGGGATGGGAAATGCAAGTCAGATCTCCCCTCTGCCAAACGCAGCGCTCGCATTCTGCATGCAGAGTGCGGATGTCTAGACAAGGGGAAACACGGCAGAGGCTTTGAGCTGATGCCGGGGGGTGGGTGGGTGTTTGTGTGTGTAGAAAAAGGCTCCTTTAGCCAAGTGCAAGCGCCTGCCCTTGTGCTCCATGGGGAGTGGGCTAAAGCAGGTTTTTTCTTTCTTAATCTTATTTTTTCATTCTTGGTGTGTGTGTTTTGCTCCAGGACTTATACACAGAGCCCTTTAGACTGTTTCCACAGGGCTTATTTATTATCTTGATCCTCTGGCAGTTCTTCCTTGGCCGATATGTTTAGCTGTTTGGGTTTTTTTTGATTTTTTTTTTTCCACACTGCAGTTCGGTATTAGATTTCACTGTGAGCCTTTGAGTGCTTTTGTGGAAGGATCCCACTGTATGATCTGTTCACTGTGATAATCGTAACCCTGTGCTAATTACTTGCATCACAGAGAACCGTGCTCGGCTCTAAGGCATTTATCCTTCTCTTTATTCCTTTCCCTCTCCCTGAGTTCTTCCTCCCTTCTGTGCAGCATCCCTATTCTGTGTTCTCATCATGAATGCCACTGAAGAGTTGCTCCTTGCTAGACTATCCTGAGTAAATTGTTCAGAAAGCAATCCTGCATATTACACATCCCCATAATGATCCCCGATTAAAACTTGTTATGGTCCCTCGTGCTGAGTGGTCTGCTGCAGACTCTGGGATGGCATTTTCCATGATTGATGTCCCACAGAAGGAGGTGATTTAATTCTGCTGAAGTCATATTTGTTTTCCACAAGTCGCCTGAAGTTAATGAGACCAATTATTCTGAAGAGCTGAGACTTTAATAGCGCCAATGTATTACCTTGTGTTGAGCTCATCCCCCCCTGTGAGGCAGGGTCACGCAGGGGGTGGTGGTGAGGGCTTGGAGCATCCCCCTGGAGCCCCCTTCTCAGCTCCCATCTCAGCGCAAGGTGAGATGCCTTGGTCCGTAGGGACACGGAACAAGGCCAGGACAGTCCCCGCTTGAGGGAATTAGCAATCCTAAAGCGTCTCTCTGACACAATCCAGGACAAACTTGCTGGATAACCGGACTCAGAAAATGTTGCGTTGTAAATGAATGCAAAAGGCTTTTGAAGAGCAAAGCCCACAGAAGTGGAGTAGCGTCATGCTTGCATCTTCCTCTGCTTCCATCTGCTCAAGAGCGTTTTTTCCTCTCTGTATTTCCCAGTTCTGAGGATGCAGCCCAGCTGGCTGGGGATCCGGGACGGATGTTGATGTATTTTCCGTCATGGAAGAGACTGAAGATTAAAGACTTGCAAACTTTACACCCAAGCTTTCCCTTGGGCTCCATTCGTACTCAAATCCTTTCCTTCCAGTTTCTATGATGTGATTTCTGTGAGCTGTAACTTAATCAGGATGTTAATTTTAACCTTTTCTTGAAGGATTATCTTCCGCCCCGCTTAACTCCCAGAAACGCTGACACCCTGTGGGCATTCCCTGTGACCTAACATTTTTCTCCCTTCAAACTTTCTCATGTCTTCAGAGTTCCGTGGTGTTGCTTCTTTCTCATGGTGCCAACTCAAATCCTGCTGCTCGCTGAATAACTCTTCTGTATGCTGGAATAAATAATTAACAGCAGGCATCTATGAGCTGGAAACCTGGCGTCATCCAAAGGGGGATGATGCACATGGGCAGCTGCTAACTGGTGGTGGAGCGTCTCTGCTGTAGCATCGTGTCACCGCACTGGCGGAAAGATGGGGGATTTGGTGGGAATCAGTGGGAAGGATGCGGGTAGCGATTCAACCTTGGGAAAACATGCCTTGCTCGCTGCTAGCGCCCATTTCAGGGGAGGAGGGATGGGCTTGAATCTCCCAGGGCTTTGCTGGGCTGTTGGGAAGTCAATGGGACAAGTGGTAGGAAGGAAGAACCGCCGAGGCAGAGCCCGCGCTGCTTTCCAGGCACTGCTGCCGTGACTCATGGGATTAGATCACAGGTTTGCCTAAGCGACAGCTTTTGTAGGTTTTGTTCTTTTTAATTTAGATGACTCGTTTGTTTCCCACAGGGTGTTTTTTGGGAGTCTGCCTCTCTGCTGTTTCTCAGTGAGGTGTTTTGTTTTTTTTCCAATGTTGTCTTTATGTCCTTCTCCTGAGATGCTGGAGCAGCCCGGTGAGACCCACGGGGAGGGCAGAGCTGTCCCGTCGAGGCAGCGGCGAGAGCACAAGGTTTTCCTGGTGTTCACAATGGTGAGGACAGGACTGCCCTAAAGAGGTGCACCAGTGCTTTGCTTGAAGAAAAAAGGGAAAGGGGAAAGGGAAAAGGAAAAAGAAGAAACATTGGGCAAGAGCTGCTGAGGGCTTGTCGTCTTTCTGAATCACTTTTCCCTGTGTGGGCTTTTTAGAACCAGTAAGAGCAGAAAAAGCATCAGCCCCCTGGCGCCATGGGTGGCTTCCCTTTAGGAAGGAGTACTGCTACGGCCATGGAGTAATGTTTCAGCAGGGCAAGAGTACGGTTCAGAATAGTAGTAAGAAGACAACTGTTGTTTGCCCAGATGAATACAGACAATGATGTGAAATGGCAAGAAACCCATTAGTCTGGAAACACGCTTTGCTTTCTCAGCGCTCACTTAAGTCCTCTGACACGTGGTAGTTCTTACTCAGAGCTTCAAAGGAAGCGAAAGCTGTGAAAAGCGGGTTATCCACCATGGAAAGAAGAAATGTGTCTCTGGATGAGAGGTGTAAGTCCACATTTGTGTTTTGCTGTGGGAAGGATGAGTTTGCCCACGGGGCTGTGGGAGCATCCCTTCGTGTCTTGGACCATCCCTGCTGGGCAGGTGGCCAGTGCTGCTGAGGATGGGCATGGATGTACAGCCGAAACCTTGCCACCAAAAGCATCCTTGCCACCAGTGCGGTGGCGCTCACTGCTGAAATGAGTAAAAACCATCTGCCTGCTGTTTTTCCTGGTGGAAACTGTTCAAGAACGACGCTGTTAGAAAAATGCAGTTATATAGAAGTGATGCTTTCAAATGGATGCTTTCCATTTTTTCCATCAGCTATTGCTGTCTTGTTAAGTACCAGTTACTAATTAGCCTTCGTATCTCATTAAAATCACAGTGGCTTGTTTTGTTTTGTGTGTTTTTTTTTTTTTTCTTTTTTACCTACTGAAATCTTGTAAATAGCCTTTATTCTGGTCTTTAATGCACGTTGATTGAAGTATTTATTGGATGCCACTTATGCAGCTCTGTGCGTGCGTTCATTTTCTTCTTAAGACATTTACTAAACCACCGCTTAGAATTACTCCGACCCATCTGGCATATTAAATGTTTGTGCAGAGTGTACCCAACTTCCCCATCCACGTCCTCAATTAATATTAAATATTCAAGGGAATTGAATTTATATATATTTTTTTTTTTTCCTCCTTGCCATCTGATCTTCCTACCATCTATAACAGCCTATTTGGGTAGAAATGCGGCTCCAGCAGCAGAGCTTTGGTTGGGAGGTGGGACCTGGAGGTGAAATCAAGGTGCCCAGTTCTGCCCAGCGACAGATTTCGGCAGGCAGATGGGTCTCTTCAAAGCCAAGGACATCAAAGTCAGAAGTTGTTATTTCACCCTATTCTGGCATAGCAGGGAAGGGATTTAAATTCCCTCTGCTAGCTGTGTCGGCTCCCAAAGCTGTCCTGCGTCCCCAGGGAGGAGCGAGGATGGAAAGGATTAGAACTGAGCTCTGCTGGCAGAGCTTGGTGGGGAAGCACTTGTACAAAACCTGTCTGCGTTAGGCATGACAGCGACATGATTTTACTTCTGTAGTCAACCTCACAAACAGAAATGAGAACAGAACATGTCACTTGCCTGGTGATTATCCAGAGCAGGCTAAACCCTGTGCCAGCAGCAAAATCAGGGCTAAGAATGAATTTAAGTGGCGGTAAAATATTCACAGCGGGGTCGAGGGCGGAATGTAGTTATTAGCTTTAAAGAGAATCTCTTGCAATAAAGAGGGGGTCTGGCTTTATAGCTCTCCCTAGCAGGTAAGAAAAGGTCCTTCTTGGACCATCCCAGCCGTAAATTTGCCCACCTGGAAATAGAAATAAGAGATAGCAAAGAAGAGGATTTACAGCAATTCGTACTCCAGGATGTTGTACCGCGTGTTTCAAGAGTTCTTTATAGCAGCATCGTGGCAGGCTTGTAGTAATGTGGATAAGAAAACCTTGCTGTATCTATTACCCTTTCCATGAGAGAAGAAAAGAAAGAAGAATTTATGGAAGGAGAAAGCACGGGGCTTTTTTTCACCTTGGAGGTGAGTGTGATCCCACGTGTGTGCTGCTGTGCAAGCTTGCACGGTGACATGTGGCCTGTGCCCACGGGGGACGGGGCTGTCCCTTGTGCCAGGGAATGGGCACAGCCTCCTGCTGTCCCGCTGCTGCCACATCGGGGGACGCTGAAGGTGAAGGCTGTGCTGAAAGGGGGGTTCACACTGGAAGCACCCCTCTGGTAGCTGGTGGAGGGCAGCGGATGCGACTGGTCCATGGGTGTGTGGTGATGCAGCTGGGATGCCCCGCTTGCAGGTACTGGGGGCTCCTGCCCACGCTGGAAATGTTCCAGTGGCCATCTGGCTTTGAACAGCATCCCGTTTGGGGGCTGGAAATACCCTCTCGCCGAGAGCGTGGCTGTGTTACGAGTCGCTGGTGATGGGCTGAGCCAGCAGAGCGATGCTTGAGTCACGGCGCTGGAGTGACGGTGCTGTGCTGCCAAAGCTGCGCCTTTGGCTTTGGTTGGGAAACATCCCCAGTCCCTCCCAGCAACCAGACCACGGGAAATGAGCGTTTCAGCAGGAATCTGCATCCCTGGTCCGGGATGCTGCTGCTCCAGCTCCGATGGGCAGGGATGGCACCGCTGCCGTCGCCAGCAGCGAGCGGTGCCAGCACGGAGGCAGCGCCGGCAGCCCTGTCCTGGATTATGCATGGCAAAGCTGCCGAGCTCCGTCTCCGGCAAAGCAAAGAGCTTTCGCTCAACATATAGACCAAAGTGCCTTTGTGTTAAGCAAAAGGGAGATCGCTCCTGCGAGAGGCTGTCACTCTGAGAAAAGCAAAAGCTGTTCACGGAGGTATCATGTGCTCAAGGAGCCTGCGTTTTCCTAACGAACCATCTGCTCAAAATCCTTTTCCGAGGGATTAGCCGTGACCCAGTCTGGCCAAACCGGTGATGGCAGCGTGTAAGGTCTGACTTGGTTTGGTCCAGCCTGAATATCTGGGAGGGGGAGCAGGGGTTCATGACCACGCCCTGCCCTTCGTGTGACCAGCACGGGGATGCTCGTAGGGGAAATAACTCATTCCCCATCCTTCCCATCCCATGGGAACTGTGCCCTTTGGTCCCAGAAAGCCTGAGCAGCTGCATGACAGCAAGGTCTCAAACTCAGCCTGTGTTTGTGGAGTCTGAGGAGGGTTTTTGGGAGGGGGCTGGTGCCCCATCGGAGGTGGCGGGTCTGAACAGGGTGCGGGGACAACCGCACTCCGCAGCTCAGCCAGCCAGCGGCTTACGAAACTGTTGGCAGTTTATTCTAATGAGAGAATTATGCAAACACTAAGCAAAATCGGCGTTCGAGTACTTTGCAGAAAGTACTTATTTTGCCATTTCATAGAAAGAAAGATCTTGGAGGAAACAGAGAAGAATAAACCAAATCAAAATAATTAAAGCAAATATTCCACTACATTGCAAATGAGTCTGCAGCCTTGGACCAAACCACTTTTAATTGGATTCTGAAGTCCCAGGATGCTCTCAGCGAGTAGCAGCTGGCAAACCCCTTTCCTTTCATTAACTTTGCCTGGATACAAACAGCAAGGGAAGAGGGAAGGGGGCAGGCGGTGCTGGAGGCAGGAGATGGAGGGGAGAGCAAAGCACCTGGAAGCAGCGAGGAATCCCGGTGGAGCGGCGGCTGCTGGCAGTTCCTCCTGGCCGAGATGGTTTGGGCAGCGACCACTCCTGCCCGTCGCATCTCCCTGCTCTGCTCCATCCCTTCCCGGAGCACCCAGGGCGATTCCTAGCTCCTTTCCCATCTCAGTTGGCCATCCCCTGGGGAAAAGATGCTGCAAATGATTCATGTACCTTTTGCTTATTGTAGCTTGGATGGTTTTGGCGCTGCGGAGCCATCCTCCTTGCCTGCTTTGCTGCCTGCAGGGGCCATGCGGGCGGGCTGGGAAGGGATGGTGAGACACTGGGCAGGAGCGGGCTTCACAGGCTGCATTTTGGCACTTGATGTGTCTTTTGAAGTACCAGGCTGTATTTCTCCCAGCTACGTGCGATGGCAAGAGCAGCTTTTGTGATTTCAAGCTTTCTGTGCCCAAGGCATGGAGAAATAAGTCTAAGTTCCCCGGCAGTAACGTGGCCGGGATCCCTCGGGCCTGCTAATGGGCACATCAAGAGGGGAAGGCTGTCAAAGCCGTCAGATTTTTTCAGGAGTTACTCAGTGCAAACACAGATACTTGAATGTCGTGGGTGGTTTTGCTTCAGACAGCCTGGGAGGTCTCCCTTTCCGTGACTTATCACCAAATTTGTCTCCTCTTGGGAAAGGAGTGGAGCTGAACTGGACCCGCTCATCACCGCGGGGTGGCCGACCTGCGATGCTGCCGTGGGAGTGGAGGGGCTGAGCTGAAGCCGTGGGCTCACCATGTATTCGGGCCAGTGATTCCCCAAGTGCCTGGATGGGAAAAAAATTTCCTCTGGTCCTTCTCCAGCCATATGCTTTTAATCCTGAATTCCAGAGCTCCTGAGCTGCCAGATAGGACTCTTTTTTTTTTTTTTTCTTCCCCCTTTTTTTTTTTTTTTTACAGCTAGCACTAATTCAGCCTGGACAAGTGTTTAATTGGCTCCTTTCGGGTATTTACAACCTGATGCTGACCTAGACCTCAGCCCCTCTCCTGCACCAGCCCTGCCAAAATCTCTCTCCTCCTCTGGGAGGAATTTCCCTGTGGGAAATAACACAAAGGATCCCGGTGTTTCTGTCCCGGCCCTGCCGACACAAGCCCCACGCCTTTATAGCTTTTTATCCCTAAATGAATATAACATTTTCTGAGGGGGGTTGCTGCGTGCACAGAGATGCTATGGGAAGCAGTAAGGCAGAGAAATTGAAAGATATGGTCTTGGCAGGCTGAGCCCGGTGCGGGATTGGGATGGGTGATGATGGGAAGCCGTGCCGGGGAGCTTCACTGAGCTGCCGGTGACCCATGGGGTCCCTGAGCCAGACCCTGCGAGCCCTTGACTTCTGCCATTCATCTCGGTAGCAGATGCTTTTCTTAGCCTCTAATGAAGGCGTCTGGGTGCTATTTCTGGAGCTCTTTAGGAGCGCTCGGATCTTGGCTTTGTCTCTCAGACAGCCCGGTTGAGGGAAACCGAGGGGAGGCGGGGTGGCACGGGGTCGCGCATGGGTGCAGGTGCACACTTATCAGTGCAAACACAGTGTATAAAATTTACATTGATCCAAACAAGGCCATAGAAATGCAAATCAGCCGTGTCCTGCCTCATTAAAATGCTTCAAAATCTGCCTGTGCTGTTATCAGGGGGAGCAGCACCTCCCCTGGGTCGTGTGGGGGATGCGCGTGGTGCAGCGGTCCCACGGGCGACAGGAGAGGAGGCTCCACCGCTTGTCTGGGGACAAATCTTAGATTCTGGCCGAGGTTTTTCTTTGTGATAGAGTCAGGACCGGTGTGAAGTCAGTGATGGTGTTACCATGCGGAGGGGAAGATTCCTGCCCCAAAAAAAGACCCTGCTGATGTCTCCAGCGATGCCTTGGGACGCAGGTGCTTGAGGGGGAGCTGCTGACCCCGTTTGGTGCCGTGCTCCTCCCTGCCTGGTCCCATCTGTTCTCCTCATGGCATTTTGTTCGCTGAAAATAATATGAAAAAGAAGGAGGAAAATACCCCCCTCCAGGCTCTCTGCTGTCCAAACGGGATCTGTGCAGTTTCCCCCCTGTTTTTGGGGTGGCCGGTTGCTGCAGTTCCCTTCCCACCAACTTTCCCTTTCCCCGGGGACCCAACATCCCGGTTTTTGGGGATCCCGGGTAACGTTTCCTCCGTTGCAGCCTTCCTGGTGCAAACCGCCTTTGCACAGCCCGGTCCGGCCCCATTTTCCTGATATTCATCATCCAAGCAACGAAGAGCTACCATGCGACTGCAGAGTCTTATGGAAACTCTGCTTTTGCTTCCCGAAATAGCAGAAGACAGTGTTTTGCACTAATAATGCCTTCTGCAGCGGGAGTGACTGACAACAGCGTCTCCCGGTGAGAGATCCGAGCGCCGTATTTCCGACAAAAGGAGACATTTCCATTCCTTCAGGAACTGCAACCTGTATTTTGCAAGTTAAATTGCTCTGGTCTGATTGAAATCCACCTGGTGACGAGCTTGTTATTTAGTGACACACTGCTCCAAATTACACACCCCATACTTTTGATATTTCTAAATTATTTGTGTATTAGAAATTAATACTTAAGGAGGGCAAACACTCCGCTTGCTGACAGCCTGAGAGTTCACTGCCACCCCCTTCAATAATTAGGAACTTTGCAGAATAGTGGGAAGGGGGAGCGTAGGAAAGTCTTGAGCCATGCTTTACCCTCCCTGATGGTTCAAGGCTGGCAGGACCCAGGGAAAACCGCTTTTTTGGGATCATCTGGCCACAGTGTTTTTTGGAGCGTGGGTGAGGGTGCGTGGGGCTGGCAGCGGGGGCGGCGGAGATCCCTCCTCCATCTGTGCTGGATGGCAGCTCAGGGGTCTCTTCCCAGATTTTGCTGGCGACGTGTCTCCCCACAACTCGCCAAGGCGACAGAAGGGAAAATTAATCACGAGGAAGGCAGGTTGGAGCCGTGCTGGAAAGCAGGCGCAAGCGACTCGCTGTCGATTGGGTTCATCGGTACAATTTCCGAAACTGAATTTTAATCGCTTCCATTAGTTTTTTCTCTCTACTGACAATGGGGGCAGATTTACCCGAGGTGGGTATCGCAGCCCATCCTGTGTCCCATCCTGGAGGCAGCTGCGTCTCCCTAATTCCCATAGAATCACAGAATGGTTTGGGTTGGAAGGGACCTTAAAAGTCGTCCGGTTCCACCCCCTGCCTTGGGCAGGGACACCTCCCACCAGACCAGGTTGCTCAAAGCCCCGTCCAACCTGGTCTTGTGGGCATCTTCTTGTGGGAGCTTCTTCTCCCCTCTTTCGTTGCCGGTTTCTGGTGCAGCCAGCCCTCCCGCAGGCATCACCTCTGCATAGCTGTCGTGAGCAGGTTGCAAAGGGAGGTTTGTCCTTGTACCTGCTTATGTCCCTTTAATTCCAGGCACTCGCATGTCCCCCCTGCTCCTCCCGGCCAGGAGAGCACCCGATGCAGAGGGAGAAATCCCCGCTGATGAGTAGCAATAAACTCAGCCTCACTCCACACTCTTTTCCGAGGGTAGGGATCGTGTCAGGACACGGCAGCTCAAATTGCCGGTGGGTGTTTTGGGTGGAGAAGAAGTCATCTCCTCCCTTGTTGCTCCCATCTGGAAAATTACACTCAGGGATATTGCCAGCTTGAAGTTCCCAAAGCCTGGGAGGCTGCTCCCCGCACCCTGCCATGGCTTCAGTCAAGGCTGGGTGCAGCCAGGTTTGCTCCTGACATGCTTTATCACCTCCTCAAGCTGCTCCCCGCCAGCACAGACGTTAAACCATCCCTTTCAGTGAGAGATGCAGAATAACTCGGTGCTCAGCAGGTGTCTGGGAGCGCTCGGTGCCACGACCCGCCTTGCTGGTACTGCTGAAACCTCATGAGATTACTGAAAACAGGCTGGGAAGGGATCTCACCCTCCTTTAATTTCCTTTATTTAACCTAATTATTGCTCAGAAACTTCACCTTTGTTTTCTGTATCATCACTGTTGTACTTGAACTGCTGCAGAGTTTGGCTGCTTGGAGCCATTGATGGGCAAATGGTTGGAGATCTCACGTCCGCTCATTGCAGCGCAATGAAGAAAAGCCCAGCTGGACTCAGAATCATAAAATCATACAATGTGTTGGGTTGGAAGGGACCTTGACAGTTCATCTAGTCCAACCCCCCTGCAGTAAGCAGGGACATCTTTAACTGGATCAAGTTGCTCAGAGCCTCATCAAGCCTGGCCTTGAACAGCTTGAATAGACTTGCCTGGAGTATTGATTTCTGCAGCAACTGCACCAGGAGAGACCTGCAAGAGAAAGGACCGTGCTGCTGGAGAGGAGCTATGTGTGGGGCTAGAGGTGATGAACCAAGCTAGAAGGTTGCATGGTTGCAGGCAGGAGACGTGCTGGGCTTTCCACACGGACCTGTCTGCCCCGCTGGGCTCAGTCATTGCCATTGAAATGAGATTTAGCATTTCTCTCCCCTCCTGTAGTTTTATTTGAGATGCGCAACACAAATCTGGAACAGTTGGCAACTCTCTTGAGGGGACCTGCCATTGAGAAAACCCGGTTTTGAACGAGACACGCGCACGACAGCTGCCTGTCTGCGGGTTTTCTGCAGCTGCTCATCAACTTAATGGCTATAAATGAACTCCCAGGTGGTCTTAATGGTGTCGCTGGGATGTCCTTGTACTTGGGAGTGACTTGGGTAGCCAGGTTTAGCTCTTCTTTTCTTTCTTTTTTTAAAATAGCCTCCGTTTGCCTTGCGGCTCCAAGGCTGGATGGGTTAGAAGTGCAGCATGGTCCCTCAGCTTTGCTGTGCGATTGCTATAGCTCAGCCATAAAAGGAGAAAAAATAAATCTAAGTAGCGAATGCACCAGCCTTAGCTGTGTATAAAACCTTCCCCAAACGTCACTATGCTTAAGCTCCGCCCTGGTTTGAACACGTGAGGGTTTATCTGCAGCCCCCATCCCACGCGGGCTGGAGCTACACCTCGCAGGAACATCCCAGTAGAAATAGAGGCTGGTGACACCTGTGGGAGCACGGAGAGCTCGGCGTGGGGCAGGATCCCCCCCGGCACGGTGGGTTAGTGGGGTTTTTTTTGTGTGTGTGGGGGGTATCTCTCCACGGGCTGCCCTGTGTGCTGGGCATCGTGTCGGGGTGTGGGGCTGGAGGGGCAGCAGCCCAGCGATGCTTGCCGTGGGTCTCGGCGAGCCGTTCCTGTCGGGAGGAGCAGCCGGAGCGCCGAGCGAAAACACCGCTCTGGCGGGTTGACTCACGCCTGCTGGTGTTCGTTGACATGTGTTATAATCACCGAGAAATGCTTTGCCTGTGGTATCATTTTCTTTAAATATATCATTAGAGAAAATGACAGCCCAAATTGTGGGAGGATGCTAATGGCTCCGAAGTGGCAGACAGATTGCGGAAAATAGCTCCCCGCAAACACGTCGCAGGTGGGAGCCCATCGAGGAGGAAAGGAGACGGGCCAGGCACATGGTGTGAGCAGGTTGGGGTACAATGATGGGACATGGCCACTAGCCTGGAGCTGGGTCAGCCCTTCTCCCTCCCACGGCCTAGGAAAACCCTTCCCTGCCTCTCTGCTGCTTTTCTACAGGAGAGTTTTGGGGGTAACGGGGTGAGGAGGAGGCGGATGGCCCGGACAGGGCTGCGCAAGCTCACTGGAAAGAAAAAAATCTTTGTTTACACACCCTGCGATGGAGCGATGCCTTGGCAAAGCGTAGCCAGGACTGGCTTGCCACGTGGCCGCTCGGTGCCGCCCCGAGCTGCGTGCCTGGCATGGGGTTTCTGGTCCTGTCTCCCTGCTACCCCCAACAGAAGGTCCGGGAAGGAAAACCCTCCTCCTCCTCCTCCTCCATCAGAAAGGCCTGGTGGTCCCCAGGAGATGAAGCTCCTGGTGTGCAGCGTAGCACCAGGGCTCTTTCCATCCTTGCACAAGCGGTGCTGCCTCCCTTTTTTTTTTTTTTATTACATGAAGAATAGCAAGGAACAAAGTGTGTTTTCAAAACAGCTCTCACAGTTTGTTGTTTTTATCACTCCTCCATCCTCGAACTCTTATATTTCTGCTGCATCTCTGTAAGAAACAATAAAAAAGAATGACCTTTAATTTCTACACAGCAGCCCGCAGTTCCCGGGGATGCTCCACAAACACCGCGTATTCTGGTGGATAAAGGTCTTCTGCCTTGCACTTCAAAGATATCACACTCAGACCCTCTTGGACTTCAATTTTTGTTGAAATTCTTCCTCTCCAAGAGCAATTAGCAATGAGAGTTGCCCTCACGTCGGGACAGTTAATTGCCCCAACCCACATGCTGCTCAGATCAAATGCTGAGGGCCAGGAGGAGCCCCGCGGTGCCCTTTACATCAGAAGAGCGGTGAGGAGAGGAGGGCTCCTTTGAAGGAAGAGCCTTGTGGAGATGGTGCTTCTTCAACTAAACCTGCAGCCCCGAGCCTGCCTGGAGGCAAGGACGGCTGGACCCCCCTGTTCTTGGGCGTGTGGAAGCCATTTCTGCCCATGGCACAGCCCTGTCCTCCGGGGGTTTGTCACCCCACTGCTCTGATGGGTAATGCCCCATCTCCCATCCCACCTTTGTGCTCCAGCACACTCAGTTTCCCCCCTTGAAGGATTTCGCCTTTTCCTCTGCACTTGTAGCAAGCGATTCTCTCTCAAAAAAAAAAAAA
>VXBH01003662.1:122319-135587 GCA_013400035.1 Rynchops niger
GGTGTTCACGCTCACTGCTTTTAATTTCCTTTTTTATGCCCGGCTCTCCAGTTCCTTGCTCTTCTTCCCCAGCTTCGTGGTGCACGGGGAGGCTGTGGTGCTGCCTGCGCTGCAGCTTCCACCCACAAGGATGATGCCTCCAAGTTTATGGCCCTGTGGGGGTCCGCGTGGACCAGGTGCTCGCTGCCATCATCCCCACGGCCCTGCTGCCATCGCCTCCGGCAGCCCAGGAGGCATCTGCCACCTTCAAGACCATGTCAGGGGGGTTCTTCCATCCTAAACCATTCTCAGATTCTATGATAAGACCTCCCTGGTGCCATGCGGAGCTGCTGGGGAAGCTGTTGGGCTTGCTCCTGCTGTCTCTGTTTCCTAAGGACAGAAATTGCTCTTTACTTTCCCTTTTCTGCTGCTAAAAACCCACTGGGAAGACCTGCCAGCGCCTTGCTGTGAGGTGGCCAGGGAGGGATGGGGACTGGTAACACCAGCCCATCGCTTGCCATGAGGATGGGCTTAATGAGCCGCCAGGTGTGCAGTGTGGCGACTGCATCCCCTCCGAGAGAGATGCTGATCTCCAGTTCCTCTTCCACTCTCATTTCTTCTTACGTTTAATTGAATCAAACACTTTCCCTTTCAAGGCAACTCGTTTCACTCGGAGGAAAGTAAAATCTTAGGGCTCCTTTTACTGATTTTGAGGGCACTTTCTGTACTACCTTCCCTCTCCTCTCTGCTTTCCTGGTGTCACAACCAAACACGTTTTCCCATGCAGCTGCGTCGGGGGGGGGGGGGGGTTGAGGGGGCAGCTATCAGGTACTACCAGATACCCACCCCCAGGCTGGTGGCACTGTAGGACACGAGGCTGCCCTGGCTTTGGCTCTTCCACACATTTTGCGTGTCTGGATGAGTCTGTAACTGTTAGAGATAGAGCAGCTATTGTGTCCTCCAGGCAAGCCTTGATGCCTACATACCTGCAATGGCCACGGCTCAGCACGGCTTGGAAACTTGCAGATAGGCACAGAATCCATCCAGAGGAGAAAAATTGTCCCGTTTCTCCCAAATTGGCCAAAATAGGAAAATCACTGGGAAACCCCAAGGTTTCCCTTCAGGGAGGTGGGAAGCACCACCCTGTCCCTGGCTCCCCAGGGGACACGGGGACATGCTGGTGGGGTCTGGTGGTGGCACCTCAGCTCAGTGCTGAGCGAGGAAACGGCGGTGGTGGTGGTGAGACAGTGGCTGTGTGTGGTACAGCTCACAGCCACCCGAACTGAGCATCCTGGACTCTTCCAACCATCCCTTTATCCGCTTAAAGTGGGGAACTGCTTCTTGCTCTGGTATCCCAAGGTGGTCTGGGCAGAGTATTTCATTGCCGCAGCGTAGGCTGAGAGGGATGGGAGGGAGAGCAATGCACCTACCCAGGAGGTAGGTTTCGTTTTAGTTTCTCTAATTATTTCTTTGCGTATTCATATTTCTGAGAATGTGACATCCCTTCTGGCACCAGCCTGGGACGAAGGGCAGATTTATGCCTCCACCGAGGGGGATGCGGACATGCCTTCTCCAGATGCGTCTGGTTCTTGGGTAGGAATATTTACAACCCCGCGGCCGGCTGGCACCATGTCCTCACTTTCAATGGTGCTACGGGGGTTTCCAGCTCTCCAGCAAAGAGGGGGATCCGCTGCGCCGCCTCCAGCGCGGCAGATGGAGAGAAAAGGGATTTATTTACTATGAGCGGAGCTGGGAACATCCCCAAACGCTCCCCTCTGCCAGCAGCGGCAGTTGGGAAGGGAAAGCGCTTAAAAATGATGGAATTTGTTGACTGTCATTAATGTTTTATCTCCGCCGTGACTGCTGGGTGGAAATGTTGTTTCCAGCTAGCGGTGCTCCCAGGCAGGGAGTTTCCGATGGGATACATCAGTTCCTGCTCCTGACGTGGGACCCCAAAGAGACACCGTGGCCATTCTCCCAGCTTTCAGTTATTTCCTCATTCAGACTTGGCTTAATGAAATGAATTTACTTTAAAAAGGGTTTTCTTCTGAAGCCAGTAGGAATTTAAGTGAAATGGCACTGAGTCGTCCTGGTTGAAATTGGAGAGATGGATTCATCACAGGGGAAGTGTTTTCTTTTCCAGGGCTGACAAACAGCCTGTGATGTGAATAACTTCACACCTTCAAGCAAGGCCTGACCCTCCGAGGGGGTTTTTTTAAACATGGATCTGTGCATTAAGTAACATTTCTGTAAAGCTACAAAAATAAATAACAAACCACCATGGATCTCATGTTCCCATTCAGAGAGTAAGGAAGTTGCTGGGTTTTTCTTGAACAAAATTTGGAACACCTGAAATGGCTGTTAAGGTAAAAAAGGGGTCAGTTGTGTGGAACCAGTTGGCAAATTAAAAGGGCGGGAGGATCAGTTGGCATCACCTGTGACAAATGCCTTGTTGCTCTTCTGAGTTGGCGACCCTGGAAATAATGATGATAAATGTGGAAAGCTGATGGTGGGCAGGGGATGGGTTGGGTGGCCTGAGGGAATCTTCCGTTGCTGGAGGCTTTGCTCATGGTGCGGGTATGGGGTGGCTCTGTGTGGTGGAACGTGAGGATGGAGGAAGCTGCTTTTGCCTGAGCTATTTTTACGTGCGTTGGCTTATGACTCTAATTCTACCTCAATTTTCCTTTGGCAATTCCTCGCGCTCGGTGTTCGATGTAGCAGGCGTGAGGTGCTCTTTGATGCAATTACAGCGGGGAAGCAGGAGCTGGGCTGGAATACCTGATTTAAATTCCAAGCCTACTGAGAGACAGATGAAAGCAGTCCCTTGGACAGCTGCTGCCTCCCGAGTTTTGTCTCTGCGGTCTGTGCAGGATCTCAGGTTTGCTCCTTGGCCGGATGGTATCACCACGCTCCCAGCTCAAGGCTGCCGGGTTTTTGTTTGTTTGTTTGGGGTTTTTGGGCTTTTTTTTTTTTTTTCCTTTGGCTTTTTTTTTTTGGGGGGGGGGTGTTTTGGGTGGGTTTTTTGTGGGTTTTTTTTGTTTGTTTTGCTTTTCTTAAGTCTCTCTGTTACTTAACTGCAATTGCAAAGCATCAGTTACTGTCTCTGAGTGGGGGACAGCTGGGTTGATGAAATGGGTGTTCTTTTGCTGTTGGGCAAGTGTCAATCGTGCCAGCTAGTGAAGCTACATGGAGGTCACTTCATTAGCTGCCCGAGGGCAGGAGAAAGCTGTAAAGCTAGATGTGATATGAACCTCAGAGTTCTGCTCTGAATCTGAAAGGAAAACCCTCCACAGGGGATGTTTTGTGGACAATTACCTCCATGTGCTCATCCTGGAGGAAATAATTTATAATTGAAATATGATTTGCAGCTAAACTAATGATGGACTTTCAGCCTTCTGTTTGGCTTTCCCTTCTTATTTCAGCTCTCACCTCTTTAAAAGGTCAGTAAACAAGTTGGGTGACTTGCTCACGCTCCGGCTGTGCACACCAGCTCTCCTGCTTGGTCTGTGTGGGCTCCACAACCTTCCTCCTCCTCCTCCTCCAGCTGCTGCACGAGGGACTCAGCTCCTGGCAGGACCAGATGTGCTTCTGGAACCTTTCAGCATCTCAGCTGCTGCTGATTTTATTTATTGCCACTTTCACTAAATATATGGCTAGGGCTCATCCACGTGATTGTCAGGAAAGCTGGAGATAGAAGAGGTAGATAACAAGAGGGGGTCAAAAAACCTCTCGTAGGTGGTATGTAGCAGTTCTGTCCTGAAGTCCAGCCATCTGGTCAGCATTAACCATATCTCCTGGTAGTACCTGACGTACACATGGGATCCCTCCTGCTGGGATACCTGTGTTGCGGGGACACACCAATGTGAAACATTTACTGTTTAAAGCAGTGCCAGAACACGAGCCTGAGAGATAAATGAGGATGTCACAGAACACAGAGTGGAGAGACGCCAAAAAGAAGGTGCCACTCAAGGTTTTTCTATAGACTGTTTTTCTCGCCCATTTTTCTAATGTCTCAAGCTTCACAAGTGCTTAAGGCAGCAGCCGAGTGTATTTTGCCGAATCCAGCAGGACACTGGGAGTCCCTGAGGTCACCCCGGGGTGACCCACACCTTTTCTGGATTTGGGGGTGCTGCCCCACCGGGGATTTCCCCCTCCAAGGGGAACGTGCCTGCTGTTTTTCCTCCGGTAGCTCTTATTTCATATCGCCCTGAAAAACAAGTCGATGAATCCATGAAATGACTCACTGAAGTGAGGGCAAGTCAAATTACATGTTACTGTATGCCTTGCTGAGATGTTTTGAATTAACAGAATTAGCTAATTGGGCAAGCTCTCCACTCTGTCCTGCAATTACCAGCCCCAGGCGCTGGTGGGTGGGAGCAGCCTCAGGATCTGTCTTGATCCGGGTCCGGAGGAGTCTTGGAAGTGACAAGGAGAGACTCCCAGCAGATGTTACTGTCTGCGCAGGTCAGGAGGAGTCCTTGTTTGAAAAAGGCAAAACAACAACAGAAAAGAAAACCCAGCCTGGCTTACATCTGCGTGCAAAAGAGCAGATATTCAATTAAGGTCCTAATCTCTATGTGCAATTACTGTGGCGAAAGCAAACTGCCTGGTTGGCTCTCAGTGTTGATAACTCGTCGTGCGCCTTGTGGGCAAAGTGCCAGAACCGGGGGAACTGTAAAAACCGACGGTGGAGGTCCCCAGCTGCGAGCGTGAGCCGTGCTGCCCTGAGCTCTGCTGTAATCTCACCCTGGGGCTGTTGCCTTCACCAGGGCTTTGCCCGGGGACCCCTCTGGATGCCTCCGAGTGGTGGGAATCCCGGTGAAAGCGCGTGGTTTCCGTGGGGAGGAAAGCAGGGCTGTCCAGCACAGGCATGGGATGGAGGGATGAGCATGGATTACCCTCCTGGACCTGCCGCATCTGGCTGCGTGCCTCTGGCATGGGTCAGTCTGGACGTCGGGGTGAATCAGTGGTGTTGGCCCTAAATAAGGGTTCTTCACCCCGTGTGCGAGAGCCAATCAGCACAGAGACCAGATATTTATTTCAAATCTGCAGAATCAGGCAATAGGTATTTCACAACAGCCATCACACCCCACATTTCAAACCACCCAATATTTATCATGATAAAATGGATCTGAGCGGTCAATATTGATCCATTCACCACCCCTAACTATACACATGCATTGAAGCTCATGTTTAAAGCATTTAGGGAGGTTATCTGATTAGCATGCTCATTATTCAGAAGGGGGTGTGTATTTTAGCATTATAATTACCCAAGGTTAGTTTGGGATACACTCTTGGCTCAAATTTGGTCCAGAAATTATATTGTTGCTATTTTATGCCTAAGTCAGCAATTGCAGAAGAACACGTGAGACACAGTGTTTTGTTTCACATACTACTCAAGGTTAGGTGCATTCCTTGATGCTTCAACCATGTCCCAACTGAAATCGCTGCAAAAACTTTTAACTTTGTTATTTAGACATCAATGGCAGAGAAGTTTGGGGACATCCGGTGAATGGCGTGAACAAGCAGAAGAAATGACTTGTGTTCCTGTCGGAGCCACATCCAAGACACAGCACAGCTTTCTGCGGTGGGGCTTGAATTAAGAGGGCATCTCCCTTCATGTCTCAATGTGAAACTGTCTCCTTGAGTGGCTGCGCCTGCCCCGAGCAGAGCCCTGAGCCCCATCAAAGCCCAGGGGAAGCGGAGGAGGGTGGTCCGTGGGGGCTTGTGGCCATATACACTGCAGGGGGAGGAGGCTGTGCAGGTAATTCCGTGTCTCATCTGCCCCGCAGTGGTTTCCTCTGTGCTACCCTTCCTGCCGATGGCCGGTGCCGGGGTGTAACTCATCCCAGCGCGGCTCCGTCTTGGCAGCTCCCAGCCTCTAATGAGAGCCTCAGGCTGCAGAGGTGCCAATTAGGGGCTATTTATAGAAAGCTGTTCCCTGCTCAGATTCATGGGGAATCACTGCGCTTCACTGGCGTTTCTGAGGAGGGTGGGAACAAAGCTTGAGGGGACGACAAAAATGTAGGAGTCACTGAGGTTGTTATCTTTCATGGAGGCGGTTACTCCAGGAGACCACCAAGGGATGAAGGAAAGTCCTGCTGAGGTCCTGGTGACTTGCTGCCAACAGAAGAAAACTCTTGAATCTCACTGAAGCAATGAGCGACTTCTCCTGTTTTCTTCTTACCCATGAACAGGAGGTGAAACCTCCTTTGCCCTCTGTCCTGGCTGAGCAAGGCTGCGATGCAGCTTGGATGGAGCCTCGCGAGAGCTCCCAGCCTTGCAAGGACATCCATCCCAGACAATTTACCATCATTATTATAACAACTGAAAAACGAGCTGGTAAAACCCCCCAGGAAGGAGATTTGCCTCCTCGGCAACACGTAGAGAAAGGGTTAGCCTCGTCTGTCTGTTCCGCTGCTCGTCTCCAGCGAAGGAGCTGGGGTTGGAAGAACTGCGGTGCTTTGTGGGGTGACTCTGTGGGAGAAACACAGCTCCAAAGAATTCCACTAGATGGATGGGGTCCTGGTCTGGACTGTCTGGACGTATTCCTGGTTTGGCAGCAGTGGAGGGACAGATCCTGCCCATGGGGCAGCCCTGGGAGCTGGGTGGGTGCTTGTAAAGACAGGTCTGTGCTCTTCTGCGCTGGCCTCTTCCCTAAAACCAGCTGGTGGTGGAGAACTGATGCTCTTCCTGGCTGTATGGAACAAAATAATCCTGTTTTAACACGCATGCTTTTTTCCAGTTCCTCTTCACTGAAGAAAGCAGTTTCCTCCCTCTCCAAGGTGACTATGACATTCCATGAGTTGCTGCGAACCCAAGTTGTGTTCCGTGGCTCGTATGTCCTCCTGTGTCCTTCTCCCACCTGCAGCAGCTCGAAAAGCGTGCATGGGCCTGGGGAGGAAAGCAGGATGTCGGCCAGATGGTCCCACGTGGAGAGAGAGGTCCAATGCCAGAGCAGTCTGAAACAAAAATGCGCCTTTTCTTCATGATGTGTCCCCGTTTGGACGCAGTGGGGAAGAGCTGACAAAGCAGGCAGCAGGGTCAGAGCAGGCTGGTGAGCTCCTCTGCTGAGCATCACCAGCAGCCCGGCCTGGGGGAGTTGCTTCTGACATATTTCTGGGCTTTCGTTCAATTTGCAAATTAATTTTACCGTTCTCAATTGCGTGAAGTGACTCTGGCATGTACCTGTGACTGAGACTGGGGTAACGTCCAGACACTGAGGGAATTGCAATGAAATTGTGAAATCCCTTAAGCTTATTAGTGAGCAATGGTGTCAGCTTTCAGCGCAGCAGAGTTGGAGTGGCAATAGCATAATTTAATTTTCCTAAAAGGTCCCTGTAACACAATGCCTGGCTTGCTTAGTACAGTACGAATGACAGATAACTCCTTGCCAAGGAAAGCTTAAAGTTGTTTTCCAACAAACTGACTTTTTTCTTCATTATTCCTTAGACTCTTATCTCTGATTCCAGGCTAAGGGATGCTAAACTTGAAATATTTGGAACATTAAAAGTTGCGAGAAGCAGTCAGAAGTGGTCCCAGGACATGAGGTGCGGACAGCCGTGTGTGTCTGCAGGAGTTTTATGGTAATCAGGGGAGAAATCAGCTGAAATAAACTTTATTGGTGCGTTGCCGCATGGCCTTCCCATGGAAGCCGTGTTATGAATCAAAAGAGCAATGAAAATTTCGATGTCCCCTCCAGGTCCCATAAAATGACGGCAGGCTCTCTGGGTCTCGCTATCCCAGGCTGTGAAGTGCCTTTCCCTCGCTGAGCTATCGTGGCTGTAGCAATGCTCCTGCCGCAAAGTTTGGGTCATTTGGGGACTGGGTCGGAGACTTTATGGTGAGAATCACGCGTGTCCCCACGGTCCTCCTCCGGTTTTGAGCAATTTCAATTTTTGTGGGTTTGCTGGAAACTTCTCAGCCTACCAGCTCTGCCCTCATCTGATGCGGTTGTGATCTGAGCCAGCACGGGGCGGGCTGCAGATTTCACCAATATGTGAAAAATTCAGATTTTCCTTTGGCAAAAGCTCAGGGGCTCGAGCTCAGCCTTCGATTTCTGTGAATGTTCCTGCTAGGAACAGAAAGGCCAAATGGGAATTGCGGCACGGGATGTATTCGCTCTCCCACATGCTTTCACCTGAGCTTCATGAGTCAGGGGCTTGCCTTTCAAACCACAATAATAACCAAATAAACTAAATACAGGTAGTTAAGAAATATTAGGGTTTGGCGACTGCCAGCAATAGCCTCATTTTTTCTGGTTTATTAGGAGGATGGAGAGGGTGTAATTGGGAGCGCTGCTCCTGCCTCTCCCCCGCGGTGCCTTTCACTTGGTGGATTATTAAACAATTCAAGGAGACTGTGCACAAGGCATTTGTTTTGCTCTGTGTTTTCCACTCTATTTTTTTTTTTTAACATGAGCCTTTGGGAACATAATGCTAAAAATGTTAAGGAGCCATTGACCATACATGCCCTGCAGATTTATTTTTTTTTTTTCTGATAAAAGCCACTGCCTATTGCTTTAGAGAAAGGAAGGTTAAATACAGGCCAGCTGAAAACATATTCCTGGGAAGAGTGGGTGAAGTTGCTAAATAAAAGACTTTTGGTCTATCAGTGACGTCCTTTGTCGGTGGCATTATCGCTGGAGGTCTGCAGGGACACCAGGCTCCTGTGGAGAACTGTGGCTTTGTAGATGGCTTTTGTCTGCAGAAAGTGGAATTAGATGAGAACATTGTGGCCTCAAAGCTTCCTGAATAACTCGATGCGTGCCCTGTGCTGCAAGATGTTGTGTGGAGGGGTCATGTCGTGTTTGTCCTGGGGAAAGGGTGATAAAAGGGAGACCTGCCCCAGAGGAGGGTGTTGAGGCAGATGCTCGCAGGGTGATGGGGATGAAGGTTACTGCAGATGGATTAGGGGTTAGACAGTAGCTAACTCTCACCTGGGCATCCCTTTTTGTCATCTTCAAAGGAAAGGAGGTGTGACGTGGTGGCCTGGGAACGAGGAGTCTGCAGTGCAAGGAGTGTGTCCATCTAGCAGAGGTGTCCCCTTTCCACCTCCTTGCTGAGTCTTGGGTAGCTTGGCTTTCCTCCCTGAATGTGCCCAACCCAAATTTTTTGATGCTGCTGGGACACCGAATATCTTGGAGACCTTATAGCGGCCTTCCAGTACCTAAAGGGGGCCTACAGGAAAGATGTGGAGGGACTCTTTATTAGGGAGTGTTATGATAGGACATGGGGTAACGGCCTCAAATTGAAAGAGGGTAGATTTAGATTGGATATCAGGAAAAAAATTCTTTACTATAAGGGTGGTGAGGCACTGGAACAGGTTGCCCAGGGAAGCTGTCAGTGCTCCATCCCTGGAGGTGTTCAAGGCCAGGCTGGATGAGGTTTTGAGCAGTGTCCCTGCCCAGGGCAGGGGGGCTGGAAGTGGATGACCTTTAAGGTCCCTTCCAGCCTGAACCATTCGGTGATCTAACTTCTGGATGCAGTCCTCCCCAGGAGGAGGTGTGCTGGACCACTGATGAACAAGAGACAGGCAAGCACGGCACCTCCCAACCACCCTAACACCCGTCTGCCGACTCTCCGTGCACAGACACCCTCCCCATGTCGCAGATCTCTGCGGATGGAGCCTGTAGCCCATTGTGAGCCCTGACAGCATGTTTCCTAATCGGATGCAGAGCCCTTGTCAGCCCGGAGCTGGTTGTTTAGCCCCTGCATTTAAAACAAGCCGCTGCCAGTTTTAGTTCAAGGGTATTAGCGTTCGCGCATTTTTAACCGAGAGAAATCCTGCCTGCTCCGAGCATTGCGTTTCTGCGGATGGAGTGATCTGTGCAACCACACGGGCTGAGATGTGCTACCTGATCATTATAAAAGTGTTACAAGAGCTGGATATAAAAAGCTCTGCTGCTCTTCCAGAGGGCTGCTGGATGCGACTCACCAAAGCCTGCAGTTGTTATTTTCTGGCTGTAAATTGTTCCAAGCGACAGCGTATGAAAGACACTACATCAAACTAAGTGGAATCAGATAGATAACAGGCCTTCCCGGGGAGATGAAATTACTTGGCATTTGACTCTATGGCTCTTGAACCTCCTGAGGCATCTTGCGTGTCCTGGGTACCAGCTCACCTGCTACGCCTCGGTGCTAATCCCGTCCTGTCCCTTGGCCTGGACGTATCCAGGGGCAGCGTAATTGAAATGGTATGGGGTGGTGATCCTCCCTCCGTGCCACAGCTGGCTGTGGAGACCCTTTTTCCCCCTCCTGTGGATGGGCCGGCAGTGGCTGGATGGAGAATGCAGTATTTTGGGGGAGAAGATGCCCAGATGCTACTCGGATAAGCACCTGTGTGAAAAGCGGTGCCAATGCCGGCTCTGAAGTTGTCCTCCGCTGCGGTGGGAGGGGGATCGTTAGCTCTGATTAGAACATTTGTGATTCCAACGAGGCCTTTCATTTCCCCCCTGGCTTCTGTTCTGCATACTCGATGCCATTCTCTAACGAGAGAGTGCAAATGTTAAGATGTTAGAATAATATTGCCCCAAGGTTCATACACTAATGACAAGAATTATCACCATCTGAGTAGTTCAGGACTTAACAAAAGGTACAAAACAATTAAACCGTGATTAACAATCAAGTGTTTCTGTAATTACCGAGCGAGATTTTGTGACGCTGTTTACTGCCTTTTCTATAACAGCAGAAATCCTGTTGCAGAGACTGGTTTACTTAAAAAACAGAAGAAAGAACACCCACTAGTGACAAATGGGAAAGCAGCGATGGGGCTGCTGGCTCCTGAGAAGCCCCATCCCTGTGTTCTGGTGTCGAATCCGGGGCTCCCAGTGGGATGCGGAGCCTCATTAATGCACATTGATGAGACTATTTGATACCTTTAGGTGACAGATTGTGTTGTGGTGCTGGGGACTACCAAATGAAAATAAAAGCATTAAAGGCTGCTATTTCTCATGCCCATCATCGCAGAGCCTTGTAATCTCCCTGCTACCCAGCTCTTCTGGCGGCAGGATCCACCCCTCGGTACCCTTAAATCTAAAAGGATGAATTGTTTTTGCATGGGGAAATGTCTCACTGAAGAGAAGAGTATGGGCCTTCAGTTTTTACGCACAAAGATTTCTGAAAGCAGTTTTTGGAATTAAAGGAGAGTGAGGGAATTAGATTTAGGGCAGCAGGAGAGAGAAATTGAAATGTTTAGAGGAAAGGCACGATTTTCCATGAAGAGGTAAGAAGTGGCCTCGGAGGTGGGTTCTGCACGGCGCTGGGTGCCCTTTGCTGCCCGCGCAGCCGGGAGGTGCCGCGACGTAAATGTACCGCACGACTGGATGTGTTGCATCCATTTAACTCGTCCGTCTATAAAGATCTGTCAAACATGTACAACAGGAAGCCAGGGTAAATCACAAACAGTTTAATTATCGCGTAGTGCCATAAATATTTCCACTTGCCTCCTGGGGATTACAAAAGGTCTTGTTTTCTCTCTTGCCGGCAACAGGAGAAGAGGCTGAATGGATTTTCCTAAGGCTGATGCTCCAGCCTGGCTGGGTTGTGTCCAGGGACTGGTGAGCGCCACGGGATGAAGGGGAATTCGGCAGCTCGGCGGGGCTGTGTCACTCCTGAGTCTCGCCTAAAAGCTCCCGAGGTCATTGGTAGGTTATTTATAAGCAATCAGAAATCAGGAGTGATTTGTTATTACTGGGAGATGCTAATTCAGATTCTAGAGGGGATTCATTAGCTGAAATGGCTTTACTGTATGCGAATTGATAACAGCCCTCTGGGTGCAATGCTTCTGGCTTCAGAGGGGCGTCTGGTGGCTTTGGGAGAGGGAAGGAGCCCAAAATAGGAGCAGTCTGGTACCAATGGTTATTTGATTCCTCCTTGCTATTTTTTTTTTTCCCTCCTGGATATATTATTGCAGGGTCAAGGATCCCAGCTCATCCTGGGGTCTCCCAGATGGCCCTCGAGGAGAGAATCCTCTCCCCAGACGTTCCTTTTTTGTAGCCGAACCCTTTTCACACCATATTTCCCCACCACTGCCCCCAGTGTCCCCACAAGGCTGTGGATCACATCCTGCAGGAGACAGCACCACCAGTTAGGAACCAACTGCGAGACAAGGGCAGAAAAATACATAAAGTAATAAAATACACAGGCAGCATGGCTACAAATGGGTTTGTTCCTCATGGCAGAGGAGTTTAACTATTGAAGAAAATCGGGCAATTGGTGTCGCTGCCAGCTGTTCAGTGCTTTTGGACGGACAAGGTGGCAGAGCTAATTTTCAGCCTTGCTGGGATGCAGAGAGCTGTAAATTACAAAGGCTGGAAAATGCCACAATAGGGAGATGAATGGGGGGGGGGGGGGGGAAAGCGGGGTTCTTCCCTTGAAAGATTTTTAGTGATATGAAAAGAGACCTAGCTCTGAGCTAGAAAAGGACCAACCATCCTACTTGTATTTCATGAGTGCTCACTTACTGTTGGCACAAATAAAGTAGGCATCACTTATTGCCGGTATACGCTTGGGAAAGGAGGAAAAAAAAAAACAAACCCCAAACCAACAACACCTCTGCCTTTTTTTTGCCCCTTCCATTTCCTTCCCAGTGTAGCTGGTTTCACCCACTCCTCCGGAGGATCAGCTCATTAATCAGCCGCTGCTGCTCTTTCTGTAGGTCATTCGCAGAAAGCCTCAAGGAGGAGCAAGGTGGATGTGAAATGGGGCTGTCAGGGGACAGCAGAGCAGAGGGGACATCATCTCCATGGAGCTGGGGGTCTCAGCTCTGCCTGCCACCTCGGGGACGTTCGCAGCCTTCCTCTCCCTTCTTGATTCCCTTGTGCCTAATGATAGGGCTTGAGCTCCCATTTGGTGGTGGCTATTTAGTGGTGGCTTCCTCCTCTGCCCGAATGCCTGCTTTTACGGAACTTGCAGGAATTTAACTTTTTGGAGGTCGCGGTTCTCATTTCAACTGAGGCTGATGTTGCGCCACGTGTTAAGGAGTGGTTGGGTGCATGGAGCAGGTCGTCAAACTGCTGGCACAATTAAATGCTGGCCCCGGTGGCAAATGCTCCAGCATGATGCTCCATGGAGCAGCCCTGCCAGCTGAGCGGGCACCAAAGGCCGGTGCTGCGGGACCTGGGGCCAGATCGGGGACCTGCCCTTGTCCCCGGGGCCAGTGGCCTGGAAATGAGCTGTCACTTACTCGCGTCTCTGCCTCTCTGGCTGCAGCCTGGCTCGCTCCGACTGGCAGGGTGTCAGAAACGCTCCTGCCTGCAAATAAAATCCCGCTCCGTTTGGCAGTTTGAA
>VXBH01003662.1:135635-161433 GCA_013400035.1 Rynchops niger
AGTAAAACAGAGAGCGACGCTGTCAGCGCTGGCTTTTGTTTAGTGTGAGCCCTGGCCGGTGGGTGATGAAGCACGCTGCGTTTGCCTGTACTTAATGTTTGCCAGGCTCTTTAGGAGATGAATTAGCTCAACACAGATATAATTATTCCAGCAGGAGGATCACTTCGGCGAGGCTCCGACTGAAATTTCCCTGATGCAAGGGCTGTGGGGAGAGGGGATGGGGCAGGAGTGTGAAGATGATGGACGGCTCGTGGTAATAACGAGCCTCACAACGTCAAAGGAAGAGTTTAGCATTTCAGTTTAGCTGGTGGAGGGGGGGGATGGATTTATTCCGATGGCTTTTGGCCCGTGAGCAGGCTCTGATGTAAGCCCAGCTTGAAAGACAGATACCTGGGGACTTCTGCAGCAGAAATAATTTCCCAGGCTTGGGATGCTGTGGGAGCTGAAGCAGTGTTTGCTGCTCTGATGCCTTCCCTATTTCCAGGTGAGATTATTCCCAGCCCTGTGCCAATCCCAGATTATGGTTTGGGGAGCGGGTGTGTGCCGAAAGTGTGTCCAAAGCTTGGACATCACTAAGGGAGAAGTTCACTCATTTTGGTAGAACTAGAGTATTTGTTTTGTAAGTCTTCCAATTTGGTTTTAGAAACATAAAATGTTTGTGAATACGCTGTCTCTCCCCATGACTTGTTTTATTATAAAATTATCTTGAATGGGAATAAAACCTTGGTCCGTGGCCGTTCTGACTGTGCCAGTATTCAAATTGCAGGTCTGAAAAGGCTTTCCTGGACTGTTCTTGCATGGAAGGAAAAAGTGGTGCAGAACGGGTCCTTACTGTTCTTTTCGTGCCATGAGTAACTGCGCGGTTGTGGTTCGTGCCCTGCTGTGCCATTTCCACCCCCTAAATCAGACGACGTCCCCAGGAGCTGCTGGTGGGAGTGCAGCACCTCGGGGGCTGGTGGTCGCCCGCCTCGATGGAGGTGGGAATCGCAGGGATCATGTGTCCCGTGGGGACCCTTTGCTCCAGGAGCATCAGGATTGAAGAGACCGTTTATTATTAAAATAATAAAAAGATGGATATTTATTAAAATAATAATAAAAAAATACAAGCTAAACCCAGCCATCAGGCTGTTGGTCACCATCTACCAGCCCGCGGTGCAGCCGGAGAAGAGGCTGGGATTTACCCCGGTGGCAGCAGCCAGGGGCGCCTCTATTTACCCACCAGCACTTTCTTTCTTCTGCAGTGAGCTGAGCTATTCGCTGAGAAAGGAAACGTAATGTTTAAAAATAATACCGAATGGACGCGCTTTAGAGCAGGCGGTGGGAAATGTGGGAGGCAGCTGTGAAGTGCCGGTCTCCAAGTGCCTGCAGCATTTCCCCCGGCTCCACGTGCAACGCCCGGCTGGCCGCCACCTCGGGACACGGCCGTGGTTGTTGCTGGCGGGGGGAGTAAAAGGTTTCTGTTTATCTTTGGGCTTGCTGTTTGGAAAGGAAGACAGAACAAATACCAGTCAACAAAGCTTTTTACCTCTTTGCCCGTTGTGTAACGCCGAGGCCATTTGTGATGAATAGAGGGAGACCTCGGCTCCAGAGAAGTTGGAATTAAAGCCATGCAAATAATGGATTATTTTCCTGCCTTTGCGGGTGGCTCTAGAAGGATCAAGCGCTAATTTCATTTAGCGTTCATGTGCAAAGATGGTTTTTCTTAAGTTTAGGTTGTTTGGTTTTTTTCCTTTTGTAACGTGAAAGAATAACCTCGGCAAGGAGATGGCTTCAAAAGGCTACCGTCTTCTGTCCATTACAAACCCTACTGATGCAGGAAACACCCACCTGCTTTTGGCAGGGCGTTTGGGACGATTGCTGGAAGGATGTTGCTTTACACATCTTGAGGTTTATTTTCCGTTTTCTTGAAGGTGAATTTAATGGACCGTTGACGTGAGGGGTGGTGGGCACTGCACATCCCTGGCGTGACAAGCCCTGCGAGGGCTGGGGGTTTGCAAGATGCTCATCTCCTTTCCCTTGGAGTAACCTCCAGCATCGCTGGGCTGGTTCAACACCTTTTCCACTAAAATGCCGCAAAGGCAAGCCCTGCACTTGGAGAGTGCTTTGGTAACGTCACACAACCGACAAGTTTTGTTCCATCAGCTCCTCACAGAAGATAAAAGCCAGGAGGCAGAATGTGATTTGGGGTTTGATCCATATTTATGTTGGGTCTTCAAGTTCCTTTGGAGCATGATAAGCCTTCCTGCTGGATTTTTGTGCCCAAGCTTCAGCCATTAGTGTTAGCTTTTAGTACCTTGCACCGATGGCCTTGCTGTAGGATTAAAAAGTATACTGGAAACAGTTTTGTTGCAGGCAAGTTATTAAAGATTGAGTGATGGCAGAAGATGCCTTGAAAGCAGCGTGAATAGTTTAATATAGATATAAATATTAAAGTGTCAAGGGAAAGTATATAAGAAAGACAGCCCCTGAGTGGTATAAGGAGTAATAGGTACATATTACATTTCAATAAATTCACTTAAAAGGATTCTGCCAAATTTAATTTAGACCTTACGTTTAGGTATATGGGGAAATAATTGCTACCAGTCATCAAAAAGAAAACTGTTGTGTTTTCACTTTTTGCGCCTGAGTTGGTTTTTTTTTTTGTTTTGTTTTGTTTGTTTGTTTGTTTTTTTTTAAGTAACTTGGCAGATGTGGATGCTGAGCACAAGGGAACAGCAGGTGGGGTTTGAAGGTGTAGCGGTGCTGTCGGGGCCGCGCAGGTGTGATCTTGATTCCTACGGGTGGTCGGGGCTGGGCTCCTGCGCCAAGCACAGGAGTTGTACCCTGCCTGCACATTCAAACCAAGTCTGGTTGTTTTGGGGCACGTAGCTCTGCCTGGTAAACAACCAGCTATTAAATTGTGCCATTTCCTGTTCCTTTGGGTGGCCGATGGGGGGTCAAGGATGTTGTAGTGAAAGAAGAAGCTCTCAGGAGGAGAGTGGAAGGATGGAGGGATGGGAGCAAAGGGATTTTGTTGCACGCAAGCCCTGCAGCAGGGAAGAGCTTCGTCGTAAGAGCATCGCTTCCCAGACCGGCGCTTCGAGCAACGATCCCATAAATCTGAAGCTGGGCACTTAAAAAGCAGTGAGTTGCAGAGTACCTGAGCCTCTTCTAAAAGGGTCATTTCTAACACCAATTTTAAAAGCAAATCTAATGGATGTCAGAGAAATAAAATACGCAAAGTTGAGCAATGGCTCTGTGGATCGAACAGCCTTACTCTGGGCATCTCCTGGTGCGTTCCCAGAGCTCAGGCTGACCAGATACAGCACGTGCTCGGCCGAGGATTTACAGGTGGAGCCTTTATCGGACCATTTTGAGAACTACAGTGGGTTTTTGCTTCATGTGTAGCAATCTGAAACTTTCCTTGTCTCCTGCATAGAGCAGCAAACATTTATTCATTCCTGGGCTTTGACCTAATTCCTGGCCATAAATATTCAATCGCTGCGAGGGAGCAGAGCAGAGAAGATAAAGCTGAAGCCCCAATCAAATGACACAGACGTGAAACAGCCTTTAATTGATTTGCTTTTGTCAGACATAATTAAGTCCTACATTTCATTGCAGTCCTTGGCTCACGTTCAGATCTCAAGAAGTCTTTGGTGATAAGGAGTATTTTGGCTTCAAATGAGACTGATGGGTTCTCGCAGCCGCTTGCACAGGAGGGATGGCATTTTATGTTGTATTGGCTGAAAGTAAAGCCACGAGGCCCAGCCAAAACCCAGCTTTTTTTTGATTGCAACGAAGTGCCAAGATGTCACTCCTCCTTCTGTGCATCTTGCTTGTGTATTCCTTCCTACTTCAGTGAGCATCGGTTGCTTTGCAGTTTGTCAGCTCCGGGTGGGCTCAGCTGCCCACCCTGTCTGGCAACGCTTGAATGTATTTGCTTAAGCACATGCTTAAATCTCACCTATATATATAATTTTTTCCTTTTTCCTGAGTAAGGATGGACTTCAACGCACATCTAAGTGCTTCATTGAGCTGAGGCCCAGGGCCCCATGCTGTGTCCGCAAAGCCCGTGCCAGCACACCCGTTATGTTTTGCTGGGAACAGCATCAGGAATTTAGATTCCTTTACGCTGCTCATTGTCCTCCAGAAATAAGCAGCGCCTTTTCCCTGACATATGAAAGGGGAAAAAAGCAATTTTGCAGTATAATGAAGGAGCCGGTTCAATGGTTTGAGTGGTAAAACCGAAACCAGTCCATATTATATTCTATTATCTCTGGAGTAGAGTCCTGCTGGAGCTGCCTAGGAAGGCAGGTGGTGAGTCTGTACGGGGTGTATTTGGGCCATCTTTGTTAAGACCCTGAAGATATCCAGGGAGCTTTAGATGTGAAGGCTGCTGTAAGGTTTTCATAACTCCTGGCAAAGGAAAGGGACTTGAAAACCTTCCTTTGCCTTGCTCTCTTTCTGTCTATTGTATTATTTAATCTCACCTTTGCTCAGTGGAGTTCTTATGTGCTGAAAGGAAATGAAATCTCTGCTGTGTTATTATTGCTTTCTGCTTAGATAAATAACATTGTGCTGAATTCAGGGTATCGCATGCTGGCTTTTGCTTTCCAGACGTGCTGCTGTGGGGAAACGTGGCTCTAACAGGCGGGAAGTGCTCTGAGGTGTTGCAGAAAAATCTTTAAATCCCCACCTTTGGAGGTGAATCCTTTAATAAGTAAACAAAGCTCCTGGGTGTTTGGGGTGAGAAGGACCCCAGGAGTTGTCACCTACTTGGAACACCCCAGCAAAAGCTGAGTTTTGATTCAGTGGGGTTTTAACGGAGACACTTTGTCTTGCTTTTTGCCTGCCGGGCTGAAAAAGCTCTTTTCCAAAGGAAATATGGGTTGAATCTCCAATTTAATAACAGCAATGATGCCTGGACATGCAAAAGCTTTTGGGTTTCAAACAGCCCACGGAGCAGCTCTGTTGCTCTGAAAACAGATATATCACTAGCTGTGGTATGAAATGTTCTCGTAGGATGGTCTCCCTTGCCTCCCAGATGAGGACGACAGAGACAACCAAGCACGAGCTGAGCTTCCCGATATGTTGGTCACTGGGGATAATGCTCATAGTCCAGAAAGTCTGGGAGATCTTCAATACATGGGAGGAAGGACATGAAGGAAGGACAGGAGATTTGGTGAGAGCCTTAGGTGTGCTGAAGATTAGGAGGGAGGTCAGACTGCAGCGTGGATGGTTGCCCCAAAACTGAGCCTAGAAGAACTTGAGGATGGAGAGAGAGGGGGAGGTTGGTCTGGTGTTTGATAGTTGTGGGTGGCTGTGGACTGTTCCCACTGGTGACCAGCACTGTGATGGACACATGCTGTCTACAGAGGTCATGAAGGAGACTTGACACGGTGGCTATCAGCAGCCGTGGTGCAGTTTTTCAATTGACCGCTGTGCCTAGACCACTTCTGTTTCAGGACATGGTTCTCCTGGGGCCCTGCTAGGATCTGCGAGCAGATTCAGATGACTGTCTCCGTGATCTCCATTTCAACCTTGCCCTCCTGATGGTTGGTTGCTGACACTCAGTTCCTTTGCAGGTCCTGTGAAACGTGCTGAGAGGTTGGTTGTGTGCATTGACTCTTTCATCTCTTGCTGCAGAGGGCTGTTTCATGCTCTTGTGAGACTTCTTTGCTGCTTTTAAGTTGCCCACAATCTCCAGATGGGTTAGGACCTCAAGGAAGTGTGGAAAAGGATGAGTCTAATCCACATTTTTTATTAATTGAAGCAAAAAGAATATATCCTTTGGAGAGAGAATATTAGTTTCCACCAAGAATGTCCTTATTCAGATTTAATTTCTGTGCAGGGGGGGAGTTAGAAGTGGCTTAAGACAGGCAGATAGGTGCAGAAACCTAGAGAGCCCCAACTCCTGTGAATAACTGATGCTCAGAAATGTGATTGAGAAATGCTGGAACGCTGAAAATTTGGGAATCGCCTTCTTGGGAAGGGACATTGCCATCTCCAAAAGCAGGCATTGCTTTTGCCCATCACTCAGTGAGATCTCTTGCTTCATGCTGGAGGAATGAAGAACGAGCATGGATGATTGCGTTACCTAACGATCCCCAGGGAGGTGGGAGAGGGGTCCTTTGCCCGAGGGGATGCTGCACTGAAGATCAGCTTGGGCTCTGCTCTTCCAGCTGGGGATCTGCAGGAAAAAACACGCTGTCGTCGCAGGGGTCACTAAGGGTAACTTCTGTTGGAAGTCCTGTGCAGCCAGTAATTAAAACACTGTAAGGGTTTCTTATAATGATCGCTAATAATTTTCTAACACAAAAGGTATTTTGATCAAAACAAACCCCAAGCCTGTTCTGGACCTGGTTGCTGGACAGGAATTTTGTGGTTGCCTAGGAACTGGTGATCAGAGCCTGATTACGTCCAATACGGGCTGACAAAGGGCATTTTCATCAGTATCATCATTGTTTATGGCCATACGGTCCTACAGCAGCTTCCAAAGGGCCAGCTCTCCAGAGCTGGGGAAAACTGAGCTTCGAATTGTCTGGAAGCTAAAATATGGGCAGAGAAGGTTTAATGAAGGTTGGGAATTTTTAGGTAGAGATCTTCACGTGGACAGGCCCCTGGATTTCATTATAAAGAGATGTTGGCTTTGCCTCAAGGATCTCCCGGGTTCGGGAGCCAAGTCAGAGAAGATATTGAAAAAAGAAAAAAAAGCAGTAGTTTGCAAAAAGGAACTAGATAGCAAATGGTGTGTATCAGAAATTATGAAGCTTAGCCAGCTGATGAGGGATGATTATTAAAAGAGCTTGAAATCTGTGACTATCAAGAGTAAGGACAAAAAACTTCAAATATCTTTAAAAAGAAGAAAAAAAATTAGTGCCAGCTGGTGGGTTCATCACTGGATGACATGGTTCAATCAGGGCAATAATATCTGGTCAGTATTTCTTTGTGGCATTTGGAAAGACAAAACGGTGTGCTTTATCTCCCTAATGGGAGATAAAATCTTTCTCTAATGAGCAGGGCAGTAATTGATATCTGTGTTGTCAGGGGTTACACTTAGAAATCAGTGTCCATGTAACTTGTGTTTGAGAGACTCAGAAGATTGAGGTCTGCAGATGTTCATTTTGAATCAGCAACAGAAAAGCAGGGAAAGGGCTAGTTTATATTTTAAAAAGGCTGTCATTATGCCGCAGATAACTACAAGCTAGTAATCCCGGACAAAATAATGGCATAGGTGAAAGGGAATTCAAATGATGAAGAATTAAAGGCTAGGAATGAAACTAATGGGTTTATGAAACATAGGTCTTTAGAAAAAGTCGGAATTCATTAGCTTAGTCATGGTTATTAGGTAGCACTAATATGCCTAATGTTTTGCAAAGCGTTTGACATAGTTTCACGCGGCATTTGGATTAAGCCACCCGAGGAGGCACGCTGGAACGGGGCTGGGAGCAGGTAGCTGGCAGGGCTGGGGGCTCGATACCCCACGGTGGGAGCTTTGCTGGGGGATTGGCAGCGATAAGGGCTTGGCATGTGCCTCCGTCAGGACCAGCACCGGCCTTTTCAGGACATAAAGCCTCTTGCTGTGCTATTTGTTATAGAATTGATCTTTTTTCTTTCTTTCTTTTTTTTTTTTTTTTCTAGGATGCTGTAACCTGTAAAAATTACAGGTGAGGGTGTGATCCGATTGAAAGGAACATTTTTTAAAAGAAAACTAAAAAAAAAAAAAAAAAAAAAAAAATTAAAAAATAATGGGGTAGTCTACCCAAGTGGGTGTACTCCATCCAAGAAGGCACTTGAATAAGTTCTCAGTGCCCAGCTACAAAGCCCTGGGTATGGTAGGGTCTGTGTCCAGAGGCACCTTCTTTACAGTGCCCAGAGTAGCACTGCAGGCAGCATCTCCCAAAGCCGAGAAACAGGATCTTCACCTTTCTGTCCTCCCAAAGATGGTGAGGGGTCCATGTAGACAAAATACCTGCTGAAATTATCAGAGGGCTGGTGGGTCAGGAGGTTGCTGGACTTGAATGAGAGCTGGGAAACCACTGCCTGGAGTCAGACAGGTTCAGAGGAATGAGGTGTTTGCCTTTGCTTTCCATCTCGCCGTCTGTTTCCCGACACCTCCAGGACAGTGTTTGTGCATTGAAAGAAAAGAGCTGCTGGAGCGTGCTGGAGTAGCCCTCACCAGCCAACCTGGTGGCTCTCTGGGGACTGAGACATGTGCCCAATGTCTGGAATAAAGTCCTCTGTCTCCTCAGCCAGGGCTGTGCTGGGCAGCCTGGGCTTTGTCACAGGGGTCACTTTCCCTCGTCCCCAGCCCTGCTGTGCTGGTGGTCCTCGCAGAGCTCTCCCCCTGCACACACACCATCAACCAAACCTGAAGTTACTCTGCAGGGGTCACTTTGACTCTGCAAAGGGAGATCAGTCCTGGTTTAGAGCCCTACCTTCCTGTGCAATTCTGCCTTCTCCAAGGGCTGCTCCCAGCTGTGGGCTAATGGAAGCACGGAGCGATGCTGCCCAAGCCTCACTCTTCCTTGCAGCATCACCCTGGCTATTAGCAATAAGCCACAAGCAAGCCATGAAGCCCAAGAAGAAACACAAATCCACCACAAAGTAAGGACCCATTCTTATGTTTCTACTTTGTTTCTAACATTCACTTGAAAGGACACAAGGCTGCTGTGAAAGATTCGCCAGGAGAGCCGATGATGAGCACAGGCAGAGCCTCTCGGAGTTGCTAGGTGACTGCTGCCCTCAGGGCACGGTCCCCCAATACCGCCTGCTCCCAGGATGAGTAATGCATCTCGTTTGCATCCATTGGACAAAAATGCTGTCACTTGGGTCTTGCCGGTTGAGTCATTCCCTCTGGGAGCAATGGGTTATGTGGGTGGCCGAGAGAGGCTGCTGCCACCCTGGAGGTGCTCAGCCCCCCCCGAGCAAACCTCTCCCACTGGGATGGGGTTGGCCCCAGGGAGCATCCTGGTCACCTGCCACTTCGTGATCCCATGCTGAAGAACTGCTCTTGGCACACAAGCACCACAATAGCCACAAAAAGACGTGCCCATTGGCCAACGCTTTTGACTGACAACCGAAGACCTTGTCTGAGTTTTTTTGGACTGTCCTTAGAGGGTAGAGAAGCCTTTCGCATCCCAACCGTAAAGATGGGGAGAGCAAAATATGAAAATACAGGGGGGAAGGCAAGTGACCTGTTCCAGGCGCAGCCAGGACTGGGATACAGGCATTGACCCCTCTGGGTGTGCAAGCGAACGCTTGTGACGTTTCTGTGGACTTCTAAGGTTTTTAATTAATTTCTCGAGGTAAAGACAGTTATGACGTAACATAAAAAAGTTGTTCGGCTTGTCTTCCGTCTGGTTTCACATGTAAGACATGATTTCAGGTTAAATGCTGTTTTGGCAGTGGCCCAGTGATATTAGAGGTGAATCGATGAACAAGTCCTTTAAGGTCACTTCTTCCACGAGGACAAACAGGAGATACTTTAGTCCACGGTGGCCAGTGATTTAATGCCTGAGTGCTCTCTCTTAAGAACATATCACAAAGTAAAGGGAAACTTGGTTTAGTGCCTTTCTCTGGCCAAGTTGAAAAAACTATAAACTGTCATGTTTGCAAGCTGTTCCCCCTCCTTTGTGGCATCAGAAGGGCGAAGTGATGGTTGCAGCCAAAGCGGTGGGATACAGCTCCCAGGACTTGTTGTACAGTGGCAGCGTCCAGGAGGGCAGTCAGAGGCCACACCGTGGTAGATGCTGCGCAGAAACAAACTGAACAGCGGGTCGTGCCTCAAAGAGTTTGCAATTAAAGCTAAAGGGATCAGATTGGGAGAGTACGAGGAATCAATGGCAAAATATGAGCCATTGTTTTCAGCAATGGTATTGGCCATGCTCATGTCCAGTTGGGTTTGGGAAGCTTTTAAGTAGAATATGGAGTAAATGCATATTAAGAGGTGAAGAAAAGGGTTTTTTTCACCAGGATTTTGGTGTTAAAAAAGCTGCTGCACGTGAGCTGGGAAAGAGGGTCTGGAAGCGGAGCGTGGGCAGCAAAGCGAGGACTATCCTATGGCAGGGCTTGGGGGTGGGGGTTTCTTTCACAAAACATCAGGAGGTTTCAGAAGCCCTTGGTGAGCTGTTGATGTGATCTGCACAAAGGGCATAGCCTCATGCAGCTAACAAGCTCCAGGGCAGCTCATCTGCCTTTGATTTCAGTTTTTTCTCCAAGCAGGGATGGTAAATCGTAGGCAAAAATAATTCTCGTCAAGAATCTAATGATGCTTCAAGTTCCTGCAACCTTTCAGATAAATAGGGTGGAACAGTGCGGTGAATTTGGTAAGAAATCTCTAAAAATGTGCAGTGAACATAATGAAGCAAAATTGATCTGTTGTTTTCTCTCAGGAAACAAATACTACATGAGGAAGCAAAAAGAAGACAGGCCAGAAAAATACAGCTGTACTCTCAAAATGGGTCAGTCATAGGGACAGCAGCTGTCATCAGACATTAATGTTTTCACATAAAAAAAAAGAAGAAAAATTAGGAGCCGTATTTATGCAGCTGCATGTTAACATCTAAGGATGAATTCCTCCAAACAGCCCATCTAAATATTCTGCCCAAAGCCACATAAACGCACGATCTGAAGAACAACCTTGAGACATGTGCGCTCGCCTTGCTGAAAGACAGGAATTTGGAAAAGAGAGAGTGCGTCTATGATTCAGAGCTGAGAGAGGTTCACTTTACACTTAAAAGACAAAACCGGGAGTTAACCAGGAAAAAAAAGACACATAGCACATTTCAAGCGCACGATGCCCTTGAGGGGTGGATAGCAAACTGAACGAAAGCAGCAGCTGCTCAGTTGGGTTGGGAAAAGCTCGGAGATGTCCCTCAGCAGGTCTGCGAGTAATGGGTGATCCCAGGAGAAATGATCTTGGGCGTCTTCGTCCCTGGTTGAATCCCTTGGTAGAGTTCTAGGTAAATCAGTACAACAGCCCTGCTCTTCTCCAGGGGTGAGGGAGCACCCCAGGCAGCAAGTCAGAGCTGATGGATGGGGCCATCAATGGGTACATCCCAGGGTCCCTCACTGGGTCTAAGACAACGTGAGTGGGGAACAGGTCTTTGCTTGCTTGTTTGTGGCCTGTGCAAAGGCAGTGGGTGGTGTTGGGTTCTGCTTTTGCAAAATTTTGAGGGGGATCCAAGGCTTGGACCAAGCCAGCTTCTTACTGCAGGCTTAGGGATGTCCAAATGGGTGAGCCTGACCCAGCAAGAGGGTTCAGAGTTGTGCATGGCTAGTAGACACCCAGGGGCTTATCTGGACCTTCATGCTCCTGGGGCTTTTGCTGTGCCTACAGGGTTGTACAACTTGTGATGTTTCATCCCAGACGTGAAGGTCTGCCACAGCAGGGAACAGGCTTCATTTGGCATCTGCAGAGATCTGCACCCTTCCGAAGATGCTGCTTGGAGCCGAGGAGGGCACAGCCCCTGCTCCCGGCACTGATCCACAGCCTGAGGAGCGACCTGGGAACTGAGAAACACGATTTCCTAAAGGCTTCCCAGTGCTTTCTAAGTACACCCCATCATCTAGGGCTGTGATGAAGCAAAGGTCTGGCTGGTGCTTTGCTCCACCCAAGGTGGAGGCTCAGCAGCGGCAAGGGGATTGCTGAGGATGAAAAAGGTCTTTGCGTCATTTTGGGGCGGGAAGAAGAGGATGGTGCTGGCAGACCTGCACAAAGAGAGAGGGAAAATGCTTCTGCCCAAAGCAGGTTACGGACTGCAAACCGGTTAGGAGACGATGGACGAACGCAGCCTTGCAGGGGGAAGGAGCCGGCAATCGCTGCTGTGCGTGTTTATGGCAGCGCTAGCAGGGCGCACGTTTATAGCGAGACGTGTTTACTGCCGGCTCCTGCAGCTGCTGTAAAGGGTTTCAGCACTCCCGAAGTCCCGGCTGGATCTCGAGAGCCCTTCACTGCATCGCATGGGCACGGGCGGGCTCTGAGAGCAGGCAGCTGTCAGCTCCGCTTCTCCGGGGAGGAAAGAGCAGAGCTCTCCTCCGGCTTCCAAGGGCTTCACGTGCCTCCTCCGGTTCTCTCCTTAGGTTTTGCCACGTCTTGTTGTTAAGGGGCAAAAAGCCCAACAGCCCCCCAGCTAACTAGGAAATGATTTTTCAACACTCTCCTGGAGGGTGGCAGCCGCACCTGGTATTTCTTAAGAATGAAAGCAAATATTTTTCTTTCTTTCTTTGTTTCTTCCTTTTTCCTAGAAATTAATTTTCAATCATGCCATCTGGTTGCCAGAGGTGACATTTTCCACAGCTGAGGTAGTGGGTGTTATGGGAGGACGCCGTGGAGGACTCTGAGCATTTCTGTTTCGCATTTCTTTTGTTTATTTTCCATCAAGGTCACCGCGTCTCTTACCCAGGATTTCGCTCTTACTTTAGCTGGAGCTTTCAAGATAATGTTAGTGGCATCAATTCTTTCTGGAAAAAATGCCGGTCAAGGTTGACTGAAACTGCAGGAAAATTTGGGTGAAATTCATCTAGGATTCAGCTAGCAATTAAAAGGGGATATGACAGTTTGCTTTGAACTTTTGGTCTTTGTTTGTTCTCTTTGGATCCTTGTGATGCATGTGCTTTCAGGGAAATCAGTGCACGCCAACTGAACTAAAACCTCAGGGGAAGGAAAATAAAAGGAACTAAAATCTTTACGAAAGTATTCATCAAGCAAAACTTTTAAGCCCAGTACATTTCCATGCTGGAAATGAAGGCGTCCTAAGGACCTCTGAACCACCAGATGTTACTGTTAGTTTTACGTGAAAGTGCGGCGGTGAACTTCCTTAGCGGAGGATGCATGGGGTTTGTGCCAGCAAAGGAACGAGGGATGCAGGGAGATGAAGATCCTCCGTGCGAATCCATCAGATCCAGCAGGATGGATGAAAACGCATGTGCACGTACCCTCTGCACGCCCACTGCTGTGCACAACCTTTGCACGCTCGGACCCGTGTGTTGCAGCCCCCAGTTTCCAATTTACACCCCGTGTGACGATTAGAATAGGCAGAAACCGGGGTGTTGTGGAGCCACTGGCCAATGTGCTGGTGTCCACTTCCACGCTCTCCTCGATGTCTGGGTCTTGGTCCCAGGGCTGAAGGTGTCAAACTCTTTCCTTGAAATACAGAAGATTATCGTTTCCCCTTCAGCTACTCAAGTTTGGCAACATTTGGAAATGTCGTTGGCTGTCAGGAAGATCTTTTGCGTTTCCCATCCCCTGGAGTGGAGGCTGCCTATCAAGTGTCTTTTCTCCGCAGTTCAATGTTTCTGGTAAAACCACTGATTTGATTTTTAGATTTTGTCTGAACAGAATTAGCACATATCACATGCTTGAGCTGCCAGTTAAGGGAAAAGCGGAGGAATCGTCAGGGGAGTAAAACAAGTTATCCCTTCTGGGGCTACATCAGCAGACCAAGCCTAGGAGGCAAAAGCCATTTAGTCCATGGGGTCTTGCTTTGCACATCACAGGGCTGACAGTGATGGAAGGTGAATGACAGGTAGGACACTGGGATGGGATCTGCCCCAATTACGTGGCCGTTTGCAGGGTGAAGGTGCCACCCCATCGGCCGGGCTGTGACTGCCCTTGGTGGCAGCTGGTGGCTGTCAACCGGTGTGGAAATGAGGAGGATGAGGCGGTAGCTGCACATCTGGATGGGCCCAGGATTGACCAGCTGTGTGCCATGGGAGACGGGAGGTGAGCAGGGGCTTGTGAGGGCGTCCGGGCTCCCCCACTGTGGTGGGGTGCTGGAGAAGGATGGTGTAGCATTTATATCTCTCAGGGAACGCTGGCAACAGCAAGGGATTCTGTTGATATTTAGTAATGACGTATCCGTTTCTCTTTCTTTTTATCTAATAAACGTGATCTCTTCCACAGGCAGAGATCTCAGCTGAAACGTTTAGATGCAGAATTAACTCAAGCACTAAAAGCAAAAAACAACCCAGAGAGGTGCATCTGTAGCACTGCTAAAGCTAACCCGCGCCATGTTCGAGCTTCAAGGGGAGACCATCAAGATGATTTGCCAGGGAGACCTGCGAATCAGTATGACTCCCATCAGCTGACGATGACACATGGCTGGGGAAAGAAAAAGCCATCTCTTCTTGCTCTAGACAGGGTCATTTGCTGCTCTACCTTGCTTTTGCAGAGGAACGCACTAGAAGTCAGTGAGACGCTGAGCATGAGTCTCCTCTCCCAACACAGCTGCTTCCTGCAACGCTCGCTCCAACACCTGCAGACTTGCAAGGGGACATGGGATGACTGTCACTCACCGGGAATGTCACCGCGAGGTCAGGAAAGTGCAGCTCTGGGGCTTTGCAAGTGCTGTGAGAAGGTCAGCTCAAGGAAAGCTCACCCCCCACTAACCTCCCACTAGAGAAATGTTCCTGTTTTCTTTCAGGTGTCCTGGCTTCCACCCTAGGTGTGAAAAAGCCCGTGTATATTTGCTGGGATGAAGAGCTGACTAGACAGTGAGAACAAAGCCATATGCTACATGTCATCATTTCTGTCCTACACTTTCTAAATCCCCCACCAAGATCACAGTATTTTTCTCACTTAAGAATTTCATGGGAGGGAAATAAAAGCCTAATAGAAGGCAGAATGAGCTCCATGATTTCTGCTTCAGCATCACCTGCTGGCTCCAATGGGATTTGCAAACCCATGAAGGAGCTCAGGAGATGTTGGCCAGGAGGCGCGAATTAGTCCATTTTGCAGGTTTGGGGATTTTTGATGGGATGCGTGGGTGCTGCTCTGTAATTGCTCACTACCTGAAGGCTTAAATGAAGAAAACAAGGGCAAGGAGGACAGTAATAACGCAGGCTTGTTAAATCATTTAAATTTTACTGTTGTACTCTGAGATTCACAATGAGGAGGCAGTAAAAGGCATCCTTTGGCAAAATTTAACAACCACCCTTGGTGACTGTGGCATTGAACTGCTTTGGTATCTAGTTTAAAGTTGGTAGAAGCAATTCCAAGTATATTGTAAAATCTAATCCATCTTATCTGAAAGATCAAAGTCTGTAGAAAAGCACAAATCCAAACCTCCAAAAGTATAATTACCCCTGACCTCCAGCAGCAATATTAAAAATGCCATTTCCCTTCTTTTCCCCTTTCCCTTTCCCTTTCCTCAGCCCTCATTCAGATTTTCCTGAAACCAATTGACAGCATGAGATGATGCTCCAGCTTGTAGGGTGATCTCATGCTAAGACAGGATCTCAACTGAGCTTTATAATTTTTGGACATTTTTTTTTAATTTCAAGAACAGAATTCTTGAAAGCTCTGGGAGAGTTGTTTCTTTTTTTTTCAATCAAGCCTGTCTTCTCGCCCGGATTGACCCTCAATGCAGAATGGGGACATAATCTGACTGCACCAAACCTCAGCCGTGGGGAAACCTTGGGAAGAACTTGTAGGAACATCTTTCCAGAACAGTCCTGGAGAAATAGTGATATATGAACATGCAGTCAAAGCTCAGGCAGCACACGGTGGCTGTTCTGAGGCCATGGGACACAGGATGTTGGGACAGGGAGGAGAAATTGTCCCTGACCTGTGCAGCATTTTTATTGTGTTAGAACTAGAAAGCTTCAATCGCACATCAGAGATGGTATCTGGAAGCTTTCAACATACACAGTAATAATAAAAAATAAAAGACATGTGGCAGAGGTCTCCCAAAGCTTCCTCAGGAATTAATTCAGTGAGATCCCAGAGGAATTAGGTGTCTAAGACTGTTTCTGCATTTCTCCAAGGCAGGTCCATCACTACTTTATCACTCCAATATGTGGAGGTTTGGTGCTCAGATGAACAGATGAGACCTGGGGAGGGAATAGGTTTTCTGCCCTACGTAGTACGCTGAACGATTAGAAAACCTCCCTTACTGGATTGAATCTGAGACACTTCTAGGTAGTGCAAAAAAAACCCCAAACTAATAATAAGATTTCACAAAAGCATGTGAAATTTCCCAGTTTCACGTGTCACAGCTGTTCTACCCATTGAGATCTGAGCAATGTGGTATCTGGGCATGTCTGTGGTCTCAGAAAGCTTTAGCGCTTGCAGATGCTATCAGAATTTCTCAGCAGTCTGGGATGGTTTCCAGGGGAAATCAGATCAGGTTTGTATTAGAGATGGACTGTTTGGAGCAGAGCAAGTGAAAATGCCGTGAGAGGTTGTGATGTGAACCGAGCAGGGGATGCGATAACTGGGAAGGGAACTGGGGATCCTCATGGCTGTGCTGGTGCTGGCGAGGGGGTGCGTGGGAAAGCCACCGGGGGTGGGTGCCCTCATCCGTTTGGCTCATTGGTGGGATGTTGCTTTCCGATTACGACGCCCTTGATTTGGAGAGCTCTCACGACTGCAGCTCCTCTGGCATGGCAACAGCACTTCGCAAGGCTGAGACATTTTTACCTCTCTGGGATGCTCCTTTACTCTCACCTCCTACATTTTAGCCCCAGGCTTCTGGTATCTATCCCCCTCCATCCGTCTCGTAAATGAGTATTTGCAGAGTTTGCAGCACTGTCTGTGTTTCCGCAGGAGAAGCACGGTGTAAAAAGTCAATCCTGATTTCTGTGGTTAGTGTAGCTGGCAGATCCTGCCTCCAGCACTGAGCTCACGCTGCCCTGGGTGACGGACTCAACCCGACACTGCCTCAGCGAAGGTGATGGAGAGGCAAGTCTGGAAAAAGTGGAAGATATGAAGCAAAATGGTCTTGAGAGCAATTTGGGGGAAGTAATGAGAGGCTCAGAAACAGCAACCGAGCTGGGGACAGGGCTGTCAGGAGCATCCGCTCCATGAAGGAGAGGATAAGGTGCCGAAGTGCAGCTGTACCCCACTGACCACCCAGGGTGGCTTCTGAGACATGCAATGGTTAGTGAGCGATCTGACCATTTCTGCGGTGGGCCACTCTTCATAGAATCATAGAACCATAGGGTTGGCAGGAACCTCTGGAGACCACCCAGCCCAACCCCCTGCCAGAGCAGGGTCACCCACAGCAGGTGGCACAGGAACATGTCCAGGCAGGTTTGGAATGTCTCCAGAGATGGAGACTCCACCACCTCTCTGGGCAGCCCGTGCCACTGCTCTGCCACCGTCAAAGTCAAGAATTTCCTCCTCATGTTTAGGTGGAACTTCCTATGGTCACGTTTGTGCCCGTTACCTCTTGTCCTGTCGCCGGGCACGACTGAAAAGAGCCTGGCCCCATCCTCCTGACACCCACCCTTTCAGTATTTATAAGCATTGATAAGGTTCCCACTCAGCCATCTTTTTTCCAGACTGAAGAGAGCCAAATCCCTCAGCCTTTCTTCATAAGAGAGACGTTCCAGTCCCCTCATCATCTTTGTAGCCCTTTGCTGCACCCTTTCCAGCAGCTCCCTGTCCTTCAGGAAGGTCTCAGTCTCTTCACCTCTGAAAAGCGTCTGATATGACTCCTCACCGAGGCTGCCTTGCTCTGATTAGACACATCTTCAGCACCTCCATCATCTTCCTCAACTGCTTGCTGCTCCTTGGGCTGAGCCGGAGGGGAAGCAGGGGACAGCATGGGGGAGCAGAGCAGGGTGTGGAATGGCTGATGCTGGAAGACTGGGTGCAATGCCAGGGGGTCGCCCATCCCTTCCCAGTGCCAGGAACATTTCCAGAGCACCATTCTCATCCCTCCTGCTGTCCCCGGTCCCTCCTCCAATGCTAACCTGCAGCTCGGCACACTCATGCACAGATTGCATCGGGGCAGAGCTGCCCCTCGCCCAAGCTCCTCTGTCAAAGAAATCACCTGAGAGTGCAGGCAGGGACCTTGTGGTCCTTCTCCCTTCTGCACAACCCCTTACTCAGTAGTTAATCCCTTCTCTCCAACCCCTAACTCACTAGTTAACCACCTTTGCCAGTGCGTCTGGTCTTGTTCGTGCTCAGCACTGGCATCCCCTCGGTCCTGCAGCTGCTCGCCCTGCACAGGCTGCCTCTGAAAGCATGGAGGGAGCCACGGCAGGGACCAGAGCTGGGCTGATGAGTCCTGACCCGAGATAACGCACACATGAGCGGAGGGGTTTCAATTAGTGTTCCTAATTCCCTTTGACTTGGGAGCTTGGTCCCTACATACACCCCAAAGCATCCAGACCTCTTTGCAAGGATGCCCGGGAGCTCGGTGTTAGACATCTGTGTGAAGAACCGGTGCTGTGCTTGTTAGTGCCAGGAGCAAGGTATTCCCATGCCACCAATAATCTCCCAGCTCTCATTTACTCCTCATCCCAGCCCTCGAGTCAGCGACGGCGTAAACTGGACGCAGGGCAATGTTGTGCTGCCCCATCAGCAGGGAAACTCTAGGGAGCTTTATGCCTCCTGGTTGGAAAATGCTTAAATCACAGCCCCAGATTTGGTCCCTTTGTGTTTCTGAGAGCCCAGTACTGAAAATTGTGGTAGGGTTAACAACCTTTCACACAATTTTTCATGGTCAGAAGATGAAATTGCAGTAGGATATATTTCTCAGGGACATTTCACACATTTTTTCACATGCAAAAGCCTGGCTCCGTCATGCACACTCAGTCCCAGCATTGTTGCTTTTGCTAAACCAGGTCTGGAAACCTCTCACAGCTCCCAGGCTACCACCACACCATTAGTGCAACAAGCTTTGTTGAGGCTGGAAGATCCCATGGAGGGGAACAGCCCCAGGTGACACGATTTCATCCCGTGATGAGCACAAGTGATACTGGTTGGGTGGGCGAGGGATAAAAGGGCTATGTGGGGCTAAGGAGAAAGGTTTGGGGGTGTGGAGGTGTGGGGTATGTGGAAGCAGACCAGTCCTGGTGGGACCAAGCAGCTTCTAGGTAAGGCTTTGGCTTGGGGCAAGGTGGGAGAGGCTCTTGACAGAGGTTGAATATTTTTTTTGTAGGGGAATGGTACAATTTCCCTAGCTGGGTAGGGCAGCTGAGTGGCCCAGGATACTGGTGAGCCCCTCTTGTGGTCACCAGTGCGTCTCTGCACAGTCAACGTGTGCGTGCCCATGGTCCTGTGGGCAGGCATGGCTGGGTGCAGTCACCGGCATCTCTGCAAAGCCAGTTTAGAAGTGTCTTCCTATTCTGTCAAACCTTCAGGCCCTGGTTTTTGGCTCCTGAGAAGCAGCACAGCTTTGCTGGAACCAACTTATCCCAGCAGGGCCGTTGACTCTCAATCCCACATAAAATTATAGGGAGCTGGAGCGTGTGTACGGTACTTCTGGCATGGCTCTTTGCATGACATCTTCAGAGTGAGCATGACAGCCGCATAAATAGCATATGCCAGGAGACATTACATATCTGCTGCTTGTTGCATATTATTTACATTCATATCCTCTATCTAGCTGATGGTTCTTCCTAGTTACAGATTTGTTAAAGGCCGGAGACTTTTCAAGGCAGATATTCGAGCCTTTGAAAAGGCGATGGGAATATATTTCCCTCTGCAGTTGCTTGAAATTTTCAGTAAACATCTATTGTTTCGTCTTGCCAGAAAATGGAGCAAGAGAAGGCTTCTGAGCCTGCATTTATGTGGGCTAAAACTGCGAAAACAAACTGCTCAAAAGCAAGTTATCAGGGATCAGCTGCTGTTGATCCCAGCAACAGCAAGATCTTGAGTGACGCCTCCTTGAGGAAGGCGAGCTCAGAGGGAAGCAAACAGCAAACGGCCGCTGAACATCGCGGTGCTAGACTCTTCTGCAGTGAATTTGTTGCTCTTAAAGCTGTTCACTATGTAAAATGACTTCAGCGCAGAGGTGATAAGCGGCTCCTTACTTTGAAGGACTTCCGTGAAAATCATCAGAGCAGAGAGATGTTTTCCTCCCTAAGGGGTAAGAGGTGAAAGTGCTGGGATGGAGCTTTGAGGGTCTGAATTCAGCATCTGCTTTTGTGTCTTACGGAGTACCTGCATAAATCATGCAACCATCGTTTCCTTTCCCTGAATTGGAGACCCTTCCTCTCCCAGCATTTGGGCTGTGGAGACCCCCAGATAGTGAGCCCTGGGTGCCCATTCCCAGAATGGCCAAAAAATAAATAAATAAATAAAAATCGGTGTCCTGGAGGAGGAGCGGTTTCTCTCTTGTGAGAGTGGAGGGGTTTGCTCATTTTAAGGTCCATGGGTTTGAGACGCAAAGAGGACTAAGACTGTTAAAAAACAATATAATAATGCAGAGAGGAGTGTTAATGGCCTCATCCACGATCACCTGAGATGATCAGTCCCTGGAAAATTGCAAATAATGATGGCAAAGAATAAAATATCAGTGAAGTGAGTAGCATCGTGTACTCTATTTTTCCTGTTAGAGCTTGAGGGGTTTTGCTCTAAATGAATTTTTGGTGAAAGCGGGGATCCACTTTAATCATTTGTAAGCAGCGAGGATCAGGCTCACCACCGCACACGGTATTCTTCAAAATGCAGGTGGCTCCTGGCATTAAGTGTACCTGGTTATTGTCCTTACCATGGGCTCTGGTAGCTCATGGGAGTGTGGAACCTCTGGTCTTGGTGGCTGTTGTCCTTTGGATGTGACTGAAGGGCACGAGGAAGCCATGGAAACATGGGAGAGACCGGAATAGGACCGAAGCAACTCTTCCTGTGAGGTCACACTGGGGTTCTGGGAGCTAAATGGCTCTCTCTTCTCCCATTGCGTGGTCCCAGGGCAATGTAGCAGGAGCTGATGTATTTCTTGGTGTGGTCATTCCGTGGCTTTGGGAGCTGGAGAGCAAATGGAAGGAAAAAGATGGCTAGAAGAGAAGTGGAGAGATTTCCTTTGTACTTATGCTTGAAATAGGCATGAATTACACTTGTTTTGTTGTCCTGCTATTTTAGAAAGAGGAATCAATTGACTGCAGCTCGGTTAGCTAGGTGCCCCTGGGGAGTAGCTGCCTCTTGCATGGAATTGTTTTATTGTATAATATGTCTATTCCTATGGATCAGTTCCGTGCTTGCAGCCTTGGGAATGGGCAGGGAAGTACCCAGCCAGCAGCAACGTTGGGTTTCCAGAGTACGGAGGGATCAGGGACTGACCCCATGGCTCGGGCCCAGCAAGAGCAGGCAGCTGGAGCTGCCTCTCGGGGCCATGGGGGTGGATGAGCTCAGGTCTCCGCTGGCTTGAGCTAAAGGCTGTGTGCAAGTGTCTGGACTTACATTTATGGCTTGGCCCAAGAGTAGATGGGATGTACTGGGATCAGCCACCTGTGATCTGGACTGGACCCTCACCATCAGCCTGCCGGGTGCATCCTGGGATCTTGTCTCAAATGTGCTCTCCCCGAGAAGTTCAGTGGTCATGGAGGGACTTTGAAAGAGGTGGGGAACGTGGCCTGTGACATCCATTGACCCCCTTCCCCTCAGTGGGTCTGGGTTTGAAGCAGTGTCCCAATGCAAGCTGCAGTCAGCAGGAATATTTTTCCCACCGTATGTTTGTTCCCAGGCCCCTGTTTGCCGCTTGTGAACAGTTATTCTGTTTTTCTTTCTTTTTTTTTCTCATGCCTAGCATTGCAAAAGAGGTTCTGCAGAGATTTCTGCCATCTCTAAAAGGAGTCTGATGGAGCAACTACAGACGCCACAATCAATATGTATTATTATACATATTGAAGAAGCCAATGTCCCCCTTCTTAATAGACATTATTTCTCATTCTTTGAACGAGTCCGCTGGCAATGGAGGGCAGATAATCCACTTCTGGGCGCTCTCTCGCCTTGCGCTGTTACATGATTTATAACATCACACAAGGAACAGAATTTGTTCACCACCATCTCTGTGAAGGACTGCTGACTCCCCTTGCAGAGGCCACTTGGGGGAAGTGGCTTCTGGGGCTGAAGAGCCAATTTTTTTTTTTTTCATTTTGTTGTGACTTTTCATTCATTACTTCCTGCCAGTCTCTCTGATGCTCTAGTTGTTTGCCATAGATTTGTGATATTACATAAAGCAGTCAGGTGTTCATATTCTGAACCCAACATCTCTTGCCCTTCTGGAGCTGGTGCAGGGCTGAGCAGTGACTTCCCTGTGCTCTTCCATAGCTTGACCATCCTAGACATCATTTTCTGTGTCTGTTTTGCAGGTTTTCCAGCTCTGGAATAGCGCTTTTGCTGTAACTTGTCTAGCTGTAATGCAGGTGGGTTTGGTTTTTTTTTTTTTCCCCTCATAGTGTTTAATGGTCTGCTGGAAGACGCAGTGCCTGCTGGCGCTGCTCTGCCTGCTCAGCTGCAGACACCGCTCGTGTCCCTGCTCAGCACCGACCCAGCAAAGGGAGCAGCGATGCTCAAGGACCTCCCAGTACCTGCTGTTAACGCTGGCCTTGGCCGCTGCCAGGCTTTCCTTGACTCGTACGAGGCTTAACAAAGGCAGAAAGCTGGGAGAGAGCGAGCAGAGAGCTCAGGGAAGCACTTGTGAGGCCAAGGCTGAAGAAGGTGAAATAGGCAACCAGAGGGAATGCCGGAGGGGTGAATCCTGGGGGGAGGGTTAGGGCAGCCAACAGCTGACTATTGAAAAGCGTGAAAACAAGACCTTTTGTGCCTTCCTGCATAAATGTTTAACAGCAAAGAACAAATCTACCTGCCTGTCGCCCCTGTTTCGCACCCCGCCAAACAGCTTGAGCCCAGTTTAATGATAGTTGGAATTAACGGGTTCACCCATGGCAATGTACCGCCAGTGCCATCAGTTTTGGTGGGTGGGGGATGTGTGTATTAACCAGCGGGGTTTTCAGCGTTGTGGATAGTGGTGGGAGAAATGAGGCTGCATGCCTCCCTGCGCGTGCCTGTTCTTGGTTGCTGACTTTGTGTGTGATCGTTACTGCCCAAAGAACAAATTTCACCCACCATCAGTAGCTGGGGTGAAAATTTAGCTAATCAGCCTTTGGCACAAGGTTGGCAGGTGCCCATCATCCCAGGAGTGAACTTCTGAACCCCTTTGGAATCCTGCTTCTGAACCTTTGCTCTCCAGCGCACTCCGCATCCCACCCCCCCAGCCTTCCTCCCTCTCCTCGCCAGCCCAGGCACTTCTTCCCTGTGTGAGAAATGATTTCGCATCGTGCAGAATTAATTCTCCGCTCGTGATGGCCTTGATTAAACAGATTGGCAAACGGCGCTAAAGGTGGCAAAACAGCTCCGACATGCAGGCGTCTTCACCTCCTGAATGGAAAGGCAAAAAAAACCCCAAACCCTGTGGGTTGTTGCTATTATAAAATGCAGGTGGCTGTGGGCTCTCTTCTGCAAAAGCCGCAAAAATTTTATGCGCTTTGGAACAGCGTCTGTAAAGTTAACCTGTTTCAAACAGTTGTAGATGTAATTATTGGCACTTGAACTAGATTAGTTTGAAATAATAATACGGCTTGTTCATCCACAACTGGGTAGACAGGAGTTTGGGGATAGATATGCCATAGGAATGTGGGGGAAGCCCAGGGTCCTGCCTCTGCCACGATATATCCATTAACCAAGCAGAGAACAAGCCAGCCTGGGCCCCAGCTTCTGAAAATTTGCAAAGAAAAACCCCCAAATATGCACAAAGCTTGTTTCCAGACAAACTTTTAAGTTTTGTATGGATATGCTAATTATTTACCCAATTAAAATAAAACTTTTGTATATTTTCAGTTTGATTCTTATTTTGCGGACATGCAATGGAAAGTGGGGTTGGGGCGGGGGGGGGAAGTACTTGCAGCATGAATGTGTTTGACTTGCATGTTGATGCTCTGGAAACCTTCTTGTGAATCCAGCATCTATTCATAGTATGTCATCTGCTGCCTTCATGCGTGCTTTCTGGGCAATCACTGCCTGGAAGAAGGGTTGTATTTTTGGCTTGTTCTTTTTTGGCTTTTGTTACCTTGCTGTCTGCATAGAAACCTTCAAGCAGAAGGGGTGATCTGTTTTTTTCCAAGAAATCGGCTGGGATAAGTCCTTTTGGGTCACGCAGGTGAAATCTTTCTTCTCAGCCTTGGTGCATAGACCTCAATGGACACAGTGAAGACTTCTGACAAAGAAGTAGTCTGGTAAGTCTCCTGCTCTTGAGATGACTGTCTTCCCTCCCCTCATCCCAGGGATCCTGAGAAGAGCAGAAGGTAAGGTACCATCAGATCTTCATGGAAGATATGAAGGAAGGACAGATCTCTTCATGGTTGAATTAGGATTGGGACTGAAGGTGCAGCATGAAGATCCTGGGCTTTTTCCTGTGCAAGAGGACAGGGCTGAACCGTGTGAAGATGTTAGATGGATGGAGGATGAGAATTTTTGGAAGAGTTTTTGTCCCAGACACAAAACATGGCTGGGCTGTCAATAATTCAAGGTGGCAATCCTGATCCCCTTATGCAGCAGTCATTCCAAAACACTAGGTTGTGTAGAGTCAAAACAAGCGCCGCAAGAAGATAAATAGGTGAACATGCTGTATTTGCTGCACTGAATTGACATAAAATAAGTATGTGGAGGGCTAAGTGCAGTTCTTGGGGTGGGAGCCAGCAGAGAGGAGCAGAGCTGAATTTGCAAACACTTTTCCCATCGGCTCCTGGGCTGCCCGGCCAGGCGCTCGCACTGATTTACTGCTGTCCTTCCTTCAGCCTTTGAAAATCAATCCATTAACAATTAAAGTAATGTCTAGTCTAGTATTTATTTCACACTCTCTGGTTAATGGACTGCCCAAAAAAAACCCCTACTTCTTCAAGCACTAGGACTGCTGTATCTCTGGGTCATGCTTTCTCCCTTGTTCCCTGTTAGAGCTGAGACCTGCTTTTATGGAAGTATTTGGGAGAATTACAGTGCATTACCATACCGTACCATTACATTTCCTGTAAAGAAGGTGCAACTTCTGTGCTAAATATCCCCAGACATCCATTAAAACAAAACTGGAGCAGAAAGGGCTAGCCCTGAATGTGCCTGCTGGGCCCAAGCAGCTCTGCGTGGGGCTGTCTGTGGGCTCTGGAAGAGAAGCAGCACTTGCTTTTCTCCATCTCCTCCTGGGCAATAGCGAATTGGATCTGACCAGTGTGTCTCTGCTTGTGCCCCCAACCCAGACTGCTGGGAAACGGCTTCTTCAGGGAAACACAATACATGGCCAGAGGCATCAGACCATGAGGCTCCGGTTCTCAGCAGTCAATCGGCCCCTGACCTGGGATCAAACTGGGGGCAGACCCCAAAGACCTCTTCGCATCCTGTTTGGGGGGTGTCACACCTGGGGGCTTCCACAGCTCATGGGCGCCAAGTCTATTGAGGTCAATGCCCCATGGCTTGGTTGGGGAGGGCAGGGACCTGTGGGGTCTGCACGGATCCCCCCACCCTAAGGTAATGAATTTGCCACTGCGGCGCCTTAAAATAAATGCGCTATTCTAACTCTGATCTGAAGTGCAGGATGGTTTGGGTTACAAAAATGACCTTTAGCAAATGCCACTAGAGGAATAGTAAAAAAATAACAAATTTTCTCCCCCTTCAGTTCTCGGTCCTCCTTGTATTTTTGCCAGTTTCTAGGTCAAATCCCCCATTTCTGCTTCTCCTGCGCTAGCACAGCGTTCAGGTTGCACAATTGCAGAGGAGGGAGGAATCCTCATCCCGAATCCCGCTCTCCCCAGCGCCCCGGAGCCTTCCCTTCTTCCCAGCGCCTCTGGCTGGGAGCCCACCCCAGGTAGGCTGCGGGTCCCCTCCGCACCTGGGGGCTGCGGCAGGGGTCTGGGGGGATGTGGCATTGCTGGACACCCCATCCCACCCCCCCTTACCGCTCCGGGGGTGGGACAGGGGGGAGCCGCGGCAGCTCGGAGCGCCGGGGGGAGGACGCGCTGGGCTCGCAGGTGTGGGCTCTCTTTCCCTTTGGTGCGTTTGCTTATTTATTATTTATTTCCCCCTCCCCTCTCTTTTCCT
>VXBH01003662.1:162511-196674 GCA_013400035.1 Rynchops niger
TTTTTTTTTTTTTTTTTTTTTTTTTTTTTTGCAAATAGCCAGGCAGGGAGCTGGATGTCCCTGGGGAGGGCAGTGGGCAGTGCGCTGGGAGCATCCCAGCTGCCAGGGTGTGCTGGGTCTTTAATGGGACCTGTTCCTCCTGTGCTGTGTCCGGCACCCCAGCTGTGGCTGCAGGTGCTGCTCCATCTGGGAGCTGGCGCTTTGCAAAGCTGCATCTAATTGCGAGGGGAAGAGCCTGCTGGAAGGCTCAGCCTTACTTTTACGGGGTGGGGGTGGGGGGGAAATCACAATTGTAGTTATTCCAACTCTTTGAAAATTATAGACATACCTAAGACGTGACAGGATGCTGCGGAGATGAGGGCAACTTCTCTCTCTGGCTCCTCACACTGAGGTTGGAGAGCAGGGGGACCTTTGCAGAGGGACAGAGCATGGAGCTGCCACCACTCCGTTCTCCCTGCACCTTCCTGGCATTTTAGGTGTCCTTGTCTGGTTCTGCTGTGGTTCAAATCACCCTGTTACCTGGAATCAGAAACCCTGTTCCCCCCTGTAAGTACAAAATAAGTTTGTGCCACCATTGGGGCTGTGATCCTGTGTCAAATGCCAGCAACCCCTTTCTGGTCCCTGTACCCTCTCTGTTAGGAGTGAGCTTCCATTTTCTACACGTCTCAGAGCAGAATCCTGGTGCAGGTGGATGCTGCCAGCACAGAAAAGACAAGATCAATTTGTTTTCTCCTCCAACAGAGGACGAAAATATTTAGCAGGTATTCAGACGCTGATGAGATTAAGTCTTGCTCCTGCCAGGAGCCTTGCTGCTTCCAAAGCATCTTTCCCTTGAATACACAAAATTCGGCTGGGGGAGAGGCTGCAAAATGAAGTCTTTGGTATCACAGGCTGGTAAATGGCAGATAAATCTCTGCTATGAGAGCAAAGTGATGTGAGTGTTCATCAGGCCGGCTGTCCGTGCTCTTCCTGCTGGGGAGTTTGTGGCAGGGAGAAGGGATCCCGTTGGCCCTGGGGAGTCGGGAGACGGGGAGAGGAGGTTTGCGGTGCAGCAGTGCCGCTTTTGGGGAGCTCGTGTTTTGCTTGGTGGAGTAGCCGTCACTCGCGTCGGCAGGGTGTTTGTGGATGTGTGTAAGTGTGGTGGGGAGCGAGGCTTTGGGAGTGAGAAGTCCTCGTCCCACGGTGATGCAGCTCCCCGGGAATGCCAGCCAGCGCGCATGCAGGGAAGGGAGTCCGTGCCCCATGCGCGAACCTTAGACATGTGTCAGGAGAAACCTTGGCAGAAATCTTCTCCCTGTCTGCAAAGGTCCTGTGGGACATGGACAGCAGGACCCTGTAGCCCCTGCCCCAGGCTCTGACCCATGGATCACCAAGAATACGAATATCCCAAAGTGGCATCCTGCTCAGGGTGGTTGTGTGCCACGGTTATGCAGGGCCACGCTTTCCAAATGGTGGCTTCTCTTCTGCTCCTTTTTTTGGCTTTCATACCTTCCAGTTGGGTAAATGTGAGCCAAGAAAAGAAACCGGGATTTAGCACTGGAATTTCCCCTGGAACTTAGCTTTTTTGTGTGTCCTCTAGTTTTACTGGTTCTAAACAATTGAAAACTGAAGGCATGTGTCGCCCCCATCTCCTCCAGGCCTTTTCCACTTCTGTTTCCTCTTTATGTAGGAAATCCCTACATATACAAAAGAGCTAATAGAAGCTTTAATTCTTTGGGTCCTCCTTTTTGGGGATTCACCTGTGTTTTTCCCCAAAAACTTCTACGTGAGCCTGGAGGGGCCACTTGAATAATGTGTGCTGGGGAAGTTCTAACTGAGCTAGAACACGTGTAGAAGCTCCTGTTTCTCTCCATCGGTGTCTCCTGGGAGCTCAGTACTGGCTGAGGCTAACACCGAGTTAGACCCAGGGAAATGACCCTTCTTGGTTCGCTGAGTAACTGCAACTTCGGGTCATTTCTGCACAGGATTTTTCTCTCCTTGCCCTGTCTGTTAAGGCCAGCAGCAGGTTTGGTAATAAACTGGACTCAATACCTGAAGCCCTTGACCCTGGCCATGTGTGCAGACTCATGCAGAGCTGCCAAATTACTGGCCATGCAAGGCGGTTGCTGGTGACTTCTCAAGAACAGTTTTTCTCCTCAGGCTGGAGCATTGGGGCTTCTGGGCTTCATGCCTTGAATAGCTTCTTTTTTCAGTATGTTTAATGTTGGTTCTGGTAAGTCAACGCGGGACTCTGGGACCCTTAATGATAGATCTCTTCCATTAATGGAAAAAAGACTGGCAAACCCTCTGTGCTGCACCGCTACCATCTGTAGGTACGGTGCACCCTACAAAAGCTGGGGTTTTTTCTTCTTTCCATGCTTATAATTTCACCAGGGATAACCAGACTTCAGCATGCTACACAACCTACAAGAAACTGATGTATTATCTTCCAGAAAAAGAATGGTACAGTGACGTAGACAGTAATTCTTTTCCTGTTTAAGAGAGGGAGTTGGGAAAAGCAAAGGCTCTAATATCAGCACTCGAGGAAATTGGAGGCATCAGGAAGGCTTGTTTTTTGTTCCTCTTGAATGAGTTTTTTGCAGCACCGAGGGAAAAGTTTAAAATCTTCTGGTATTTCACACCAACAATACTAATTCAAAGCCTCCTCTGGGTTTTCCCCTCTGTTGTAGAACCCAGCCTACATCTTTATTATATTTGGAGTGATTTAACATTTGGAATGATTAATTTATAGAGACAGTCATCATGTGACTGTCAATCCCCTTCTTATGCTGAGCAGTGCTAATTGGATAAGACCGAGAAGGGCTCTCGTCAGGAACACGGTTTCCTGGACAGAAAAGGCCCTATTGTGGAAACCTGCCTCGTCCGCGGCTTTGTTCTGCTGGCTCATCCTTGTCGGTGGAGACAATGCCTCCCCTCCCTCCTTCTCCTTCTGCTGTGTTTGCTCTCTTCTGCACGTTTCCTGTGCTGCTTTTTAATGAATGTGAAACAAGGAGTTGAAGAGCACGAGGCGGAGAGGGCTTGAGGGGGAGAGCAGGGGAAACCAGGCTGCTGAGGTCCCTCTTATCCATTAACTGCAGGCTGCAAGGCTTGATGCTGGAGGGCTTTGTTTTTAGGAAGAGAAGCGAAGGGGAAGGGGGATGTATTGTTCTTGCAATGGCCCTGGGGGTGGATGACCCATGGGGTTGTGGAGGCGATGCTGACCCAAGCGTGGCTGTGCAAGGTGTGACAGAGCCCCCCACACCTCCACCGATGTGCCAGGGAAGGGACCAGGGACAACACGCAGCTTCTTGCCCAGGAAGTCCTGCGTTGTCCTTAGCTCCATCACTCTGCTGCGATGCTCAGCAGTGACGATCTGGAGGACTCCCGTCCTCAGCAGTGGCTCTGCTCACCTGGATCAGGACCCCATGGGAATGATTCCGCATTTTTAGGGTGCTTCTTTTTGCCATGGCAGCTCTCTGTTGGGACCCCAGCAAAGTACTGGGGATGCTCAGCTCACCCTGTTGAAGAACACTGGTTCAGACCATTTTAAGCAGCTGTTTAGGCAGATGAGGATTGTTACGCTTCCCCTTCCTGCTTCCAAGTGAAGCTTTAGGAGGAGGGATGTGATGGGGAGGTGCCTGCACTGGGCGGCTGCCTGGGGACGGCTCTGCCAGCCGTTATTCTGCTTGAAAACAGCATCAGTCCCTGAAAACAGGGGTGAGGGCAGCTGCTGTAATGAGACAGGGAAAATTAAGTTAATTATGACATTGCAGAGATGCTGAATTCTTAATAGAAAGCTTTCTAAGGGAGAAGCCCCAAAGAGCTGTGTGTCTCGGAGCTGAAATTGAGTGAGTGTTTAATGTGGCATGGACCCAGTGGGCACTGGTGGGGCCATCTGAGATGTCAGCTCTCTCCAGATTAGCCTCTTTTCATTTTTCCTTGGGTGGTGGTGGGGGGAAGACAATTGTTGCACTTGGTAGGGAAGAGAAACCCATGCCAAGGGCTGCGTGATTGATGCTGGGAGAGGATGGCAAGGTGAGCAGGAGACGCAAAGGGCAGGTCTGCAGCTCCCCAGTTTCCAGGGTCCCACGAGCCCAGGTGAGCCGTGTGTGGCCCCTGCCAACACAGCTCCTGTCACTCCGGTGTGTGCTGGAGACCTCTTGGTTTCCCCTGGCTTCAGTGGGATAAGTGGAATGGAATTACCCACGTGCAGCAGCAATTCTGTGATGTTTAACGTGGGACTTGGTTCCCAGGGCTTTTCAGGGACTGGGCAATTCCCAGCAGCACTTAGGACACGAGTGGTTCAGCAGAGGCAGATCCAGCACACGAATGGTGAGATGCATCTCATCTCATGGATGAGAGCATCTTGCTGCAGGACGGATGCTGGCAAATGCCCTTCTTAGACTGAAGCACCATTTCTGGTGGCCATGTGCCTGCCCAGGGTTGCCTGAGGATCCCTGCAAGCCCCCGGGTGAGTTGCAGAGGCTTTTTGAAGCAGCAATCACCCAGCCTTTTCCCTTGTCATGGCAGTGATTTGGGCCATGTGATGTCCCTGTCTGTGCTGGTCCCCAGAGAGCACCTTGAGGGGGGACAGGACACCAGTGTCACCCAGACACAGCAGCGAGACTCAAAGGGCAAGAAAATCATCTGATGGGATACACCCACGGGTACTGAAGGAACTGGTGGATGACGTTGCTAAACCGCTCTCTATTATATTCCAAAAGTCATGGCAGTCTGGTGAAGTCCCCACTGACTGTAAAAGGGGAAACATAATCCCCATTTTCAAAAGGGGAAAGGAGGAGGAAGCAGGGAACTATAGGCTGGTCAGTCTCACCGCCGTGCCTGGTAAGATTATGGAGCAGATCCTCCTGGAGGCACTGCTGAGGCAGAAGAATAACGAAGAGGTGTTTGGGTACAATCAACACGGCTTCACCAAGGGCAAATCGTGCCTCACAAACCTGGTGGTCTTCTATGAGAAGGTCACAACATCAATAGACAAGGGGAGAGCAACTGATGTCATTTACCTGGACCTGAGCAAAGCCTTAGGCACTGTCCTGCATGACATCCTGGTCTCCAAGCTGATAAAATATGGGTTTGGTGGATGGACAATTCAGTGGATAAAGAACTGCCTTGACGGCTGCACCCAAAGAGCAGCTGTCAATGGGTCCATATCCCTCAGGGATCAGTACTGGGACCGGTCTTGTTTGACATCTTCATCAGCGACATGGACAGTGGCATAGAGTGCACCCTCAGCAAGTTTGCCAATGACACCAAGCTGTGTGGGACGGCTGACATGCCGGAGGGAAGGGATGCCATCCCGAGGGACCTTGACAGGCTGGAGAGGTGGGCCCATGCCAACCTCATGAAGTTCAACAAGACCAAGTGCAAGGTCCTCCATCTGGGTCAGGGCAATCCCAAGCACCGATATAGGCTGGGCAGCGACTGGCTTGAGAGCAGCCCTGAAGAAAAGGACTTGGGGGTGCTGGTAGACGAGAGGCTCAATATGAGCCATCAGCGTGCACTAGCAGCCCAGAAAGCCAATCATATCCTGGACTGCATCAAGAGAAGCATGGCCAGCAGGTTGAGGGAGGTGATTCTCCCNGAGGTGGTGGAAGCTCCATCCCTGGAAGTTTTTAAGGCCAGGCTGGATGGGGCTCTGAGCAACCTGATCTAGTGGGAGATGTCCCTGCCCATGGCAGGGGGGTTGGAACTAGGTGATCTTTAAGGTCCCTTCCAACCCTAACAATTCTATGATTCTGTGGTCTGTCCCAAAGCCTTGCTGCTTGCCCTGGCTGGCGGCAGACTCCTTAAGCCCTGCTGGTCAGTCATGGTCCTGCCAGGTAATTAATGGGCTTTTATGTGCCGGTGTCGCTGTAGTGTCTGGCTTCATAGTCCAAAGTGATGTAAATCTGTCCTTAAATTCTGTGTGGGTTTTTTTTCTTTGTGTGTGTGGCTGCTTGAACCATTAAGAATAAACTGGCTTGAACTGGGTAATTTCAGGCTGAGGGGGCCCTGCAAAGGTGACGAGAGCGGCAGGGACACGGGGAGCGAGGTGTGGGTGTACGGCTGGGAGGACACAAATCACGATGGTACGTGCCAGATCAAATATCAGCTTCATACAACCTCTGGCCTTAAGAGCAGGGTTGGGAGCAGAGATGTCAGTGAACGGTGCTGACTTCCACCATCGGAAAGTGAGAGCAGCTTGGCAAAAATCCTCCCTGAGCCTTTTCTGCTCTCTTTTACTTACTGTGCGTGTCCAGGGAGGGCGGCAAAGGCTGTCACTGATGCCAGGGTGTGGGGTGGGAACGGAGGGAGCTGCTCAAGGTGAACAGCACTGTCTGCATCCCGATGAGCTGGAGCTACGAATATCAACCAAGAGGCTCCGGAGAGGTCCTGGCGATAATGCTCATGGTTGCCCACCGCTGAAGGCTTTGCTGTTGGTCGCTCTGCCCCTGGTGTCTGCAGCCCCGTGTCGGGCTGTAGGTTTGCTGCAGTGGTCGTTAGCCCAGGGACACCTGGAGCTGCTCACTGCCCTGGGTGGCTGGCGGAAAGGAGGGAGCGATGCTGAAACAGCAGGTTTTCAGCTCCCCCCGAGGCTCAGCCAGTGACAGAATCCGTCCGTGTGAAAAATGGGACCTCAAAGGCTAGTATGTGGAAGAGCTGTTCCCTACCCATCTCCTCCTCTCCCAACCTGGGCTCCCCTGGCTGAATCACAGCTCTGTCCTGGGTAACGCCGCTAGAGACCCACTGAGTGAAAAGGAGGGGGAAGCTGGGTGCTGAGCTGATACACAGGGTTTTTCCTCTAAGGCTTCAGCAGCCGGGAGAAGAGGAGAGCAGAGCAAAGCCATTACTTTTGTGACAAAGGTGGAGCTGGATGGAGAGCCGAGAACTGCCAGAGCTGCCCTGTGGGAGATGCTCCATTAGGAAATTGCCTCTGTGACCTAGTGCAAGAAAGTGGCTCAGCGGGAAGCTAATGTCTTCTGTGGAGGCCACAGGCCTATCCGCGTCGGAGCTGTGCCATAGGGGGAAACCTTAGGTGCCTCCTAAAGCCCGAGAGTTTAATTTGTCTCTTTTTGTGCAGATTAAGAAAGAGAACACTCTCAGTTCCCGGAGGAAAGGAGAAAAAAAGAGGTTAATCCACAGAGAAGTGATTAATTGATTTTTTTTGTTTGTGCTGAACATTCTGTAAATGTTTGGGAACATTGGTTGGTTGGGGTAATGGTTGTTGTCTCTCAGTGTGCAGAGAAAGGGGAGCTAGAAGTAATTAATTAGGTGTAAATTAATTTCCCCACCTTTCCAGTGCACAAAATCGGCTCTAAAATCCACTTGAAGGTGGGTTGAAGGAGGTAAGCGTGGGTTAGCCACCTCAGCATGTCCCCATGTCAAAGGTGGCTCTGCTGTCACCTGGGAGGGGGTGAGGAAAGGGGCAGCAGAGAGGGATCCGCGCATCGGGGGAGAGCGGGTTTTGTACAGCCAGGCTGAGCAAACGCATCTGGACTGACTCTTTCTGAGAGGTGTCTTGGAGGAGAGGGATGGGTGAGGTCCCCTGGGATGGAGGGGAGCAAGAGGGAGCTGAAGGTTTGCAATCTGCGTGCCCCAAGCTCAGGGTTAGCTGAGATGCCCCAAACTTCTCACTGTGCTGGGGACAGGGGTGTGCATGGAGGCAACGTTATCCCCCATGGATGCTGGATGGGTGGTAGAGGTGGGTGGACCGCTGCTGGTTTCTCCCACTGGTTAAAACAACCGAACAAAAAAACCCCAAAAAACAACGACCAACTAGAATTTTTCCGTTTCACAGTGGTGAAGTTGGCCATCATGGTTCAAAAATGCAGTTGTCATTCCCTCGAGTTATAACGTCATTAAACGCAGTCAGGCTTAGAGGTGTGTGGATGAATTGCCTCCAAGTCCAGTCCTCCTGGAAGGATGGAGTGGAACAAGCTTGACCTTTGGGAAGCCTGGGCGAGCCCAGCCAGGTCTGTGGTACACAGAGGGAGGCCACAGCTCCCAGGAGACCTTTGCTAACACAGTCTTAGGTGGCTGAATAATTTCCTGAAGCCTAAACTGACAATACTGAATTTTTTGAGGGCTGATAAAGTGACTTAATTTTAACTGCCTCCCTGCTCACCTAGAGGGAAAAGTGTCTGAAACCATTCCCAGACCCATCTCACGCTCCCTGTGTTCATGGCCTCGTTTATGCCGACTGCAAGAATTAACCAAATTAGCAAAACTCGCCCAGCCTGAGATGCTGCTGCTCTGGGCTTCACAGCACTGGAGTCCCTCTCTTTCTGTGTAATTCTGCTCAGAGAATTCCAAAGCTTTAAACCCCTGGCAGCTGCCTGGTTGTGTTGGATTTACAAAGTGTTTTGCTTGTTCACCCCTTCACAATAGGAAAGGCGCTGGTATTTTTCCTCTACTGCTTTTGGTGGTATAACTTTATCTGACCTGGGCTGGCTTTCGAAGAACCCACTTTCTTGCTTGGCTGCTGGGATTTCTGGGTCAGGAGGAGCCTGACGCTGGCTTATGTGGGGACATCAAGTGCTTCCGTCAGTGTTCTCTGGCTCCAAAAGCTTCCCTTGGCTTTCAAGGTCAAATGTAGGACCATTTGTTCTTGCTTTCTGAACATTCACTTTCTGAACTTCACTTTCAAACATTTGACTTCTAATACAAGCACAGCTTAGAGCTCCGAGACGGGCAAAAAAATAGACTTTATATTCTGGATTGCGGATCCCCTGACTGTTATTCTTGCAAACCTGGCTATGTGTCTCAGCAGAGTTCAGTGTGGCAGCGATAACGTCCCTCCAAGCGTTCGCATAATCTACCAAGAGCTGAAGATCACGGTGGGGCGAGGGGGTGTACGGTGCCGAGGAGTGCAGTTTGGGGGTTTGCTGCTCTGAATCAATTTGACAAAAAGAGCTTTTGTAGGTCAGGTCGGACCCCATAATGTTCCAAGACGTATCAAACGGCAAATAGTGCAGTAGTTTATGGGTTTAAGTGTTACCCTCAAATGAACTTGCCCTCCGCTAATAACACACATCGTCGACTGCCATTGCTGGCAACGTTTCTGCAAAGGCTGTTACTATAGTAAATGATAGATGAACTGTAGTTTTAAAATTATACCTATTTGAGCTCTTATTTTGCCCATGAGAGGAACATCCTGGAGCTGAAATGTTAGATTCAGCCACAGAGTCACTGTTGAGTTTCCATTTCTGCAGACTCTGCGTGTATCCTTGGGCAGCTGATCGCATCTTTCTTTGCATCATTTCCCATGTGTAAAAAGGAGATGATTACCACTAGAGCAAGGTGAATCTTCTTTTGAGGCCGTCGCTTCATGTGATAAAAGTAATATAGAAATGACAAAACCCCTTTGAAGTAGAGTTGACTCATGACTTCAGCTGCAAACTACCCCTTTCTTTAGGAAGCTCCATTGTGATATTTTGATTTCTGATACAAACCTTGTTCCTCACCAGTTTTTGGCTGGCCATCTTGCCCGTTCTGATTTGATAGCTCACATTAGCCGTAGTCTTTGGCTATGAGCCCATACAAAATGGCTAATCAGCTTACCCCTGGAATATATGATGCCTTTCAAATCAGCTTACTGGGTAAAGCTTTCACCAATATTTATAATAATGAAGCCATATGTGATGAAATCCTCGATTAGCCTTACCGAAGTCACTTTTCAAAAACCACGGTCTGAGTTGACAGCTTCAGGCTTTCATGGCCCGCACTTGCAGTCTAAGGGAATAAGCTTCTCCTGCCCATGAAACTGGTTGTGAAGACACCGTTTGTATTGTAGGACCTGGGTTGAGCTGTGTGTTGATAAGGACGTGGGAGGTAGAAAGGAAAGGGTGGTGGTCAATCTCTTGTCATGTAAGAAAAATACAGCATCTCCTTCCTAAAGTGTCAGAATGCCCTCTTCAGTTGACTTCAGTGGTCAGGTGGAGCTCTAACCATTGCTCGTTCCTACATTTCAGATTCACCAAGATGAAGACAGCAACCAACATTTACATCTTCAACCTTGCCCTGGCTGACACCTTGTGTCTGATGACCTTACCTTTCCAAGGTACAGACACGTTCCTGGGCTTCTGGCCCTTTGGCAATGTCCTCTGCAAGATTGCCATCTCTATAGACTACTACAACATGTTCACAAGTACCTTCACCCTGACGATGATGAGCGTGGACCGCTACATTGCTATCTGCCACCCTATCAAAGCACTAGACATCCGCACTCCCCACAAGGCCAAAGTGGTGAATGTCTGCATCTGGGCACTGGCTTCTGTCTTTGGCATCCCAGCCATGGTGATGGGATCTGCAGAGAATGAAAACAACGGTCAGTAAAAATGCATCCAATGGGTGGGAGGTCTTGGTGGCCAGGAGAACCCCTGGGCTTGGGGAGCCATTGGAGAGGGATACTAGTTTCACCAGCATGGTGAGCTCTCTGCTGTAAAGCCAGCTTAACTCTTTGCTTTCTGCCCGTACCTCTGCATCACTGCTTCTGCTTTTCTAGTATTAAACTAAACTGAATGTGCAGATGCTTTTCTCCTTGCTATGGGTTTGCTGATTTTCCTTTCCTTTTCATTTTTTCACTTGCAGAAATCGATTGTCTAATTAAACTCCCTTCACCCGTGGATTACTGGGATCCAGTGTTTGGCATCTGTGTCTTTCTCTTCTCCTTTATGATCCCTGTGTTGATCATCACCATTTGCTACAGTCTCATGATCAGACGACTCAAGAACGTCCGAGTCCTCTCAGGCTCCAAAGAGAAGGACCGAAACCTGAGGCGCATCACCCGGATGGTCCTGGTGGTGGTGGCAGTCTTCATCATTTGCTGGACTCCCATCCAGATTTTCGTGCTGGTCCAGTGCTTGGGTGCCAAGGCGGAAAGCGAGCTCGAGCTGGCCATCTCCTGCTTCTGCACCGCACTGGGCTATGCCAACAGCAGCCTCAACCCCGTGCTCTACGCCTTCTTGGACGAGAACTTCAAGGCATGCTTCAAGAAGTTCTGCTTCCCTACTGCCTTCAGGACCGAGCTCCAGATGTCCAACAGGATGTGCAGCATCGCCAAGGATGTGGCCTATGCCTGCAAGAACTCGGAGGGGACTAACAATCCGGCCTGACTAGGCATGGAAATTCCCATGGTGGCTGTCGCTCAGCAGAGTCCAACCACCCCCACGTCAGAGCTGACTCAGATAACGGCTCTTTAGCAGGACCTCAAAACTGTGAGGCGAGAAACCGAGGAAACAATTTTGGGGGTTGGGGAAACCGGACACTGCAGGAGCATGCGAAAAAAGTGAGCCCATTTGATGCATTTTTAATTCCAGTGCATCCTGCACTAAGGAACTCGTTTGAAATCAGCCCTTTGATTCCTGCAAAACCCCGGTGGTTTGCAACATTATTGAGAATTCGGGAATTAAGGGTTTAAAACAGGCATTGCTTCTGGGACTTACACTTTTGCTGCTGGGAGACAGACAAAATGCAAAGTATTCCATTTCTTTTTTTCCTCCCTGAGTTGTTTAAGGCGCTAACAACTCGTGTGGCTCACCAGCCGTTTGTGTGCAGGTTTTTATTCCTGCGGCATTGCTCTGAAATTAGACTTTGCTGAAGCCAAAGTGGGCAGCAGCCGTCAGACAAAAAAACCCAAGATCATCTCCAGGATGAGTCATCGGGAAGGGAAGGAAGGATGCGGGGAGGGAGAGGGGGGAGCTGGTGGAAAGGGAAACTCAAGCCGCCCCACCGCTGGGAGTCTGGGGAGGCCACTGTCAGCTCCCGCGGATGGGGTCTGCAGTAAAACCCCCCACCTCGAGAGAGGAACCGGGGGGAGAGAAGGGACTGTCAAAACTGATGAACGTAGCTCAGAAGAGGAGGAAGAAAAGACGGATGAAATGAAGACAAATCCTTGTTTACATGCTGCTATTGCCTTTTTTTTTTTTTTTTTTTAAAACCTTGTATTTCCATTGTAATAATGGACAGGATGTGTCTGTACATACACAGCTCTATAGTGCTAGAGGTACAGCTGTAACGCAGGGTTTCATCTTTCCGAGCACGCCTTCGGGTTCTTCCTCGAGGAGGAAGGAATGAAGTGGCCTATGTAGACATGTATTTATGTATAGCGGGAAGCTATTTCCGAGAAGTCAGAACAGCAGCTCTTCTAGAAGACACGGACTTTTCTGGTAGGAGGGGCAGCCTAGAACAGTCCCACCTGCTCCACACGCGAGAAGTGGTGCACAAACCTTACAAAAGGTGGTTTGTTGGGGGGGGGCATTATGTGTGTGTTTGGTTTTTTTTTTTTTTTTTTTTTTTTTTCTTTTTAATGAAATGAGCTCCACGATGCTGAGAGCACTCGGGAAATGCTGCCGAGGTACCACCCCTCCTGCCAACCAGAGATTGATTTTTATTTTTTTTTCCCCGCCTCTCCCAGTGGGCCAGAGCTTTGTAAAATGAAATGCCCTGTCATTTCATTTGATAATGAAAGCGTTCCCGAAGAGTTTAACCACCGAGCGTCCTCCATGCTGGCAGGGACAGCAGACTCGTATTTTCCCTGTAGCACAACCCCCCGGGGAAATCTGGGCGGTGATGCCCATGGGGAAGCAAAGCAATGACCTCCCTTTGGAGACGGGAGGCCAGCTCCAACGCGAGAACCGGCAGCGTTGTCCGGACTGTACAGATTTCATGTGAATATATTTCCTGTGCTCTGGTCTATGAGATGCTGTATTTTTAATGTAATGATCTGCCAATATTTTAATGCTGTCATGTTCTTTATATATGCTGTATAAAAGAATCCAATGTTATATTTCTATGTAGAGTGTTTCCCTTATGGTTGGGCTTAAAATATAGATGCGATTCCAGTGTCCCATGTATAGGACCCAGATCCCTTGTAAATCGCTCCATCTGGGAGGATTTTCATGCTGATTGGCATCTGATAGGGAATCTGGAGGGATACCAGAGCAAACTTTGCAATTAGCGCTTCCCCTGAATAACGCAGCGGGAGGAGGAAATCCAGGCACTTTAAGCACTTTGCAATGGATGGTTTTCACCGAGCGCTCACCAGGAAATCTCGTACAACCCCCAAGCATGCGAAGAAGAACTCCTGGAGAACCGCGCTGCTGGCAAGCTGCATCCCTGCCCTTGAAAAGATGAGTTTGGTGGGCTGTTGCATCAGTGGGTACAATAAGAGCCTTGGTCATTGAGCAACCTTGAGTCTTCTCGGCCCATCAGGTGCCGTAGGGGCTGACGGGGTGCTGGGGGCCGTGGTACGTGAAGCTGGGAACGGCCTGCCGGGCTTTTCTTGCAGTGCCATTAGGGAGCAGGAGAGCGTTCGTTAGTGGCTGGCAAAAGGAACAGCCGCCCTCCCTTTGTACTTCTTGGTTGGGTTTTTAAATAGATTTACGTCCTCTGAAAAATATCCCGGTGCTTGGCGGTTTGGTTTTGTTTTTTGGGCTTTTTTTTTTTTTTAATAAGGATTTTGTTATAATGACTATGCTGCAACAATCTTACATAATCAAGTACTCAATAAATGTGCGTTTACTCAGCTTTTGGGTAATTCTGTGGCCCTCGCAGTGAATGTGTTTCGGCATTCTGTTCAATGCTCAGTGGAGTTTGTTATAAGAAGAGCAACAAAAAACCTGAAAGCAAAAGCTTTATTGTACTGTGCCTATGGAGTTAAAGGCTTGCGATCGGCTGGCTGGCTGAAGCGCAGGCTCTTTATTTCTCTTCTGAAATGGTCGTGTTGGTATGATTTTACAATTACCGCAGTGTAAATGACAATTTCCTAGGTGGCTACTTGTGTGCTTTAATAAAGGAAAATAAAACCCCCTGTGCTTTGAATGATGTGGAGTCTGAAAGACTTAGCTGCGTGGCGTTCCAACCCTGGCGCTGTCGGGATCTTTGCATGTGGGCTTATTTTTCCAGCCAAAACAGCTGCTGAGCGTGTGTAATAACGGCGAAGCACCCAGTCCCTTTTTTATGGAGGTCAGTGGGAATGTTTGTTACGCGGCCAACTTTGTCGGCAGGCAAACTGGAAACAGAAGATGTGGAAATGCTGGAAAATTGGCGGTTGGAGGTGAGCGGGAGCTGCCTGCGCCCTGCCAGCCTCCCCAGCCGCGCCGGGCATGGCAAGAGGCAGCTCTCGGCGCAGGCAGGGCAGGGATGCGGGCAGCTGCCTGCTCCAAGAGGTGAAGTCTGATGTAGGATTAAACCGAGCTCTTCTCACATCTTCCCCCGCACACTTCCCAGGAGTTACGGGGTTAGGCACGATCATGGAGAACAACGAATTACGGAGCCGCTCTGAAAATAAAACCGAAGCAATATTGTGTAGCCAGGAGAGATGGATTAGCCAGTGAGATGTGCAATAAGGAAAGCGCCTTCCCTCTGCACAGAGATCAATATTCCTACCCGGGCAGGTAAACATAAGGAGACTTTTATTAGCAGTGGTGATTTTCTTCCTTTTTTTAAAAAGAAAAAAAGAAAGGAAATTGGTGGGGAAAAAAATAGAAATCTTTATTTCTTTCCTAGTTCAGTTAATTATAAGTACCCAGGGGTGAGTTCTTATAGTGAAACCGTAAACCAAAGTGCTTTATTCAGTATTATGGGATTTATTAATGTACTAAGTGTTCTCCCTGCTGCTGCTGGCTGGAGTCAACTGCTGGAAAGGCCGAGGAAGGGATGAGCCAGGGGCTGAGCTCTCTCCTGAGGAGCTCCTTGGCTCATGGCACTGGTACAACTGGGCAAAGCTCTGGCTTTTGAAGGGTTCTCGGCTTTTGAAGGTGCTCTGCTCTGCCGGTGCCGCATCTCCCTTCCTCTCCCCCTGCCCAGGCTGTTCACAGCCGACAGCTTGCCCCCAACGTGAAATCACAATTTCTAAAAGCAGAAATAAGGTGCAGAATTTGCACCCTCAATCAAGTTTGGATGGTTTTATGTCATGGCAAGGACTTACCTGGGGAGGTGCTGAGTTGTCCTTTGCCGAGCTACAGGTGAGGCTGAGGTTGGTTGGTTTGGGTGAGCATTCAATCGAAATCACCCCCCTCACGTCCACTGCCCGCAGCAGCCACAAAGCCTGTCGCCTGCTCTGAGCGCCCCTGGCCCCCACGGAGCCTGGCCCCCAAGTCCTGAAGACCATTTTAGCAGGTGGCAGAACCAAGAAACCCCAACTGCAGAGAGAGAAAAGCTGCATTTGCCCCACATGGTGCCCATTGCTCTGCAGCTCGGGACTTGCCCTCGTGAAGACACTACATTAAGCTGACCAGTCGCCATATCTATTTTTCCAAGGTGATTGCATGAGGAGCCAGACCGTAAATATGTCTTTTTTTTTTTCTTTCCCCCCGCCTCCCCCCCCTCCCCAGGGGAAGATTTGTTAACTGCTCATAGAGCTGTGACTGGGCTCTAATCTCTCCCTGGGTACTTTGGGATATTATTGCTGGGCAGGACAACGTGTGCCCGGAGGGGGATGCCTCCCACCCTGCAATGCCTTGTAGGTAAGGTGGGTGGTCTCCAGAGTTACAACCTCTTTGTTTAAATGAAAGGGATCTCCACAAGCAGCTGGTGTGGGTGCAGCCTTTCCCACCTGCTCAGAAGAGGGACTCTTCGAGTAGCAGCAAAGCGGGCTCTGCCAGAAAAACTCCAGTTTGCGTTCCCACTCATTTCCCTGTGCTTTCCTTCAGCTATTTTTGTGGCTGTTTATGCATAGACAAATTTCTCCTTCCTTCCACAAGGAGAACCTCCTTCGGACCAATGCTGAGCTGCAGCCCTCATTGTGCATTCATGGCTTCACGTCGTGTTTCCATGTGAGTCTCCGTGACGGCAGAGCTTCATTGCTGTGACTTTGCAGAATCAGCTGAAGATCCTTCCTGATCTTCACCTCCCAAGCCCTGCCCAGGGCTGTCTGAAGGACCAGTTCTTACTCCTGGCCTTCTCCTGTGCTGAGGAGAACCACGAAGCTGAGACGGGCGGGACAGCGGGTTGCAGGAGGGAAAAGTGTCGCAGCTTCATGATGAAAAAGGTTTGTGAGGTGGTGAGGCTGGAAAAAGGGAGAGAAAATGGAAGGTGGACCTGAGACCATAACCCAAGAGTCGCGGAGCTGCATGAGGATCAGAGATGGACTATAAGAAAGTAGAGCATATGCTGTGTGATGCCAATGGGTGTTTGGCATAGGGCTTTTTTGGGGATTGGGATGTGATGCTACAGGATCCATAGCCCCTTCTTGCCACAGCTGATCTGACGCACATTTATTTTGAGTGGCCCACAGTGGCTGCATGCACTTGCCATCTTGCCCATTTAGATAGGGGCTACATGCCACCTTTGCTCAAAGCACGTGATAACAGGTGTGTTAAGGATAACTGGTTCTGAAAAAAGGAATTTTAGGACTTTTTCAAGCAAAGGGACTGCTATTGGGATGGGAGCACTTGAGGTCGAAGAGCCCCACGGCTCATGAACTCCCTTTGCTCCTTTTTTCAGTACCCTGAAGCCTGGATAAATTGCATGACAGAATGAAATAATCAATAAACAGAGCAGCATGGTTATGTATCTTGGCAACGATGATGCTAGTCAACCATGTAAACCGACTTTGCGCTCTCTCTCTCCCTCAATGCAGTGAAATCCCAGCTGCCTGCAGTGAAGGAGTGATGCTGGCTCTCTGCGGTGCTGGGGGACACAGACAGCCCTTTCCCCACCCGCTGCTTCTCCTACCACACACAAGGTTTCTTCTTCAGCAACCCAAAAAAACCTTGTTAAATGCTCCCTGGGGTAGAAAGCGCACAATAATATCTGATACCAGCTGGGTTCACCTTCACCACCCCTGAAGAACGTCTCTCATGTTTGGATTCTTGGGAATTCGGTCCTCCCATGGTTAAGCTGCTGGAAGGTCATCTGGGAGCAAACCCCACCGTTCCATGCCGGCATCTTCCCCAGTAATGAGCAGGTTGGATCATGTGTGGGTCCATGTAGCATGCTGCTATACAGGAGCCTCTTGCTCCTGCTTTGCTCTCAAATCCATGTGCCTTTTGCCGTGCTGGGTGGGAAATCCTACCTGTAGAGCCCAAGCTATTACTGGGGGGTCTCATAATCTATGCAACCAGCCCACTCTTGCAGGAAAAGGTCTTTTTCCTCCAGTGTATGTTATTGCTGCCAGGCGATGTAGCTCCTGTGCGGATGGAGTCCTGCTGCCTGCCTGCAGTGGTCGGGGAGAGCATCCGCCGCTTCCCTCCCCTCCGGGCCTGCAGCCAGGCGGGATGGGCTGGAGCCAAAATCCCAGCAGCATCAGCCCTGCCAACCAGCAGGTTTTCAGCGTAGTGAAGCGAAGGATGAATCTGCGAGAAACCAAGCAGGAAACTTGATTTTTTCCAAGGAAGCCATTGACAGACTTCTTCCCACAGTCGGGTTTTTGGTTGCATTGGATCACCTTTCTCCTGGCCACAGAGAGGAGGGCAGGCAAAGTCTGAACTGGCGCTGGCCCTTCTATAAACATTGATTTCTCTGTGTGTTTTCAGTCTGCCATGTGCAGTGAGTGCTCCGAAAAGCTCATGCCATGCTGATTCATTCAACGATGGGGAATAAAAACACAAGCTATAGAGTCAACATGAAATCAAGATTAATGGCTTTTCGGCTTGATTTCCTCTGTGTGAAATGAATCCCGTGTTGTGATTTGGCTATCTAATGTTTGTTCAACGTTACGCATTAATAGCAACTTCTCGGCATGCACCGGTCATCTGTTCACATATTTTGGCCTTTCCCTCATCTCAGCCTTGCACTGCTCTACCTATGCTTAACCATGGAGAAAATTCCTGGGGATAATCCCTTGCTTCCTGGGATTAAATGTAAAAGAGGAGGATTTAAGAAAAAGAGCTTGGAGGTGGGTATGGAAAGTCGACCAGGGCTGCTCTCCCCACAATTTGCTTTGGCATCTGCATTGGGGTTTAGCTTGAATGTGCTCAGCTGGAAAACTACCTCTTGTCTTCTGATGAGCGTGTGTTAGCGACGCCTCTGAGCCCTTCTTCTGCCTTGGGATTACCTGCCAGGATCCTGTGCGAGGAGGATGAGCCATCAGCTCTGACCTACCCCATCCACCCCAGTGAAATGGTGACTATCAGCCCCATCTCCCTGGCTGGCAATGGGCTTGGAAAGAAGGAGCTTGGCGGAGAGTGACCCACTGTCTCCATCGCACGGCGAGGAGAAATGTAATTACATCCGTAGCATTTCCATCAATACAAAGCAGCAGCAGGCTGGGTCTCAGGGGAGGTTTTTCATTGCATTGAAATCTGACTTTATTAATTACCAGCCTCTGATCTCATTTGAGGGTTCAGTTTATGAAACTGAATCCTTATTTCTCTGTTTTCCTTATTCAGCTGCCTCACTGAGTTCTGTACAGGGGATAGTTTGGACCGTACGATCTCCCAGGGCGTCTGTGCAGAGAAAGTGGCAGAGCACGGGGAGGTGACGGAGATGTACAGAAACCCTGGTGAAAGACAGAGAAAGAAATTCCACGTCAGAAAAACTGAAAAGAGGGAAAATGGGGACAGTTTCCCACTGTCAAAGGTCTTACTCCCCAACTATAGTTTATTTTCCCTTCACCAGTAATTCCCTCTTCCCATGTGGGATGCTGGTGGCAGCACTCCTGCCCAGCGAGGGGACGCTGCGGTGGGGTGCTTCAGCAGGGCCACCATCAGCCTTCAGTGCAGCTCAGGCTGCTCACCTCCTCCCTGGGAAAGCTTTCCAGCCTCTCTCTCTTCATCCAGACTTGGCTGTAGGCACTGACGGGAGTGCCTGGTTTTTTATCTAGACATCAAATCTTATTTTTAAAAAAAAAGGGAAAATAGCCACTAAACAGCCCTTGAAGCTTCGAGCTAGCGTCTAATTCCACTCGAAGAGCTTTGTTAGATAATTGTAATACTTTTCTGAGAGAAAATAGAGCAATTGAGGCTCATAATTAAAAGCTATTCAGACAGCTTTGATCTTTCCCTCTGCATCTTCACTTACCAAACACAAATGCCCACGAGAAACTCTTGGCAACATTTACTGTCACTATTCTTGGCGTTTGCCTTTAAATTAACTCCTCTTCCTCCCTTCCAGCAAGAGGGAGGTGGGAGAAGAGAAATGCAGCCATGTGGCACATGGCTTTTTCAAGAGGGGTTTCTTTGGAAAGCTCTTTTTTTTGTTTTTTGGAGGGTGCCTGGTGTCCTGTCTCTCCACGATAACAACAAGTGTGGAGCTCCTCTGGAGGCCTCAGAGCTGCCCTGGATCAAGGATTTATCACCCCAAAACCAGCTCTGGGCACAGCCAGGGCTGCAGTGGTGGTGTAGGTGGGGTAAGACCCAACATGATCTGCCCCAGGCATGGGACACGGAGCTGCCAGCGCTGTGTCCCTATGGCCCACACAGGGTCCTCAGATGAGCTCTTGACTCACCGGTGAAAGGGACCCCGGGCTGGGGAGTCCCCTTCTCTTCAGCAGCAGGTGGGAATGTCAACCCTTGGGGGGCTGAGACCCTCTGAAGGCACCAAACCCAGCTCGTTCCTCCCAGAACTAGCAGTAAAGCCAGAGGGTCACTGTTTCCTCGGGTTTGTAATGGGAGCATCAGCGGCACATTAGCACCCATCATCCCTAATCGAGATGCCACCCAGAGGCTCCCAGCATCCAGTAGGTGACAAGGCAAGTGCTATGGATAACTCAGGCTGTTCAGAAAAGGGAGGACACAATTCTCTCTCTCGGATTGCTTTTAAGAGTATCCTCTAGAGATGCTTGTGCTTCACATCGTCTATATTCCAAGTTTTCGCTCATCTATTTTTAATCTCTCTTTTCAATTTTTTTTCCCATCTAAAGATGCTTATGAGAGCCGGGCCTTCATCCCTCAGTGGGGTATAATTTCTTTTCTCACCCGAAATCGTGACCAGCAGCAGGAGACAGTGAGAGACTGCGTAAGTACCGGGGGATTACGGCTTTGCGGGGGAGCAAGCTGCAGCACAGCTCCGATGAGGACAATTGATCGAAGCAGCCATTATTACTTGCTGCAGCACAAAGACTTAAAAAGCAATAGTAATTTCCGACCCCCACCTCTTATCTTAGATGCCTGCATTTAAAGCCTGCAGTGGGAATATGAGCCCTGTATGAGCCCTAATTCCTGTTTCTGGGGTGGAAAATGACGCCTTCTCCCTCTCCCAGGGAGGATGAAGCGAAGTCCTCCAGGGCTGTCTGTCCTCCTGGGCACAGCCGGAGCGGGGAAGGTGATGTCCGTCCTGAGGAGGCGGCGGACAGGAGCCCACTGCCTTCCTCCGTGCTGCCGCGGTGGGTAGGAGCAAGCGGAAAAACCTTCAGCTCCTGCCATAACCGGGGAGCTGCAAGATTGCCCGGCACCTTTGCACTCATTAAGACATCCAGGACTGTCCCAGAAGGAAATTTCCCTGGATTCGGGGCTGAGCTGGCTTGCTCGCTCGATGCACGGCCGGCTGGGAAGGGGGTTGGGATGGGAGGGAGTTGTGCTGGTCACCAATTCAGCCTCCTGCAGCCCTGCAGACCCTGGAAGGGATGCTTGGTTTGGAAGAGTGACAGGGGATTTATTAGGTGAATAGTTAATTGAATGCTTCCGGCCTTTAATTTGTGGCTAATGTGGGCTGGTGTGATCTGCAGCAAGCCAGCCCTACAAACCTGATGAAATTCGAATGAACGAGTGGGCGTGCAGGTTTTCCCTGGGGTGAACTTGTGCGACAAGTGGGCAAATGCCTCCTTGAAGGTAGTTTCTGCTCTGCCAGGAACAGCCGGAGCAGCCTGGCCTCGGGTGCCGCGCTCAGAGGGTCTGCCCCGGGCACGGACAGACCCACTTTGGAGCTTTTGCCACCGAAACGGGGTACCAGCCGGTGTGTGAGGCTGAGCAGGGATTGCGGGAGAGCCGGCCGTGCTGAGACAAAAGCAGAGAGTGCCGCTTAGTGCCGCCGGGCTGAAACACAGGTCCCCGCCGGACGCTCCACCAGCTGGCACACCGGCCAGCTCGGTGCACCGATGGGAGCCGGAGACCCTCCTAAGCACCAGAGGAGACCTTGGCCAAGGCAAGCCCCTTCTCCCCTTGTAGCCTTGCAGCCCATGAGAGCAAAGAGGAGCCAATGCTCCCGTCTTCAGCATTTTACAGGGAGAAAAGCACAGATGCAGGCAGGATGCTATCATATGAGTTGAGGCTGAGAGCTGGAGCTGCTCATCCTGAGGGAGAGAGGGCTCAAGGGGATCTGAGGGATGTCTGGAAATGATGGAGGGTGCAGAGAGGAGGGAGCCAGACTCTTCTCGGTGGTGTCCAGTGGCAGGACAGGAGGCTCAAACTAAAATATGGGAAATTCCATTTAAACGTAGGAAAAAACTTTTACTGTGAGAGTGGGGAAGTACTGGAAGAGGTTGCCCAAAGAAGCATCCTTGGAGACATTGAAACCTAGGCAACCTGCTGTAGGTGACCCTGCTTGAGCAGGGGGGTTAGACTTGGCATTCTCCAGAGGTGCCTCCAACCTCACCCACTCAGTGATTCTGTGACAATCGTGACATTGGATTCAAAGGCGAAAAGCTCCAGCAACGACTCTGTCAGGTCTGAAAGCAGCTGACTTTCCACTTAATTAAATATATTAGGTTTTCCACCTCATGAAATATATCGCCTTTCCTACAGACCTAACGCCAGTGAACAGTGGCATTGCAGCCACATAAACAATTTGAGTGTGAGGTGGCATCATTTGAGTCAGTTTTCTGCACTCAGAGAGGTTTTTTTTCATCTGGGGAGCCCATCGCCAGCAGATGGCAACCGTGCTAAAGCGGTGGGTGCCCGTGATGCCTGCCTGCGCAGGCTGGCTCTGCTTCCTGGCCTTGCCTGGGCTGCTCCAAGGGGACATGCAACACCTCTGCACTCCATCATCTGCTGCTGGCACCTGCCTCCTTCCCTCTGAAGGTCGCTCAGGATCATGGCACCCAGCTTTCCTTCCAGAATCCTCCATTCTCATGGTCCCCAGTACCCCATCGGCCAGGTCTTTCCCCTCTTCTCCAAACTCTTCGAGCCACTTGATACCTCTTGAGAGCCAAGAGCACCTTCTAAGTGGAGGTGATCTCTTCTCCAGGTGCCTCCCTTTTCCTCCTCTCGTGTCTGGGGCTTGCTAAGTGATCACACACCTACATGTGTCAGCACACACAGACACACTGTCAGGACAAGATTTTGAAAAATCCTTGTGTTTTCTGATAGTTGCAAGGTGCAGCTAATGCGAAATAGAGATGAACCACGAAACTTGGGTCAGGGAGCCTTGTGTGCACTAAGTCTGGGGGAGCTTAAGATTGTGGGAATAAGGACCCACCGCTGTGGACTCTTCCTCATGAGGCTGGCTGAGACTAGGGATTCAGCTCTTGATCTTTACTGCAAGTTAAGGCAGGCAGGCAAAATAGAGTTCCTAGCAAAGTTTCACCTAGAAGAATATATCATCCTTCATTATTCTTCCAAAGTTAACACCTTTAATACTGAGAAGGCAACACAAGTGATCTTGTTTTCGCAAATCACTTTCAGCTTTATAAAAGGGGAACAAGAAACTGCCATCACAATGTATTGAAGGTTGTTAATTTTGGTGTCAGAGCCCTGAGAACACTGATAGGACTGAATCGCCCTGAGTGAGCTCACCTGGGACTTCCACCCACACCCTCACCCATTGCTTCAGGAGCCCATTTAAGCAGAGCCCTGCAGTCTCCCTCCTTGTTTTTTGGAGGGATATCTGTTTCCAGCTGTGCCCCCTAGCTGGACCTTGGACTCCTGTTGCAGCCTTGTCCCCAGACCCCTTTTCTGGATAGACCTTGGATAACTGCTGTAGGTAGGTTGCCCCCTGGATGGGCTCTGGTATGTGCAATCTAGCTGGTCTCTAACCCTGTCTTCTTTGTTTTTACCTGTCCTGTACTTTCCTGGTGGAATTTGGACAGGTAAGAGCTGAGCTTGGTGCTTGGGGATCTGGGGAAAGCTGGAGAGGAAAACTTTAGCTGAGAAAACCTCCCTTTAAACCAGTAATATATTTGCCTATATTTACTTACTGCAGACCTACAAGACAGCTTACTGCTGTGCTCGGCTGGACAAGGGCCCCTGGGAGCAGTTTGGTTTTTGCAGAGGTGACGAGGGATGGTAGTTTCTGGTGTTGCTTTGGCCAAAAAAGTCCACTCCCATTTAACAAGGTGCTTTGGTGGCTAATATAGAGCCAAAATAAGGGAGCTGTGGCACATGCAGTATTCTCCTGGCTGTGGTAGGTCACTACTAAGGACTGAATACAGCAAGGGGTCACACTCACCTCCACACATTCATGGTGGAGGTGAGACCTTTCCACGACTCCAAAAGCTGGGAGGTATGGCGTGCTCATCCCGCTATCTATCAATGAAGGAGAGGTTCCCATGCTGGGAGAGGGAGAGTGGGGTTTCAACAGGTTTATGGCTGTTCTTGAAGCTATCGGTACTGTATTTCTGATTTCCTGCCCCTTCCTCTCAGGCTCTGGTTCTGCTGAAGTCCTTTGCTTTACTATTTACCTGTTAAAGAAGGAATTTTACCCGTAGTGCTTGCTAGGGTTTTTCTTGTGGCCTACAAAACACCTTAATTTTGTTATAAACATACAATATTTTATTTTACAGTAGATAAAATGCAATGTATATATAGCAAAGACAGGGGACAAGTACCATAAGTTTTCTCTGGTGAAAGAAGGACCAGTCTCTTTTTTTCCCAGGAGGTTTATTTCACTAATCACTCCTCAGTAAGTATATATTTGACACTTAACAGGAACAATTACTGAAAAATAATTTCTAACACAAATTCCCACAGTTGCCATAATATTTGGATGGTGTGTTGTTTAACACTGTTTTTGAGACCCAGATCTTGCTTTTGGTTTAAATTTAACCTGTGTTAACAGCTCAGGAAAGAGGGAGTTTGAGGTGGGGGTGGAAAGTAGACATCTCTCAAAATTAAAAAAAAAAAAACAACAAACCAAACCAACCCAAAGCCATAACACACACATGCATGAACATGGATGTGAAAATGGTTCATTTTCTCTTGCAAATACTTGTCTTTCATCCGCTGTCCATTTGTTGATGTGTCACTGAAAGTGCTTGTTAGCTCTGCTCGATGAACCAATCCTCCAAATAACACAGCTGTTAAGAACTGAGCATTACATTAATCCGAAAGCTGGTCCCCAGTATCTCTGTGCTGTACAGCAGAGGGCAATAAAGGACCACGATATAGTAGAAATACCCCTCTGGAAGGGAAGTTTTCTGTCCTAATGCTTCAGGGTGTGTGATTAAAAGCAAGACTATAGAAATGCAACTTTGAGAAGTTGGGAGGTGCAGAGGGAAAATGCAGGACAAACCATGTGAATGATAATGATAAATGGACACACACCTTACGTGTGAATGAAAGAATGAACATTGTACAGTCATGACCCACCCCTTCCGTCTGCAAAGTTGCCCCTGCAAAGCCATGGGAGGGGAGGGATCTGTGAGCCCCAACCCACTGTTCAAGAAGTTCTGCATTCCAGCATCTTCCGGAAACTTTTCCGAAAACTGTCATCCAGGAAAGCATACAAGAAAGGATTCAAGCATGAGTTGGCATAGCTTAGGCTGGTGATGAAGTAGGATATACCAATGACCATGGAGGTTTGGGGCAAGTCAGTGGTCAAAGCCACGATGGTGGCCAAGTGGAAGGGGGTCCAACAGAAGAGACACACAGCCAGGACTATGAAGACCATAATAGTGACTTTCTTCTTGGCTTTGTCCAGGGCTTTAGCATTAGAGTTCAAGTGCATGTTCCTTAGCTTGTAGAGCATCATGGTGTAAAGGATGCAGATGGTGGATACTGGAATTGCAAAGCCAAGGATGAGGGTATAGATCCTGCTGGCTTTGAACCAAAACCTTTCAGGCTTGGGAAAGTTGAGACCACAACTCTTGATCTCCAGGTCATCTATGTAGACGTTGGCAAAGATGATGAAAGGGAGAACTATGATGGTGACTAGGATCCAGATGCACAAACTGACAATCCTGGCTGCTCGGTACGTACGATGTGGCATCCTCTTGGACCTGACTGTGGCCAGTACTACCAGATACCTGTCTATGCTCATCACTGTTAAGAAATAAATGCTGGAGAAGATATTATAGTGGTCTATGGACAAGATGACCTTGCAGAGGACTTCTCCAAAGGGCCAGTAGTGGAGGAGGTGTTCAGCAATATTAATGGGCAAGACAAGTGTGAACAAGTCATCAGCTATAGCAAGGTTCAGGATGAACATGTTTGTCACAGTCTTCATCTTCGGGGCCTTGAGGATCACATAGATGACAGCAGTGTTGCCTGTGAGCCCAACAGCACAGATCACAGAGTAAATGACAGGGAGAACAATGTAGAAATCAGCTGCCTGCTCTTGGAATGTTAAATTGAACTTCATGCTGTTGTCCAGGTAGCAGCTGTTACCTGTGTTGCTGCAGGTGCTATTCAGATCATCCCAGAGAGAGCCGTTTCCCATGCCTGCTGGTCACAGACTGACCACAGATTGAAAGCCCTGCTAGCCCAGGAGAGAGCGCCTTTTTTCTGTTTGAGAAGCAGCTGCTATCTCATTTAGAAGTGGATTATTTCCAAAGAGTGGGTTGTGAGGCAGCATGGACCATCTAACTTACCTCTCTTGTCCCATGCCATTGGGGAATTTAGATTTTGAAGCGATTGGGGTGGGGGGAAATGATTGAAAGACACATGAAGCTCCATGAAAAAAAGCATATGAGAATTAGAACTGCCTGTGTTAGTCAAGCAGCTCATCTCTCTGAGAGCATCCCGGTGAGCTGTGGCTTTTCTTTGCTGAGGAAGTCAAGTGGCTCCAGTTCCACTGTCTGCAGCAAGAGTTCTTCCCAGGGTTGGCAGGAACAGGGAGGGCAGAGATGAAGCTTTGTGCCTGGTCGGCTATTCACAGCCCTCGGAGGACTCCAGGGATGGCTGCTGTTTCACTTGCACAGTGCTTGCTTTTCCCTGCTGGAGCAGAAGCGTGGCAGCGTTTAATTAGTGCCTTTCTTTGTGTCGGAGTTCAGACTCTTTTCATTGACTGAGATTTCACAAACAATGAAGAAGTTTCCGACAGGGCTTCTCCCTGCTCCCGAGGTCCCCTGGCAAAAGAAGCGGGGCGGGAGGGAGGGGAGAATAAAGTTCAAGGATTATTTCCAGAACTAAGGGTTAACCCAAAATTGAAGTAACTCTTTAAACAAGGGTAGGTTAGGATCTTAGTCAATATGAAGACCATCCCCTTTACAGGCAACTGTGGCAGCACACAAAACTTGGCACAGACGGACAGACAAACCTGGGAATCTCAAAAGTTCAGGATTATTCAGGGAAGGGGGGGAAAGAAGTACCCTGAAAGCAAATCTGCGTTAGAGCCACAGCCAGAATTACCCCATCTGTTTACTTCTCGAGTGGTTGCCACATCCATCGCTACTGCCTGACCCAGACTTCCAAGAATTCTTCCGCAGGGAAGCAAACAAGCAACCGACACCCCCCGAAGATCAAAGATTTGGCAACTGGTCCCCAGGCTCTGCAGAGAGAAGTGCCTCACTTCACTTAGGGTGGGTTTTGTTGTCTCACGGAGGTAAAGCGAGCAGGAAAGGCAGGATTGGGGGGTTGAAGTGTCCCTTACCTGGCGAGCGGCTCCGGCTGCCTCCTCCGGCCCCTGCTGCTCGGCACGGTTGAGCCTCTTCTCTCTAATCCGACTTGGAGGAGGGTCTCTGGGATGCTGACGTTACCCGGCTTTGCAATCATGTCAACATGATGGCTGTGTGTGTGCAGCGCACATCTCGCCAATTAGCACTTGTTCACACCAGGGAAGGAGTGGAGGAAAAAAGTTTAGGTTTTTTTTCCTCCCTGCAGGGCTATTTAAATAGTAAATAAGGTAGGTGGTGGTGAGCAGCTGATGCTCCAGAGCTGTTCTCCTCTGGAATGAGGGAGATGTTGAGGTGCACAGGCAGCACCCAGGGCTGGCAAACTGTGNCTCAAAATGAACAAATAAACAGATGTACCTTGCCAGATCTGTGCTGGTTTCAGCTGTTCTGAGGGACCGCAGCTGGTTTTCCCCTGCTGGGTCTTTGGTCCAGCTCTGGAAATGCAGCTAAAGCCTTCAGACGCGCATCACAAAAGGCAGGAATCCTGTGAGGCTTGGCAGAAACGCACCGCAGGTCACATACCAAAACCAGCAACAGTATAAGATCACTTTACCTTCATGTCCCCTGTAAAAAGGGCATAAAGAAAATCAAGGGTCTTTTGATTCTCCTTTAGTCTTTTAAATGTATTCCCCAGCTGCAGGTTGCCTGACCTTTGTTTCAACGCCAGGCGAGACAAAAACACAAGCATCCCTCAGTGGTATGCCTGGCGGCGTGTGCAGTGCCATTTAACCAAGCAGGTCACCTCCTTTAAATGAGCAATGTAGCGAGAAGAGCTGTGTTTGACTTTGCTCCTCTTCTGGGGATGTTTACCCTTTTCTGGCAAGATTATCGTGCACTGGTAACGGGGTGGGAGCAAAACACTTCATTGCACTCCGGGAGGTAACTCCTTAAGGCCGTGGGTACCACTGACTTTTCAGTAGGTGGTAATTTGTTTACGGTCAGTGTACAAATCTTACAGATGTTTTCTGTATTTGAACCCAAATCTGACCATTTTCAACCAAAACCTGGCCTAAGCAAAATTGAAAAGAATAAAGATTGCCCGAGAAGATCCACAGGAATGATATGGATGATCTTTCTTCAGATGAAAGACCCCNAAGCAGTGGGAAGCGGGGGGTTAAACTGCTTCAATAAGGAACTCTGGCTGGCTGTAACAAAGGAAGATGTACAAGGAAGATGTAACAAAGGAAGATGGGGGNGTCCCCTGTAAAAAGGGCATAAAGAAAATCAAGGGTCTTTTGATTCTCCTTTAGTCTTTTAAATGTATTCCCCAGCTGCAGGTTGCCTGACCTTTGTTTCAACGCCAGGCGAGACAAAAACACAAGCATCCCTCAGTGGTATGCCTGGCGGCGTGTGCAGTGCCATTTAACCAAGCAGGTCACCTCCTTTAAATGAGCAATGTAGCGAGAAGAGCTGTGTTTGACTTTGCTCCTCTTCTGGGGATGTTTACCCTTTTCTGGCAAGATTATCGTGCACTGGTAACGGGGTGGGAGCAAAACACTTCATTGCACTCCGGGAGGTAACTCCTTAAGGCCGTGGGTACCACTGACTTTTCAGTAGGTGGTAATTTGTTTACGGTCAGTGTACAAATCTTACAGATGTTTTCTGTATTTGAACCCAAATCTGACCATTTTCAACCAAAACCTGGCCTAAGCAAAATTGAAAAGAATAAAGATTGCCCGAGAAGATCCACAGGAATGATATGGATGATCTTTCTTCAGATGAAAGACCCCAGAGGCCTCCTTCTGCCTGTTTTTTGGGAAAGCTGGCACAGTTCGTAATTGCAAGGGAAAGAGGGTTTTCATAGGTCTGCAGGGGGAAGGCAGTTTTCCAGGAATCGCTGTTGCCTTTGTGACAGAGAAGGAAATACAGGGAGAGAACTTCAGGAGAATGTGATGTTACGTTTACTAATCTGTAACTATTCCCCAGGGCAAAAGGGTGTAAAAGCTGCATTGAAAAATCCTTCCATCGTGACTTTCTGGTTTCCAGCATCAAGCACATGTCTCGGTTCCCTGGGAGGGTGCAAAAGCTGTCCTTTCACTCCCCAAATGGTGTTATCTTGGAGCTGGCTGTCAGGCTGGTGGCTGTGTGCCAGGTGCTGTGTGTTTAGGGACATGTCCCGAAGAGGCTGGGGTCTGTGGGGCTGGCTGGGATCCTGAGGATCAGACATGGGCTGTGCCCTGCACCAGGGCCGCATCCCTCCCTCCCGCCTGCCTCTGCCGCCTTCTCATTGTCCCCGGTGAGCACGGTCTCCTGCGTGCCTTGGTTAGGATGTGTTTGATTAAAACAACCTTGTCAGAGATGAAATGGGGACTAAGAATTTAATCTCGTCGTCTTGTGTAAGTCGAGAGGCTTTTGTTTCTTTTATATCCCCTAGACAAATGCACGGCGCTTGCTTTGAGCTGTGCTCCTTTCCTAGCTCCTCTAACAGGTTTGCAGTAAAAGTCACCTGCTTTGGGGAGAGCAATGGCAAATACATCTAAATTCACGCATGAAATTGCTTTGCAGCAGGAGCACTTCCATCAACAGAGAGAGAATCTGTCCCTTGTGTCAGCTCTGGATCCGACCAGAGCTGGTGGCTGAGCATGGAGGAGGCACGTTGTGTGCGTTGGCCTGATGTGGAACGGGGAGTGCCTGGAGGGAAGGCGGAGAGGATGTTTTATTCATTTTGTTTTCTCTGACTGGATGTCCTTCCACTTGATTATCAATGTTATGGTGGTACAAAGCCCTGAAAATCAAGCATTAGTTCACGTTGCTGTTACAAAGGATGCAAGCTGTGTTTTCCCCCAGTGCCACTTGGATCTACTCTTGTGCGAGCAGCTCCATCGCCACCACGGTGCAAGAGGGACAAAGCTCCCATCCTTGACAAATCCACGCCATGGAGAGATGGACTTTGCCTCTTGAAACCCATGTTCACACTATGCAGCTCAAGTCAGCTGTGCAAACAGAGAGAACAGGCAGCGTATCAGGGAGGGGGAAATTCCTTCCAAGGCTAAGCCGATGGTGCTTTATTGCCATCATAAAGTTGACATGCTGCTGACTTCAGAAAAGACCATCCATCATTCTGGAGTTATGGAGTGCTGTGCTGGTGCCTGGGGACATCAGGAGAGCCCAGCACCAGCAGGGGACAGGCAGGGCAGAAGCTTTCTTTGCCTGGGTGGCGTTTGGAAGGCACTGCAAAATACCTGCTCAGATGATGGGCTTATTTCCTCACCAGCTGCGTGAGTGATGCCACCTGAGCCCTCTGTGATGCTTCAGCCCTCCAGCAAGGGCATGTTGTCTAGAGGTCTAAGGCAGACAGCTGCTGCCTCTAACCATGTTTCAGTCCTTCTGAGGGGGATTTCTCCAGAGCACTAGGAGTGAAGCCGATGTCACCTCCCTTGTTAATCCGCAGGGGCAATTAAAGTGGATGAGTTACTCTGGATCAGCCTGGGAGATGGACTCCCTTTTTCTTGCCCTTTTTCAAAGTCACAGCTGGACTTAATTTTGAGGCTTTGAGTTGAGGATGCTTTGTATTCCATGCAGGGAGCACCAGGGGAGGTGAAACCAGGCTTGCTGGGAGGAGTGACTTCACCAGGGAAGGGAACAAGTGTGTTCTTCCTGCCAGGGCTTGCAGGGTTAGGAGAGATGCCCAGCCATTTAAAATGAAATGAATTAACTGTGGGAAAGAAAAGGGAGAACTGATTATATTCTGTTCTCCTGGGGGTGGTAGTGTTGGAAGTTTCTAATGCACCTGTGCCTGAGGTCACAGATCACCTGCTGATCGGGCACTAGCTTTCCAGGGCTCTTTTGCCCCATTTTGAAAGTCTACTCTTGTTTCTGGAGTAGAGTTCAAGAGGAGCTGCTAAATAAAGCAAAATGAAGGTGGCTTCTCAGTCACCCAGGGTACCCTTCAGGATGCACCTTGCTTTCGGCATTCTCGCTTTGGGGACAAGGTATGGTCATGTCCCTGTGGACACAGTGCTGGCAGTCCTTGCTCTTTTCTGGGGTAGGTTGTGAGCGTCCCCTCCATGTCTGTGGGACACTCATCCACTCTCCAGAGAGAAGGCTTGACTGAAAAGCAGGGGCTCAGAGAAGGGTGTAATCACATGAACAGCTCAGATATGTATTGCTGCTCTAGGGCTCCAGTGTTCCTGGACACCTAAAGGGATCGCTTTCTCCTCTGCTTCACTTCCCAGCTTTGGAGGAAGGGGTTGTGCAGTGCTGGGCTCAGCATCCCTCCCAGCAGCCGAGCCAGGGAGCTGCAGTTCTTTGCTTCACAGACCCTGGGCATGACCATGAAGCTCCTGCAGCCACCAGAGAAGTCTTGTGACTGGGTCCAGTTTGACAAAACTGCTTTGCTTCATCTCTGCCCCCACCACCCCCTTCCCCAGGGGATTAACTGGGGAGATTATCTTGTTTTGTTGGGCTCTTGCTGCTGTCGAAGAGTCAAGTTCATCTCAAGGACACAGATACACGATCAATACTCTTTGCTCACCAAAACAAAATGTTCTTGTCTGACTATCTTGCAGTCGCTGGTTATTAGGGTGATTTATTTGTATGAGGTGTTCAGGCTTTTCAAAAGATGGTGCAGTGCTGCAGGTTAATATCCAGAACCGATTATGTTGAGCAGTCTGTAAGTGATGGCTTTTGGTGAGTCGAGCTAGTGTGCGTGGTCAGGTTATTTATTGTAGGATAACTGTCACTGTACTGTAACCTCTGCCTTGGGGCTGAGTGTCCCCTGAGGTGCTCTGGTCCCAGCCTCAGGATGCAGAGAGGTTGGCCACCGCATCCCCCAGGAACCTCCTCCTCCTTGGGGGCTGGCCTCCCCCCACAACTAGGGGCTTGTGGGTGTTGGGGTGAGCTGGAAAGGAGAAACCTGAGCTTATTCATCGCCCCTGGGTGATTTGCCACAAGCTGGGATAGGTCCTCCAGCTTCTTAACCCTTCCCAGCCAAAGCAAGCTAGGCTTGGCTTAGGCAAGTGATGGTGTTCACCTTGTGGGACACCCCTGGGAAGCAGGCGAGGGTTGTAGGTCCTGATTTTTCTGGGGTGTGAGGATAGACCAGGTGTCTCCTTCAGTGAACTGGTGAATTGTGGGTGAAGAAAGTGCCTTTGGTAATAATTGCAATGGATCCACCAGCTGTTGACAAACCCAACCACAAGCTGCAGTGAAGGCAAAGTGGGTCCTGGAGGTGCTTTAAAGAAAATCAGAGTAATGATTCTTACTTATAAACAGCCTGGTTTTGTCAGGCAAGGGATGTACTAACTGCCCCATCTCTGCCCCTGCAGGGGAGCAATCAAGACAAATGCCGGGTGTTTTCCTCTGACCAGAGGTGATGGGGAATAAAAGCTGTACCACAGAGAGGTGGTGGATGGGTGGCTGGAGCTGTTTGTTCTCTTCCTGCAAGCCAGGAAGGAAGCTCCAGCCCTCAGTCCCAGCAGCTCTTGGAGACCCTGGCTCTTCTGCAGGACATCCCCAGCCCCGTGGTGCTGGCATGGGCAGCTGTCTTGGAATGCTGTTAACTCTAGAAACTATCAATGGCCACTGAGATGTTAATGGGATTCTGTTTTCCTGCTGGTTGCTTTTAGCAGATGAGCGCGGCATGTCTACAAGGGGGTTTTCCAGCACAGTTGTTGGATTGCAGAGGTAATAAGCAAGATATAGGGAGGAATCCTAATTTAAAAGGATGGGAGTAAAAGAAAAATTATGTTAGTTGTCCTAACAACTTCTTCTCCTGGGTCCCCATCCACGCTGGGCTTTCTAGTGCTGTGCTGCTGGCAGGCGAGGGTTATGTAGGACACATGTGCTGTCTGGTGCTGCAACCCATTGGCATCCCATGCAGGAACCAGACGTTATTTAGTTGCTCTTAAGCTGGTTATTATACAGCTGCTAAAAGCCCTTGGTATCTGTGCCACTTCCAGGTGATAGGAGCTGCCGCTTTGACTTTTTTTAATGTCATCCCAACTATTGCTCTGAAAAGTTGCCTCTTCTGTCTTTGCTTGACCTGCTTTGAAAGCCATGAGGCTTTGCAAACAACGGCGCTGCAGCAGGGTTATAACGCATCCTTGGAAAACCAGCACAGGGCCCTTCAGGGATGCTCGTTGGCGAGCAGGCTCTGTGCAATATATTCCAATATCTCTAAGCAACAGCTAAATGTGTCACCTCGTCTGCTTAAGTGGCAGAGCTCCTCTGGCCTAAAAGCCTAATCATCGGAGGGTTATGGCGTGCAAATTGCTGCTGAATGAATTTGCGGCTTTGTTCACTCCGGTTTCCCCTCCCTGCCTGTGTTATGACAGTGAAGTGACTCATCTTCACCTTAATATCATGTTTTAGAAAAATGTTTTAATATTTGGTAGAATGCTTATTGTTTAAAAAAAACAACGTGTGAAATCTGTCTTCCGGCACAATGTTTTCCAGTGCAACCATACAGAGCCGGCACCTTTCTCCCTATGCTCTTCAGGCCAAACAACATAGTGGAGTACACAGTTTACAATACCGTCGATTTATTCCAAGGAGAAAAAGTGAAGAGCAGGAGGCCTGATTTGAGCTTAGTGAAACTTGACTTTGGACTACAATCACTTATTACAGCTCACTTATGCAATTAATACCAGCCTGACCTACCTAAATAGGTCGTCGTGATTCATACAGCCATATATCTGCTGACAAAAACTTGGGTTTAAGTGTGATCCTTCTTGGATGTGTCAGTGTGATGGAGAAAATGAAACCTGCGTAACTGAGGTGAACCTGGTAGAAGTGGTGGCTATGAAACACCGAGCAAAAAAAGAAAAGGAAAATGGAAGGGAGTTAATTGCTGTAAAATGAGGATTAGGGCTGGTGCTGTCTGCTCATCTGCACCCTGTGGTCATGGGTGTAGCAGGGACATTTGGCTCTGAGCAAGTGGGGGAGGGACTGGATTCAGCATCTGTACCAGAAATAACCAAAAGAGCAGGAACAATCAGTAGGACCTGGATCTTCTCTCTTTAAAATCTAATTTGGACCCCAGAGCAAAGCCCCAAGACTTAATTCCCTGAGGAACTGAAGCTGCCAGGTAGCTGACCCGGGGTTTTCACAGCGTGCTGGGGAAAAGGAAGTCCCCATCAGAAACCCTGTTGATGCAAATTTAATTATAGATAACCACGCCGTAGAGAAGATGTTTTAGATGCTTGTGGAGGAGAAGCAGAAAAAGAAAAGAAAGAAATAAAATATATATATATCTTTTGTATTTTCCACCTGAAATAATTTCTGAAGCACAAAACTTCCCGTGCCAGGCAGGGCCTCCTGCCAAGTGAGTAATTCCAGGCAGGAGCGGGCCGAGCAGGAGAAGGTGTGTTGTGTTGGAGGGGCTGAGTTACGACCAAATAGGTCTTTCCACTTCTAATACGAGTGATCCTCACTAATATAATTTTATCAATAAGGAGCACACTCAGGCTCTGTGAGACCTCTCCATCTCCACCTGCTTCTCAATTCCACTTGAAGGCGGAGGAAAATGATTTCCTTGTAAATGGCCCGTTTCCACTGACTTCTGCAAACTCTTGCTGAGGATCCTTGCTGGGAAGTT
>VXBH01003662.1:209166-219623 GCA_013400035.1 Rynchops niger
GGAGACAAATCCCAGTCCTGAAGGCTGCAAAGGTCAGGAGGAATTTATGCACAGCCGCACACGAGGCCGTGTGTTCCCCAGTGCCCCGGACCCTGCAGCATCCAGCTGCTGCAAACAGCTGCTCAGCGCCGGCCCCTCGCACCCCCCAACGCCGCTCCCCAGCTGCTCCCACCGCAGCTTTCATGGCCCAAAACTGCTTTAAAAACAAATCGTTGGGAGGGAAAGGCTCTGACCTGGGTATTGATGGACCGCTGCCTCCCTGAGCTGCTTTGAAGCTGCTCCTGGGCCGGGGGCTGGGACTTTACATCTTGGCAGAATTAATTGGTTTCTCTTCCGTACGCTTGTCATGACAAATCCCAGCTCTTTCAAACCAGTGGCCGTTTTGCTCCCAACCTCAGTGGTATTTATGCGAGGTACAACAAACATCCTGGTTATCACATCAGAAACCCCATTGCGTTTTCTTATTGTTGTCAATGAAACCAGCTATTAAATAATTATTCGCTGCTCGTGATTTATTTTCTGCTTTACCCGCAGCTTGTCTCTGGCTTCCAGTAACCTCCTGTCCCTGCCCACATCGGAACGGTGTGCGACGGCCAAAGAAACACGAAGGGAGAAACCTGATTTTTGCAACGCTCCATGCAAACAGGAGAACGGTGGTGATGGAGCGAGAGCCTACGGCACAGAACGACAAACGTTTCAGTAGATGCTTGAAGATGTTTCTCTTTATTTTTACTCAATATGTGCCTCTGGGAGATGTTTGGGGTGGAAATCTGAAAGGTGAGGCAATTTTTCCTCTGCTGTAGGGGAGGTGGGAATGTGGTCGCTGCATCCTGGGAAGCGGCAGGTACCAGGTTGGTACCTTTGGGCAAGAGTCCCACCACCGTGCCCACGACTCCTCGAGCAAACACAGCTCATGCATTTTTGGGGCGGGATCTGCAGCTGTAACAGCCCCGGAACGCGGCAGAGCAGGTTTATATTATTTTTAGAGGTTTGAAAACATCATTCCCGAAACAATCTCCTCCTGTCTTCTGTCATAAACTGTGGAACAGCGAAAAGGGAAAATAGCAGAGGTTTGATTAAATTGGCTTTTTTTTTTTCCCCATCTTAAAATAGTGTCAGCTTGATGCCTGAATATTTTAGAAATTGAATTAGCAGCATCTATTTCATCCCACCAGAGAGGTGGGATTTAAGGCTTCCAACAACAGAAACACTGGATGCGCAAGAGCGGAGTTTTCCATCCCTGCCACCCTGCTATCTCGTCGTACTATTTTAAGCAGCCTCAGCCAGATATATAAATACACTGCTACAAAACAACAACAACAGAGAGAAACTGTTCCACCAAATGGGGGGAAAAAAATAAGAAAAGGGGGTGGCAGCCCTTTCTGAGGAGCTCGTGTTGATTTTGAAGAGTTGCGTACAAACAGAGGACGGTGCGGTATATGCCTTTCCTTGGAAAATGTAGCTGTTTAATAGAGATATATAGAAACACTTAATAGGAATGCATCTCTGAGGCTTTTGGTATGGTTTTAGGTCTGGGAGAAAGAAGACAAACGCTCTGTTTTCCTGAGATGTCGCCTTTGCGAGGGGAGATTAAGATATCCCACAGAGGGTTGTAACGTAGACCGAAGCAGCACCCTGGGTGCCGAGGGGTTCGTCGCGGGAAAACCTGCATTATATGGGGGAATTTTCAGAAGGCAGCGAAAGAGCAGCCGCCTGTATTTGACAGGCAAAGGGGACTGGTGTGTCCGTAGCTTAATCCAGCCGAGTTTTTTCCCTCTGCCATCGCTTGTAACACGAGGCACTCCGGGGCTCTTGAACTCAGCGGCTGGGGAAGTTAATCAGCGTAATTAGTGATAAATGAACCTGTTCCCTACCCTGTAGCACGGGTGTGATGAGCATTAGGTAACCCTGGGAGCACTTGCCAGGAGGGGGGTTTGTTATTTGGCAGGGAGGAGGAAGGAAAATATTGCTTGTAGTAACTAGGGCAACTCGGCTTCCCTGGGAAGAGGAAAAGCGGCAATTAAAGATGTGAGCGCTGCATGGGATCGTTTGCATCGTTAGCCTCAGCGTTTGCAAATGAGGCGGCTATCTTCAGCTCCCCGGCACACAGCACGGCCCCGACCCGCCGTAACCACCGTCCCGGCTCACTGCGGGCCGAGCCGGGGAAAGCGTGGCTCTAAAATTGTCCGTGCAAGAGCGAGGGAGAAAACTCCTGTTCGCTCCCTCTTTGCTTCTTTCTTCATCTCTCCGAGATGTTGCGTTACCCCAGCCGCGACCCTGCTGCTGCAGGGGCTTGTGTCTTCCCTAGGACGCGGGAATATTCTTAATAAGCCGTGCTTCTCCTAACCATTACCCTCGTGTTTCTGGATTGTTATTGCATGATAGAAGAAAATCTATGGGTTAAAAAAAAAAACCCTAGTGGGCAGGGAATGGATTAGGTAGTTAGGAAGACTGCAGAGGCATTTTTTTCTTCTTTCTTCAGGCTGCCCTTTTTGCTGCCCTTTCAGACGAGCTCACTTCACTTCTGTTCTTTGGAGCACACGCGTAGCCCTTTCCTGATCTCCCCGGGCTTGTTTTGGCTCTGGGTGTCATACTCACTATTTGCTAATTGTTTTCCCTTTTTTCTTTAAATTGTTTACCTTAAGTTACCGGTTGCAGGCTTTTCTTTTTGTTTTTTTTTTGTTTTGTTTGTTTTTGTTTTGTTTTGTTTGTTTTTTTGGTTTTTTTTCTTACCTTTTATTATTTATAGTAGTAATTAGTGTTTTTTCTGTTTTCCCTTCGTTCTCTGAATTCAACTTCTCACTTGCCCTGTGGTTGTTAGGTGCCAGTTTTGTTACTATTAATTTTTTCTCTACCAATTTGCCTTAGCTTTCGCAGGGAGGTGAGTATCTCGCTTGGGTTAAACTCGTGTATCTCACTGAAATGCTTTCCCTGATGCTGCCGGTGTCCTTGCACAACTTTAGTGAGCTACATCTCGGTGGGGAGATTATAGGCGTGTGAAGCGATGACTCTTCTTGAGAGGACAAGAACGCTATTATCCAGCTTTTGGGGGATTAATTGGCCACCTCATTTTGGGGAGGAACTGGCTGAGATCAGCCCAGAGGTGCCCGTTGCAGGTCCCAGGTCCCAGGGCTGTGTCTGTCCGGCACCGAAAGGATTGGTGTTGGGATGCTGGGGGCAGTGGGAACACCCTCCCCCCGAGATGCACGTAAGGAAACGGGGTGTGCAAAAGGGTCTGAAAAGCCAACTCGCTTTGCTTAGATTGCCAAGGCCCAGGAAAAATATTTTTACTGCTATTTTGGCGACTTAGAGCTCCTTCTCGTATTCTTTGCCTGCCAAATCTTCCCCCAGTAAGAAAGCTGGAAAGCCAGAGCTCACGTGATGAAAATCCCTGATTATGTTTTCTTTCCCGCTGCGATGTTTTCATCACAGCAGGAGTCGGAGTAAAGGGACGTGTGTAACCTGCCTGTCTTTGTCTTAGTGACAGGAACGATGGCATGGGGAAGCTGGTCAGAGGAGCGTCATTGCTCCGGCCTTAATTTTCCTTGCGCAACCGATGGTGATTTAATAAATGAGGCACAGCCAAGACCTTTTGCTCCCTCTTACGCTCATCAAGCAATCATCGCCTCCTCACTCTTCGGCTTCAAATACCTCATTTGCATCTGGCTGACCTTGACTCTCCTCCATGGAGGGGAAGATGAAGAGGCGGGAGGGTGAAGGCTGGGGGCTGGCTTTTAGGGGTGAATCATGAAATAGTGGCCAGTACAGGCCCGCGCATGGGAGGTGTTGCAGAAACGTCATGTCCTGTGCCATGAAAGATGATAGTAAATGGGTTAAACAGGAGATAAAAAAGGGGAGGGCAGCTGGGTAACCATTGTTAAAGAAAATGTGGAGAGAAAACTTGTAAAAAATTATGCCAGAGCCCATCATTAACTGCAGTGCAGGTCCGCAGCTCTCTGAATAATTGACTATGTAGTGAATGCTAGAAATGATATAAAAAGCTCTTAAGTGAGTGAGGGCTTTTAGTGAATGGTTGGGTGAAACAAAGGAATACTGATTCTGACAGAACTTTTATTCTAATTTAAGCAAGATCCTTTCTCTGAGATAACAGCTGCATTGAATATACCGAAATATCTTCTCCATTAGCTCTGGCAGGAACTGGATAAAGCTCTCATTCAGGTAAACTTTAATCCAACATGTGTCTGCATAGTCATAAATTAAGTGGGAGCCATCAAACTGTTGTAGGAGTAAGGACGGTGCTTAGGGCTAGGATAACTAGCTCTTGTACAAGTAGGAAGAGTTAATTAGGAATAGACGAGCCATGAGTTTTAGCAGAGCAATTGTAATTTGTGCCAGCTCAGGGGGAACATTTAACTAAATTAAGCTAAGGGTCTGTCTTCATTGCAAGCCAAGTTTTAAAACAGACCTCTACTAAAGAGGATTTAGTAGTCCTGGCCTCCAAACAGACCTTTAGATCCAAATTTTCCTGACCTTTCAGAAAGCTCGAGGCTCGAGCACAATTTTGTGGCCTTGGTCTTGACTCTGGGGCTGTAAATGCTCCTGTAAAATGAACGCCAAAGTGATAACTTCCACAGATTTCTATGAGCTCCAACGGAGAAAGGTCCACCTGGATTTTGGGGACCAGAGCAGAAGTGTTCTCGGAGCAGAACGCTTTCAAGTGCTACTGAACGGCATTATAACCCCTTTTTATGAGGGGGTTAATTTCAAACACCAGTCTATCAACCTGACACCTTCTTCAAGAAGGAACAAACTTTACAAGGCACGTTTAAAATCATTTCACTGACAGGTTTATAGCTGTGAGAACACTAATGAGCCGCAATGGCTATTCACTGCGCAGTAACCACTGAGCAATTATGTTTTGTCTGTAGGCAGCCTAATGAAACCACCGGTTAACGACCTACTGAGGATTTAAACCAGCCCGCTGCTCCATGGAGACATCCTTTTCTGTCCCTGGTTATCCCGCACCCAGGGTTTTCTGGAGAAGTTTAGCACTGCTTGATGTTCAGGTAAAAACTGCCTTATTTTCTAGGAGCGGTGATGCAGTTTTTCTGCGGTGGTGTTTCACAGGTGTGTGCCCAGATGCTGCCACGTTGGGGTCCCATCACAAAGTCCAGTGTTTGTGGAGGAGCTGGTGAGCAGGGAGATGTCCGATAGCACAGCACAGGAAAATGAGAGGAGTGGGATTATTTTTTTCGCATTTCCCTTGGGGCCAGACAGCCCTCCGCGGCCTAATTTGTGATGTGGACGTGCTAAGGGATGTGTTAATGAACAGGAGGTGGGTGCAGAGCCCAAATGGTGACCCACAGAGCCCCACTGTGCCCTGGTCGCTCCCAAAAGCGGATTTTTTCTTTGGAAACCGGCCACCTCTTATTTTTTGCACTGCTTGGAATGCTCCGAGCCTCTTTTCTTTTGTACGAGGCAGCCCGAAGGGTCATGCTGTTAACAAGCGAACTCGTACAATCTTTCTCCAGCTCATCAGCGAGGAGAGGACAAAGTCATTAGCCATCTGTGCGGGGGTAATTAAGCAGTGCAGCCTGGCAGGCAGCCAGCGAGTGGCTGGGGGGGTGCAGGATGCTCTGGGCCGGGGCGGGGGGGGTGTGTGCTGATGCTGATTTTCTTGTCGGGGGCACAACATAGCACTGGCAAAAGGAGGCTCAGGATGTGGAAGGACCAGTTGTTTCCTCCAGCACAGGAGTTGTCCCATCCCTCCATGCCACTCTAAGCTCTCCTGTGCATATCAAAGCTCCCAGGTGATGGAGATGAGCAGGGGCAAAGAATGGGATGGATAAGGGTGATCTGATGGCTATCGAGTAAAGCAATCAGTGGTAAAGAATAGGTATACCAAGAGATTTTAGCTTGTTTTGAGCAGGGCAGGGTCAAAAGTTGAGGTGACACGCGGTAGCAAACTGGGCTCAGAGACTGCAGCTGGTGCTGCTGTGTCTGTGTTCGTCTGGCTCTGCCTTGAGCAGAGCTGAGCACGGAGACCTCGGAGCTGAGCACACGCTCTCCCTCGGCCCTCTCTTGCTCAGTCCCTGATCACAAGAGCCTGGAAGGCGCGGGCTTGGCATCCTTCTCTGCCCCAGCTCAATGTGCGTATCATGCTACCTATATGAATATCTAAGCCTTTATGTGTATATTGATAAATCTTTAGATGAAAGATGAGAAGTTGCTGTTGTGGTCCTAATTCTAAGTTGCTTTCCATATGGTTTCCCTCCGACAGTTAATGTATTGTCTTTTCGGTTTCTTTGAACAGTCTGTCAGGCTTTTGATACGTAGTAAATAGCAGCATCTACTTTGCCCTCATTATACACGTTATTATATGAAGTCTAGCCTTTTTGGGTTCTTTCTTCTCCGAGTCCTTATCACTATGCTATGCTCAGTTTTGGGCCCCTCACTACAAGAAGGACATTGAGGTGTTGGAGCGTGTCCAGAGGAGGGCTACAAAGCTGGTGAGGGGTCTGGAGGACAAACCTTATGAGGAACGACTGAGGGAGCTGGGGGTGTTCAGCCTGGAGAAGAGGAGGCTGAGGGGAGACCTTATCACCCTCTACAACTCCCTGAAAGGAGGGTGTAGAGAGATGGGGGCTGACCTCTTCTCCTTGGTGACAGGTGATAGGACGAGAGGAAATGGGTTCAAGTTATGTCAGGGGAGGTTTAGATTGGATATTAGGAAACATTTTTTCACTGAGAGGGTTATTAACCATTGGAATAGGCTGCCCAGGGAGGTGGTGGATTCACCATCCCTGGAGGTGTTTAAAAAAAGGGTAGATGGGGTACTTAGGGACATGGTTTAGAAGTGGCTTTTGTCAGGGTAGGTTAATGGTTGGACTTGATGATCTTAAAGGTCCCTTCCAACCTCAGCAATTCTATGATTCTAATAATTTCTATTGCTAATCGATGGACTCCTCAGTTCTGCTGCCCACACTTTGAGGCAGGTGTCTGTGACTTGCCGCACCGTGTACTAGACATCAGGTCACTCTAAAAATAGCATTAGGACATATAAAGAATAGCATTAGGATGTATTCAGCCATATTTTCTCTTCCTCCCTCTGTGTACACACTGATGTTTTGTTATGAGCACTCTTGCTTTCTGAGCCCTCTCTCTCAGCTTGATCCTTTTCTGGAATAATCAGAGTTATGTCAGGATTTAATCCCCTCTGAGGTCTGGCTTTTGAAGGGCCCCAGTCACACTCTCCTACTCGTCTCATCCTGTCCTTGGTGGAAATATTAGGCCGTTACGGATCATTTCTGAAGTTCGTGCATGCTGGCCCTGTTTACCAAAGAAGGCTTTTCAGTCTTTGAAGGGTTTTCTGTTGTGGGAACAGCAATCATCATGCCTGATGGGGGTGGCAGCTGCCCAAGTTGTGAAACGTGCAGAAAAATGCTGTTTTTCCATTTCAGGTGACTGTTTCCGATAACAAATTATGAGCTTTGGGGATTTCTTTTCAAAGGGAATTTCAATGAATCTCCGTTTCAGGTGAAAAACCACCCTTCCTGCTTGAAACGGGGGGAAAAGCGTGGCAGGATTGCTAGAATGCAACAGGCTTGGGGTTTGGTGCGATGTGCAGGGGCTGACTTTTAGGTAGTTGACTCATTTCTTAGCTGCTGGGCTTAAAGACTCCTTAAAACCTACAGCTGGTCTCCTGTTACCTGTCCAGGATGAGAACCCTGAGCTTCTGGGCTTTTTTGAGTTAGCTGAACCCATCTAAACTGTGCTCATCAATACTAACGTGAGACTTCATCCTGCTGATTACAGACACAAGTGGATGGCTGCTTGTCCTCTCCTCCTGGTCCTCTCCCCCTCTGGAAGAGATGTATTCAAAGAATTGGGTGCTCCATAGGTATCTGGTTACGTGTTTTCCTCAAAAATGCGGTTGGGTGAGGTATGTGGAGCTCATTTCGTAGGAAGGATAGGAGAAACAGCTGATGCTCCCTGTGCTGGGCCTCCCTACCTAGCAGTCTGGCGCAGATGTGCCTCTGAAGAGCTTAATAATTTGTCCTTATTATGTTCTATGTGTGATTTAATGAAAGAATTTTTAATGAAAGGCCCTTTCTGTACTGTAATTGAGCTCTTAATCTTATCTGAAAAGCAGAGCACAATCCCTTCAGAAATAGTGTTTGAGTAACAGCCTATTTGCATTTCCCGCGCCGTGGTGTCGCTCACAGGAGCCGCTCGCTCTGTATTTAAGAGCAAGACAATAAGCAGATTTCTTTGAGTCAAAAATGCATTGGCGATGCCATATGGAGTATGTTTGAGAAGCCAAGGATCTCACTTCCCCAACTGAGCAAGCAAGAACTTCCCTGGTCCCAAAAAAGCAAGAAGTGGGCTTTCCCTTAGCCAGCACCTGAGTCTTCATGCGGCTTGGTGCTCAGCCAATGGTACCTGGAGACGACAGCTGCCAGCAAAATGAGTTACGCTGGGCAGGTAAAAGTTGGCAGAAGATAAAAGTGGAAACTTCGAAACAGGATGGTGAAAAAACGGTGAGAACGGCAATGTGTTCAGTGAAAATCTCTCCTTCATCCTGAACCTTCAAAAAACCCCCATTTTTACAAAAATCTGCAAAAATGTCCTGCTTTTGATCAAGCTGGTCTTCCTAAATAACCTTTCACAGCCAGAATTATAAATTTAGAGAGTTTAAAAATGAAGGCTTAGCACAGGATTTTCCATAGTGACCTCAGTACATTTTTTAATGAGCTGTAGGTTGGAGGGAGGCCACGAGCCCCCACCCCAGGCTGATGAGACCCCATTAAGCTAAACACCGACGGACACTCCCAAACCCTAGTGTTGGATTGGCCCAAACCCAAAAACTGGATGGGACTATGTGATGCAATTAGCACTAGAAAATACTTGAAGCTTGATGGTGGTTCATAATTCCCACCCCAAAAACCATGGGCAATGCAAATAGTGACCAGTCTGCTGCCTGCTCTGTGCGGAACTGATGGTCATGAGTGGTAGAGCCTTGGGATGAATCGGCTCCTGATTTGTTGGGGCACAGAAAAACCTACATCTCTACTGCTTTGGTCTGCAGAGCAGAGTGTGCTTTACTGGAACAAATACCTGGAGTAGCAAGGATGAAGAGTCAAGCCTTCTCCTGCCACTGGCTACGGGAGGCTACGGTGGTGCTACGGTGGCTGCGTTGGTGCTGTGCTCGTTGCAAACACACGAGTTACGTCTTATACAACTCCATGAAGTCAATGCAGAGGCTTCCAGGCGGAGCTCAGGTCAACTGTGTCATTTATCAGGTGAGTGAGGATTAGACTCCACACCACACTTCCACAGATGGACAAAGTGGATTGGGTTGCTTCCATCAACAAGGTGAGAAATGTGTCATGTTTTGTCTTGCCCTGCACAGTGGATATCCTAACTTAAAGTGGCGCCGTCTTCTCAGCTTCTGCTTCTTCCTCCGCCTCCTTGCGCTGATGCACGCCTCTAGTGAGAGGACACATCCATTTCAGTCCTGTCGCTTCACCTCTCCCACCCATGCTTCCCTTTGTACTAATCCACTCACCCCTGAGAAGACCTCCGCTACTGGAGTAATTGGCACTAGTGCCTCAGCCTTTGATGTGATAAGCAGTGGTTTTTTTGCACTCGACATGTCAATTTAAACTGCTGCAAATAAAAGATCAATTCCTTCTTTCCTGGAGAAGAAATTAAGGAAAAACCTTTTTATGTTATGAACTGAGTGTAGAAGGCTGAAGAGGGTGAAGGTGGAGATGAGGTTGTCTCCTGAGAGGAGTCAATTTAGCAAATTAGAGAGAATATACTTGCACCTTTTAAGTAGTCGGGTACCAAAATAATGTCACCGAGTAGGCAAGGCTGGGGTGGGAGTCCCTTACGTTGCTACGGATTTTGTCAGATCTGTTCACACAGGAGCCCATTTGCTGGTGCCAGCCCCACGAAGCAGGGCCCAGGGAGACGGCTGGTCAAGGACAATTTCTCTGCCTGATTTTTCAGCGTGTTGTTACACGGCTTTTTGATAGGGTTCTCCGTTCCCTTTGCATCCCTGTGGACGGCGTCCTTGATGAGACCATCCTGCCACACGCTTACTGCCTGTGTGGTGGCACTGACATGGCTTTCAGGACGCACCGGTGCCTGCGAGGGCTCAGTCCCCTTTCCTTCAAAGCTGTGACAGGTTATTGGGAATCTGATGAATTATTCAGCAGCATCAAGGGCCCTGCGAGGAAATAATTAGTGGCTGTGGTTATGTAAAGCGAAAGTGGAGGATTTCATGTGTTTTGGCAGAGAAGCGGGTGCTGCTGCAGAAGCTCTGATGCAGGGTGCTGCACCCGGGGACATTGTGGAGGGGGGAGGAGGTCCCCTATGGCACCTCGGTCCCACCTGGCAGAGCTTCTCATCAAAAATCAGCCCAGACCCCATCCCCTCTCAATGCAAAGAACTGTTCTTTGTGTTTTCTGCCAAAAAGAGGAGGAAATGGG
>VXBH01003664.1:0-13031 GCA_013400035.1 Rynchops niger
TGCTGGGTGCACAGCGGCCGGCCACTGCGTTCCAGGACGCCCCGTTTAGAACTGCCGCCTGTGGCNGCCGCCTGTGGCCTTGTCTCCGTCCCTGCCGCGTCAGCAGCCCATCCCCGAGCTGCTGGTTCCGGTACGAGGTAGACGCTTTTCCCAGCTACAAAAGCCCTCAAAAGAGCCCTTTGCCGGCCTTATCCGCCGCGACCCCCTGCCCCAGTGAGGCCTTACCTGCACTGGAGCTGGTCTCCTTGGCGACTGACCGTTGGCATGTTTACAGCCCCTTTAGAATTTAGGATGAGGGGTAACGGTTTTAAACTGAAAGAGGGGAGATTTAGATTAGATATTGGGAAGAAATTTTTCACTGTGAGGGCAGTGAGACACTGGAACAGGTTGCCCAGAGAAGTTGTGGATGCCCCATGGCAGTGGCGTTGGAACTTGATGATCTTTAAGGTCCCTTCCGACCTGAACCATTCTATGATTCTATGACTGATCTGGACTTTGTGGTTCAGCCTTATTTACATGTGGAGGCACAGAGGTTTGACTGTTTTGCTCCTAGAAACACTTGAGACAGCAGTTTAGGGAGGATTCACCATCCTGCAGCAGGTGGAGACCTGCTGGCTCCTGGGGACAGCAAGCAGGCGAGGCTGATGGGTCTCCCATCCTCCAGCTCCACCCTCCCTACCCCAAAGCACAACACCTTTCCGACCCTGCAGGGCTGCATTTTCCTGTAACAGTGTAGAATCATAGAATCACCTAGGTTGGAAGGCACCTTTCAGATCACCGAGTCCAACCATCAACCTAACACTGACATAAACCATCACTAAATCATGTTGCTAAAACCATGTGTAAGGCGGAAAGACACAGGATGTGCAATTTCTGCTGCCTTCAGTGTTTCAAGCGCAACTCGGAGGAACGGCACAGAAAAGCCAGCACCAACCCCGGGTCCCAGCAGGAGCAATGAGGAGGGGCTCAGGGACGAGTCCCCAGTAACGCACAGGCTATCGAACCCCACACGAGACACTTCACCCCCTCTGCCCACAGCTATTACCCCTCAGACGAGAAAGCATTTGTGTGCTTGCCAGACAGGGCCCCCAAAATTCAGATCCCAGGCCAAAATACTTCTAAATTCAGGATTCAAGTCTCACTAATTATCCAAAAGTGGATGCTCAGGGACAGAACTGGATTCTAGTGCAGCTGTAGTCCTCAGCTCAGACCGTGGTCTGGTCTCTTCGGGTATTAGCAATTAATGAGATAAATTCAAGAAGGTTCTCAGGGGAGCTTGAGACTAAGCAGCACACGGGAGACAAGAAGCTCTAGGAATAAACCTGTTATTCTGAGATTTTTGCCAAGCTTTTCTACAACCTGAATTGACACCAAAGCAAATCCATTTCTTACGTAGGCTGGAAAATCTTCGCAGCTCCTCACATCTTCTAGGAGAATCACAGGTTTTATTTCTAACGCTCAGCTCACACCGTATCTGGTCTGCCCATAAGAAAGTCTCGGTCCAGTAAGTTGGATTTCCAAGGGAACACTCCCTATATTTGAAAACTTTTATGTTTTAATGAAATACAATGGAGAGACCACCACAATACATTCCTGTGGGTGTCAGTGATTAGTTACCCACAGGATTAAAGACCAGCACCTCATTTTAAACGGAAATTTGCCCACTTTCAGTTTTTCATCATTACATAAAGGCTGTCTTGGAAACTTTTTCCTCCCTGTTTATCATGTGCTCATCAGCCAAGGGCACCTCTGCAGTGGACCCCAGGCAACGCTGCCCGGCAGAGGCACTGTGCAGTATACAAAAGTGCAGTACCTGGCCTTCTACATCTCAAAACACTTCTGATGATAAAATTTAAGCCAGCTCCAGCTGATCCCTCACAATCCCCTCTTTGCTGGATAAGAAACACTTGACTGGTAAAGCACAGAACACTACTTACTTGCCAACACTTGTAAAATAATTAGTGCAGGTTACACAATTACATTTTCCTCACTAAATCCTGCTCTTTCCATTTCCAGTTAAATGTAGGCTGGCACCTGCTTGTAGGATTTATTTAAAAAAATTGTGAATCAATAGCAAAAAGAAACAGATAGCTTACAGTTTTGTCTCTCATTTAGATCAATGGGATATCAGAATAAGAGGCATTTTATGTCCCATTAAATCATGCTTGACTACGTCCCATTAAATCATGCTCACAAAACTCTGTAAGTTTTGAGAGGTTGGAGAAAAACTCCTAATGTATGGCACTGGGTTTAATTTAAGGAGCTCACTGAGCTCTCATTGAGAAGTGTCGCTTGTCCTTAAATTGGGGAGAAAGGGGGTTTACTCTATCCTCGGTTCAAGGTTCAGGCACAGCTTTTTTCACTTCGGGAACAGACTGACAGACCAACCACAGACACCGGACTCAGCATAAACCTCTGCCTGGCACATCCATGGATCAACTCCCCGTGTCCTCCCCACCTGCCCCACAGGGAACCAGGGTTGTGGATGGGTACAGAGGCCACGGCAATACTGGACTGTGGACACTGCCACTTTTCCCAGGTCCAAGATCTTTATTCTACATGAAGCCCAAGTTTGCAATCAGGAGAACGTGCAAGGAAACACATAAAATAATAAAAAAAAAAAAATAAAATTATGGAGGACATTTTTTACTGTGAATTCTTTGCAGTTACTGCTTTATGTAAGAAACCATTCAGAAACAAAAGAAGGATGAGAAGGGGAGATGGGGGAAGGGGAAATATGTCTGAGTTTATGCTGAACAGCTTGACATACATCAGGCGGTATTAATCACGTCAGCCAATTTCAAAACACACCAAAAAAATAAAAATAATCAAGTTTTGCTACCACGTATGCTTGTCTGCTGCAGGAGTCTGCCTTTGAATCCTCCGACCATTTGTTTTACGCTCACCACGCAGCTGTAAATCTGCTCTTCAGTGCAGCAAGTGAGATTAGGATGTTTATTGGCTGTCTCAGTAACAGAAAAGGGATAACATATCATTTACTGCTTCGTGATCCCACAGCAGAAAAATAACCTGGAATCACAGCAAGCACTGCTGGAGCACAGAGAGGCCACAAAATGGCAAGTAACATGTAAAAAGCACTTCTTCCTGCTCAGTGATTTAACATGATCCACTCTATTACTCGATTAATACATATCAACTGTCTTCTGGGGTGCAAAGCTATTTCCATCAACCACCGAGAATCACACTGTCCAGCAGCAGCAACTGAGAGCCGGACTCGGATAGTTTCTATACCTTCATTACCCCAGCACAAGCCATTTATCAGCACTAATGGGTGTAGCTTATGAACAACATGGACTGTTCCAGGACAAAACAACCTCCCACTTGTCTGATCCTTCGGCTCTAGACCAAACCAACCTGGCACAGAGCTGATGGGGGACTTCTATGCCAATGGTGTGACTTGCCAGACTGTGTATGGTGCATCTTCTCCTATGGACAACAGGTGCCGTCAGGTAGCACCTTCCACAAAAATAACAATTTAATGAAAGAAACAGTAATGCATTATATTATTTCAAAGTCCATAACCACAGACAACAGGACCATTATCTCATACTCAGATATTAGTCCAGAGAGGGGCTGGACAGACAGACCTGCAGCTTGTTTTCCTCCCCCGATCGCAAATCAGAAATACTGCTAACACTGACAGATCCAGTAATCACTAATCCCAGATGCTGCATCAAAGATTATATTCATATTATCTTCCACCTTCCACAATATGCCTCACTCAAGCCATCCACTCCTTACAGCACACACATCTATTTTGCACAGAACCTCAAATCTTCAAGACCATCATCTTTTTCCTAATTTGTGCCTTTTGTACTGCCTCCTTTCCCCCAATTTCAACATAAATATGCCTACTAAAGTTTTACATGGAGATTAAATACCATTAAGCAGAAAGTATAGCTGTCCTCATTTCCAGTGAGGAGGCAGAACTCCATAAATTTGAAAAGCCTACTTTGGTCAGATGTGCCCTGGTTTTCAAATACATCCAATGCTTTAAAGGTAATACTTGAATCTAGATAAAAACCAGGCTTCAACAGGCTATCTGAAAATGATCCATCAGTAGCCTCATTTTCCTAATGATATATTTCTAATAAATCATTGCTAATGCCTATTATCCAGCCTGGAGCCATCTCTCCAACTGAGGGATGGGAGTGCAACAACATGCAGAGGTTGGCTGTCAAGATCCAAAGAGAGACAAACTGGGAGGAGTACTGGGTGATAAAGATATATGAGAAAAACACTGTTGAAGGAAAAGTATCTGCTGCTGCAGACTCAGAAAACTGATGACGTTTTTAAATCACAGTTTTAAGCAAGGCAGAGAAAAACCTAGCCTCATACCCCCTGTGGTTTAAAACACTTGGGCAAAACAGTCTCACCATCTGTTTTGAGACACATTTTTGCATTGTATGGAACCACACAGACACAACATTTTGCCATGAGCTGTTTTCCTCCAGGCTGGTGCCACCTCAGCCCTGCCCACGGCACAGTTTGGAGCATAAGCTGAGGTTCTGCTTGCAGATTCGACCATTCACCCTTTGGTCTGCAAATGAATGCCCCAAAACTGATCTCCACCACAGTCCCGCCAGCACAAACCCTCAACCTAGTTCCTTGCTGTCTGGGATGCCAACACAATGGCAAGTGAAGCCAAACAGAAAGTTCAAGAAATGCCAATGAAAAACAAAACAGTTTTGGAACAGGTTGCCCAGAGAAGCTGTGGATGCCCCATCCCTAGANAGGCCCCATACCTCAAGGTGTTCAAGGCCAGGTTGAATGGGGCTTTGAGCAACCTGGTCTAGTAGGAGGTGTCCCTGCCCATGGCAGGGGGTTGGAACTAGATGATCTTTAAGGTCCTTTCCAGCCTAAACCATTCTATGTTTCTATGAATATAAAGGCCTGTGACTTGACAGATATTCTGCTGTGTTAAGAAGGTTAACTATGCAGTAAAATATATAAAATATGATAAAAAGCACTGATTTGTCCCCTTCACTTTTCTATATTTGTAGAGAATCTCCTCAGTTAAGTTGTCATTACAGAAGGATCAGTGCATGTAGTTTCAAAGTCAACTTGAGTGACAGTTTTAACTGTTGTTTTCTATCTAGATGCAGTTAGCAAAACAGCTTTTAGACTCTTTTTGATTGAAGATAAGAAAATACTAATTTCATTATGTATCTTCAGAGAATCAAGTAGTAGAGTAAAAGAGCAGTAGGGATGTTTCCCATTACTTACTATATGACTTGTCACTTTGACAGTCACAAAGAGTAATCCAATGCCATGGATTTTTTTTATTACCATGCGGAAAAAAATATCAAGTATTAAAGATGTCTGAAAGTATGTAGCTGATCAAAACCGTATTCTCTTGATTTATTTAATTTTAATGTGTTATATTTAGTGTACCAGACTGTATCTAGCTGTAACCGTAAAGTCTGTGGTTTTGTTCTCCTTATTATCCTGGAGTTGTGTGTTTATTTTTTTTCTCTTTCCATGTAGATGCAGAGTCTGAAAGGTGGTGCAGAAGCCATAGCCCATTTGGACCAGTTAGAAGCTGATTATTATGATCTACAGCTTCAGTTATATGAAGTGCAGTTTGAGATCTTGAAATGTGAAGAGCTGCTGCTGACAGCACAACTTGAAAGCATCAGAAGACTGATGTCAGGTGCTTTTTATGCATTTTTATTAAGACGTAATCTGTAAAAGATAATTCTCTTCCTAAGAGTCTAGTAAAGCCTGTGGGAATGAAATGAGAACAGTTTGTTTACCACATGAAGAGATGAATCTTCTAACATAAGTACTGTTGAATTAAAATTTTCACCTGTTCATAAAGCTTATACATACACATACAGAAGTTTTGGTCTGGTTTTCATTGTCTGTGTTTCGAAGTAAGCATATAAAATACTATGTAAGGTTTGGAAAACTAAATTTAGGGAGGAGGAAATATTTTAATTACTGGACTTTATCTCATTAAAAAAAAATTTTGCATTAGTATTATTAATTTCTTTGAAGGGATTGGTTTTCAAAAGGTATTCCTGCAAATCAGAATCCTTCAGCTAAACTTTGAATCTTGTTGTATTACCATGTCACTGATTTAGAGCAGTGATGCAAACCTTATGTTTTGAGAACCTACTATATCCTGTGTACTTACAAACTATGGAAATGGTACAGGTAAATCATACAGCATTTTGAATCCAATTCTGTCCTTTGGACCTTTTTATACTTAATGTTTTTATTCACACAAGCTCTGTTTTATTGTTTAATGCATAGGGCTTGCATAGCAAATTTTGTTGTGGGTAGAAAAGTCACTTAAGAAGAGAGATTTGAAGCTGGGTTGTATTGTGAGCTGCCTCTGTAAAAAGAGAAAACACAGGTATCACAGATTCTTCTCACTGTTGTGTGAATCTCCTCCTGTCAGGCCTGTGATGGCAACAGCCATTAACTGCATGTACGGAGGATGAGGATTGAAAACTCTATAAATGACTTCAAAGAAATGTGATAGCTTTGCCTTTGTTGGGAGCTAGTTAGTGCTTTAGAGATAGATAGTTATTTGTACTTGGGAAATCAGACATTTAATTTTGGTACTGAAAACACTGTATGGTTTTCTTACCTGCAAAGGAAATCCCTTGAACAGGAGGCTTAGAAGAAATGTGTATATCAAAATCCTTTCTCTTTGATGTAGTGATAGTAAAACCTAAGGGCCCTCAGAGATTAAGCTTGCTGTAAAAACACCATAGGTCATTATGACTTGTCACTAATGTTTTCTCTGGAAATCTCAAAAGAAACCCCCAACCTGACCAAAAATAAAACCCCCAGTCAGCTAAAATACAGCCCTCATCTTCCCCCATAACAACAAAATAGTTCACTGTTCTTTGCTGGTTTAAGTTTGTTAATTAAAATTATTCTTTAATATAAAATACAAAATGATTTTTTTTAATCAGAGAGCTGTCTATGTTAGAAGGAATTACTGTTTTTTAATGACTATCAGTTATATCCCATAGGACAGAAAATGAAAAATACAATTCCTAAATTGTATTTTGTTGAAGGGATGAAACTACCTCTTCAGACTTTACTCAGGCAGGGGGAATAGAACAATTACTCTTGTGAAGAATGTGACACTGAATTGGCTACATCTCTTCAAGACTTTTCTGTACTTTATCTGAATGAAAGTGTCTCCAAAATATAGTGGTCTTTTAACATGTGTTGTTTCCTATGGAGTCAATTAGAAAAGAATGGTCTGTTGCATCTTATGTTATGCTTCCTTTTTAAAATGTAATTATAGTCAGTAAAGTAATAGCCTTTTAATTGAGCACATCTGTATGATTTGAAATACATGCATCTTAGTGACTTCTAGAGGCTGTTGCTATTCTTTACTCTTTGACTGTATTGGCTTTGCAGAGATATTTTGGAGAGTTTTGGATTCTGTTCTGATTTGGGGGACATCCACAGAACTACTAATGAAGCCCCAACTGAGAATTTTTTGAGAGCATAATTCGATTTGATGGACAGTTTGAATTTGCAAGGTCATATGCTAGAAGAAAAACATTTTCTTTTGCAAATTCAGCACATTGGATCTGAAAAGTATCAAATGATAATAGATTGTCATAAACAACAGTAGAAGTTTTTTACTGTCATTAACCAAATACTTGCACTGTAATTCACAAAATGTGTATTTATTAGGTTAGAGTTTTAAAGGGTCTTATCCTATCCGTACAAAATACCCATACATCCTTGTAAGATGTTTTTTGTGGTGGATGCATTGCTATCAACAGAGAATGTGATAGTTCCTGTTTTGGTTAGGGAACGGGTTGAACAAGTGCAAATGGTGTGGACTGTATCTAAAGAGGAATCATTCTAATTGTTTTATTCTAAGTGGTGGAGTCAGAAGCTTAAGCACTTACCAAATTTATAGGCATTTGAAAAGCTCAAAAGCTGTAGAAAACTCTTAGAATGTTTGATGGAGGTTGCAATAGAGTAGCCAAGTTTTTTTTCAAACAGTAAAACATAATTTAGCATTATGTTTTAGATCTGGTAGATTTCACTCATTTGCAGCTGAGCTATTAAGGTTTCACTTGTAAATTCCAATCTTTAACACTGCATGAAAGTGTTCTAAAAAAAAATTTGCATGTAAATTCTTATATTTTATAAGTGTGTAGCAAAATATAGTTGTCGTTAGCCACAAGTTTTGTTTTTACTCACTGATGTCTCAAAGTGGGTTATAATGACTTGCCTGTTTTACAAATGCATGAAATTTTATATTGTTTGTTTTGTTTTTTTTTTAACTGAGCATTAAAGTAAAGACTCAAGCGGGTCTGTTTATTTTAGGGTTAATATATTGATGTTCTTTCTTTTCCACTCCTGCCATATCCTGCGCTGAGCTGTAATTAGCACGACACAATCAGAATTTTGGTTGCAGCAGAGACCTTACACACAAATAACACAAAGTGACAACAGCTTTTAAAATGGACAGTGTTCTGAAGAAAACCCTGCCCCTCTCCCCAAATAATCTAGTAGAAGTAGGAGGAAGTTACAGTCTTCCTGAAAGTAATTCCTTTTCGGGCCTGTAATGCTTTGAAGGATTGTCTTGAAGTTAGCCTCCCACTGCAGCCTCTGAGCAGTAGCAGTGACTGGGAGGTCAAAAACCTCCTAAGAGAGGATTTTTGGTGTTTTGTTGTCTAATACCCCTTTCATGAAATTAATAGTAGGTTGTGGCAGAAGAATCTCATGCCAAAGACTTGAGAGAGTCTGTATATCCCAAACTTTGTAGTGAAGACCAGAGGATATTGCTGAACATTGTGGGTCCCTTGTATTAGTTAAGAGACCCAAAGACACGTGTGGACATTGTGACCAAGTTAGGCTACAGACACGAGTGTATATTTAGAGTTGCATTTGTTCTTTAATGCTCTGAACTTACCTAAATACCAGGCTGTGCTTCAATTGTTATTGATTTCTGTTCTTCATATAAACTTTAAAGCCCTACAGTGCTTTGCTCTTTAATGCTTTTTCCTCTGACCTTTTGATTTTGCTCTTCCTCTGAAAGGACTATAGCATTTTTCTACATTAAATCTTGCAACTCAGTGTGGGGGGATTGTTGAACAAAACAAAATGTTAAACAAATACAAACTATTGTTTTGACTTTTTCATTGCTGACATTTTTAAAACAGAGAAGAGAGATGAAGTGGTATATTATGACACTTACGAAAGTATGGAAGCCATGCTTGAAAAAGAGGATATGGCAACATCTGTACACTTGCAAAAAGAAGAGCTGCAAAAGTTACAACAAAAAATCCGCCAGCTGGAAGCAAGGCGTGGACGTATTTCAGCCAAGAAAGCCTACCTCAGAAACAAGAAGGTATTATTAAACTGCAAATTTCTAGCATAATTAGCAAATTTAATAAAACTTAAAAAAATTTAATTTCAGATACAACTTCCAAGTCTCTCAGATTTTTTGTGGATTATATTTACTATTTACTAAAAGTTGTTTTACAGAGTACCAAGTACAATAGCATGTATTATTAAATTGATATATTTAAGATTCAGTTTACCTTTTAGCTTTAAAGGAACCCTTAATCACTTAGAAGTCAACAAATAAACTTGTTTCTGTTAAGTAATTAGAATACTTTCATGTGGAAAGTATATGCTAGAATGCATGTTTTTACAGAGAGTAGTATTTGCAGTAGAGTCAAGGGTGTTTTCTCACTAATGAGTTCTATTTTCATTCTCTCACCTCATCCATTTAAACATATGTCATGTGTCATTGTTTATCTATATTCAGGAAATATACACAAAATCCAGTATATGTTCTTAATTTGTAGAACTAGGTGTGCTATTTAGGGCCACTTTTCTTTATGTGTTACTTGGTTGGGATGTTGTGTGAAAAATTGTTTTAATATAGCTAATGTTTTGAAATTGCATATCAAATGTAGGTAAATATGTTCATTCCTTTTTTCCAGAATGACTTGTTTACAGTTCCCTACCAGTTTGTGGTTACTTCAGTATGCATTATTAATGAGCGAGATAGCTTAATGAGTAGAATAATGCATACCCTCCTGAAGCAGGAACAGAGATTTTTATAGTATGCCTTCTTATCTATATAATTAACTCGTCACCTTCAACTGGCTTATTTGTTTCCAGGTTATGCTATGATAAAATACCTTGTTTAAACTGAAGGAATTCGTTGTTCTAGGCTGTAACACTAGTTGCAGCATGCCTACTTGGCACAGAGACATGATGCAGAGATGTATATGGCAGTAATGCTCATCTGGGTCTGCATGCAGGAGTAATGTAGTCATGCCTGCTCAACATTGTGCTGGAACAACATGGCTATATTGCTTTCAGGACCTGAGGTAATGTGTCCATGTGGAACTTCACTGCTGGACATCACAGCACTCTCAGAACTAGTTCCAGCTCTCTGCTAATTTCATTGCCCAGTGTAGCATTATCTGCAGTTGAGTGCTGCAGTGAGATACTTAGCTTTCAGCTACTAAAGAAATCACAGATTAGAATAACATGTATTTAAACTTGCAGGAGGAAATCAAAGATTTTGATTTGAGAAAAAAGAATAGGCAGAACCAGTTGTTGTGTGCCATTTTGCAGCACTTGTTGGGGAGAAAAGAACATAGGCGTTTTGATGGATATTAATGTTAGAGGTATTTACTGTAGCTGCTCTTAATACTACTGAATAATGTGGAGCCCTACTAAGCTTATGTGGCGGGTTGACCTTGTCTAGATGCCAGGTGTCACATATTCTCACTCCTCTCTCCCAGCTGCTGTTGAGCAGCAGTTCTTTCTCCTTCTTAAATATGTTATCACAGAGGCGCTACCACTGTCACTGATTGGGTCGCCCTTGGCCAGTGGTGGGTCCGTCTTGGAGCTGGTTAGCATTGGCTCTGTCGTACATGAGGGCAGCTTCTGGCATCTTCTCACAGAAGCCACCCCTGTAGCCCCTCCTTCTACCCAAACCTTGCCACGCAAACCCAATACAGCTTATTAGTAATTACCTGAAAAATCAAGACTCTTGTGTCTTCAATTCAAGCATATGGAAGCATTGTGATATTGCAAAACATTGTTATTGAACACTACTTATAGTGCCTGATGTGGATCGTTGTACTTTACAAACCTGTGAGGAAAAGAGGGTTCTTAGTCTAAAGAGTTTGCAGTTTATTTTAAGCATGCAGAACAAAGAGCCAGATGGGATGCAAAAATGGAGTCTAGATGGTGAGAATGAGCGCAGCGCTGACTGAATGCTAAGTGGAGAAAAGAATGATGTTTTTATCTTAGGTTGGATTTGGAAAGTATGTACTAGGTGGTAAAACTCTTTCTGAAGGTTGGTCGGTCTGTCTCTCTGTCAATTACACTCTCTCAATTATGAAACATTTATTGCTGAACTGAGATGAGAGCCTGCTTAATGATTTTCAGATTTTGTTCCTGACATCACCACTCCTCCTCCTCCTCACAACTGAAGGTTCCCTTAAGAGAACACCTCCTTTCTAGCAGCAGATATCATGATTAAGAAAACAATAGGAAACAATTATCTATTGTTGTTTTTTACTTTTTGGAGGAGATATTTGAAAATCTTGTCTGTTGAAGAGAACATGGTGAAAGGGAATCAATTACTGTGTGCAGAATAAGATTTTATGTAATATAAACTTTTGTGACTATAGACTCTATTAATTTTTTTTTCAGAAATTCTTTCCCTGTTTTTGCAGTTGATGCTTTTATTTTTTAATAAGGTTGTCAAATAATTGTACCAAACCTTTATTTAGAAACATTTGTAAAGGTTTGTTTGAAACCTCTTTCAGTTGTGATTCTAGGTTACTGAGACAGCATTTTTTAAATGTATGATTTTACTGAGGTTGATGTTCTTTCACTGTACTAACATGAGTATAAACTCTTTATTCTCTTTTTTTTTATACAAACCTATTTGCATTTGTTAAGCAATCATTTCCTGATGTTCCTTTGTGTTGATGACTTAGTTATTCAAAAATAAGATTTTAATAGCAGTCTCTTTACTCATTATTTTTATTATTCCTTGAAAGCTAGTTATGGATTTTTGATGCACGTTATCTCTCTATTGTTATCCCAGTCTACCCCCTGCTGGCTGCACAGTAGTATTAATTAGATTATCATATGAAACAAACAGCTGTTTTATTAGGGAGCTAAATTTATAGCAAAGAGTCAAGGTAAAAAAAAAAAAGATGTAGAAGGCATCTAGAAAAATATCTTTGAAAAAATAGAGTTACGAAGAAATCAAATTATTTTACATCCAGGAAAAGTATTCCTTATGATGAGCAGACTGGGAGAAGCAACTGGTCAGTGAAACTGTTTGGGGTATGTTCATAATGTGTGCTTTGACAGGGGTAGCATCCCCATGTGCTGTGTCCATTTAATTGGACACCTTTACTACTTTTCAAGCCCACAGTTTAAAACATAGCCCATGCCAAAACAGGTGTTAATTAGTTGCAGTGACAGCTGACATAGGGTTACTTGGTATGCTTTATTATTATATAAGGGCATAACTACATATAGCACTTATAATAAAGATATGCTCTCTGCACATACTGAGCTTACTAAATGAGAAGCTAACATTTCATTTGAGATGCTTTTCAATCTGAAAGCAAGGCTCACTGGAACTAGTAAAATATAATTGTCATGGTTTGGGCCAGACTGGCCACTGAAACGAACAATAGATGCTCTCCCCCACCTCTCCCTTCAGGGAGAGGAGGAAGAGAGAGAAAGAAACTTATGAGTTTAAAAGAAACTTAAACTACTTTAATGAAATATCAATAATAAAATCATAATGATAATAAAATATTTTTTAAAAGAAAATAATGAAATATATACAAAACCAGCATCAAGCTCCAGGATGATGATCATGTCACTGGCAGGCACAGGGAAAGTCCCAGACTGGAGTCAATGATGGACGGGCACTGGATTCTGGATCTGGATTTAGGAATGCATGGATCGGGATCAAAGGCAGACAAACAGACAAGGTCCTCCTCAGATGCTGGCCATTGAAGAAA
>VXBH01003665.1:8126-21376 GCA_013400035.1 Rynchops niger
AGGCCTCTAGCCCCAAAGCCAGGAAAAATGAGAATATCGGAAAGGGAAAACGCCGCGAGTAGTTTCAAGGGCAGGTTAGCGCTGGAGTGCTTCCCTCCTGCAACCGGAGCTGCCTGGGGACATCCCCCCCCGGCATCGTCCCCTGCACCCCCAGGGCTGGCTGTGGGGACAGGTCCGAGGTCCCCGGGTGCAGGACAGCCCGGAGTCCTGTTCCCCCTCTTCCCGCTCACTTTGTTTGCCAATAACGAGAGCGTTAAAAGCCGAAAGAATCCGAACAATCTGATGTACTTTCCACTCTCGGAGCTCGCTGCCGTGTCTCAGGCCCTTGGCTTGGAGTGGAACCTAATGGAAACATTTTCCTCTCGGTTTTGGCTTTAGGCAAAGCGAATTATTTCATGTATTCCAACCTCGGGAGCTTTGTTAAAGAGCAGGCAGGGGGAGAGGAGGCAGAGCAGCGCTGCTCTTCCCGGGCCCCGCTCCTGCCTTTGGATCCAGGCACGTGGTGGCTCTCCGGATGTGTCGGAGCCAACCCCAATGGTGGGAGAACAGGTTGGGGCCCCCTCGTCCATCCCCAGGTGGAAGGAAAAGGCTGGGATCCGTGTGGGAGAGCCGAGGAGGGCTTGTTTGGAAGAACCGTGAGCTGAATGTGCGCTGGGTGTTGGGGTAAAGCACCCAAGGCTTGGTCACCAGCCTCGTCCCACGGGGAATACATACCCGGTCGTCCCCGTGTCCCCCACCCTGGTGGGATGAATGGCACAGGACGATCTGGACTTCTGCAAGGCCTTTGACCCGGTCCCCCACAACATCCTTCTCTCTAAGTTGGAGAGGTACGGATTTGATGGGTGGACGGTTCAGTGGATAAGGAACTGGCTGGATGGTCGCANCTGGGTGGGGACAACCCTCGTTATCCATAGAGGCTGGGGGATGAGGTGATGGAGAGCAGCCCTGCGGAGAAGGACTTGGGGGTCCTGGTGGATGAAAAGCTGGGTGGACGTGAGCCAACAATGTGCTCTCACAGCCCAGGCGGCCAACCGCATCCTGGGCTGCATCGAAAGAAGCGTGGGCAGCAGATCCAGAGAGGGGATTCTGCCCCTCTACTCCGCTCTGGTGAGACCCCACCTGGAGTCCTGCGTCCAGCTCTGCAGCCCTCAGCACAAGAAGGACACAGAGCTGTTGGAGCGGGGCCAGAGGAGGCCACCAAGATGATCCGAGGGCTGGAGCCCCTCTGCTGTGGGGACAGGCTGAGAGAGCTGGGGGGGTTCAGCCTGGAGAAGAGAAGGCTCCGCGGAGACCTTGGAGCCCCTTCCAGTCCCTCGAGGGGCTGCGGGAAAGCTGGGGAGGGGCTGTTTGCAAGGGCACGGAGCGACAGGACAAGGGGCGATGGCTTTAAACTAGAGCAGGGCGGGTTTAGGACTAGCCGTGAGGAAGAAGTTCTTTCCACTGAGGGCGGTGAGACACTGGCCCAGGTTGCCCAGAGAGGGGGTGGCGGCCCCACGCCTGTGGACATGCAAGGCCAGGCTGGTTGAGGCTCTGAGCAACCTGGTCTAGTTGACGATGTCCCTGCTCACTGCAGGGGGTCAGACTGGATGGCCTTGAGAGGTCCCTTCCCACCCAACACATTCTATGGTTCTGTGATTCCATGGTCTGGGACCAGCGGGAGGGGAGCCCCTGGCCTCATCGGCTGCCCCTCCAGCCCTCCTGACGCCTGTCTCTCCTCCTTTTGTCGCAGGGGGGGCTGCCATGAGAGCCGGGGTGCAGGAGGGGGACCGCATAGTCAAGGTGAGCATCCCCCTCCATCATCCTTTTCCACACGGGGCCGTACGCCCCGCTCCCTCCCCAGCCGCTGGCCTGTCTGAGCCCCTGTCTCCTCTCCTAGGTGAACGGCACGATGGTGACCAACAGCTCCCACCTGGAAGTGGTGAAGTTAATCAAGTGTGAGTATGGGCCAAGGAGCTGCGGCGGCTCCTTCTCACCCCGGGTGACCGACAGCCCCGCTCCCCATGGTCCGGCTGCTCTTCCCGGCCATCCCGCTTCATCGTGCCCGAGCCGCTGTGGACTATTGGGCGTTGGGGACATTGGTGGCAGCCAGCCCCCCACCTCTTGCACCCGCAGGGTGACGGTCTGCCCCATAGCAGGGTGCTAAAAAGACAAATCAGGGTTTACAAGCCTCACAGCATGGAGAGGGGCGTCTCATTCCTCCCCAGCCTGGGAGGCCACAGGATCCCACCCAAGGGCACATTGATTCTTGGGGAAAAAATGGGAAAATCCGTCTCAATCCTTCCAGTGAGTCTTTCCAGGCTGGGCCAGGTTAGCACCCGCCACGGCAGAGGTGGCCTCACTGCTTACAGGGACAGGGACGTGCCCACCCCGATGCCATGATGCCCATCGGATGTTTTAGGCTGAGAGAGTGAATAATACAAGTCTTTCTCGCCCTCTTTTTCCCCCTCCCGGATTTTTCCAGCCGGCGCCTACGTCGCTCTCACCCTCCTGGGCTCTCCCCCTCCTTCAGTGGGGCTCTCCGGTTCTCAGCAAGACGTGAGCACGGCGGGGGCTCCCCGCGTCACCCCCGCCTGCCCCCCACCGCCTCCCCCGCCGCCGCTCCCTCCGCCGCAGCGCATCACCGACCCCAAGCCCCTACAGGTGGCAGACCCTGCGGTGCTCCCCCACCCTGTCACCCTGCTGCGTCCCCGCCACCGCCCGGCGGGGTGGGCAGGAGGAAGGCAAAGCTCAGAGCCCTCTTTGCATCCCTCCCAAATTGCAGGACCCCGAAGTCCAGAAGCACGCGACGCAGATTCTCCGGAACATGCTGCGGCAGGAGGAGGCAGAGTTACAGGTACGGCGGCGGCACGGCTCCGTGAGCTGCGGTTTCAGCCCATCGTCCCGCCGACCTGCTCGGCCCCATTATCTCATGGGCGGCAGGATGGGGCTTACTGGGTTGGGACTGGTGTAAGCGTCCCCTCTCTTCTCTCCGCTCAGCGCTTCTACGAGGCGTACAGCCGAAACCCTGCCACTGCAGTGGAGGAGCAGATCGAGGGAGCGCGCCGGCGGGTCAGCCAGCTGCAGCTCAAAATCCTCCAGGAGACTGGTGGCTCCATGGTATGTGAAATTAGGGGGGTTACCACCGCTTGGGGGGGCGTCCTGCCACCCTCTCGGCTCCCTCCGAGCCTGGCTGGAGCTTGGGGAGACCCGAGGTGGGGGCACAGCGGTGGAGTCATCCCCAGTTTCCAAAACCTGCTGCGGTGGGAGCTGCCGTGGCTGGCTCATCCCTGTGCCCGAGTGTCCCCACGGACCGGGGAACATCCCACCGCTCCAACACACCTCCTCTCCTTCCAGGATTCGGGGCGGCTGTGCAGCGACTCCAGCTCGGCCGGTTTCAGGGTGATGGAAGGTGAGTTGTGCTGGTGGCTGGGACTGTCCCCACGTCCCTGTCTCCTGAACACACGGGTCAGTCTCTCCTCTGCTCCCAGGACGCCTCTCCCTGGACTCGCAGGACGGTGACAGTGGGCTGGAGTCCGGGACGGAGCGGTTTCCCTCCGTGAGTGAGGTGAGAGCGGGGTTATTGCGGCCGTGGGGAGCCCACCCCAGCTTCTGCTGGCGCCTGGGAGCGGGGAGAAAAGCCCAGATGGATGGGTTTGTGCTTCCTGAGGAAGCGAGGACCTGCCATTGCAATCGCGATTGGTTGTTTGCCATTGTAAGAAGCTGAATTTCTTGTAAGGCGGTCTTGGCTCTGAATTTCTTGGGCTTGCAGTGCTTAGCCTGGCATGACTGCCCCAAAATGGAGGGTACCCCACAATTCCTGGCTTCTGGTCCTAATTTTTAAGTGTTTCTGATGGCCCCGGAGGGGTTTTGTGGTTTCCAAGTTCCCTGGGCCCGTCTCCCTTTATGGTCTCTGACCTGGGAGCTGCTCTCGAGACAGCCCCGAGTGCCTCTGCCGGGTGGGGGAGCGGCGGTGGCAGCCCCCAGCGTGGATCCTGGCGGTCCCCGTGCCCCGCGTCCCCTGACGCCTGTGCTGCCGACCCAAACAGATGTCCCTGAATCGCAACTCCGTCCTCTCCGACCATGGCCTGGACAGCCCGCGAACCTCTCCGGTCGTCACTGCCCGCCTCTTCCAGCACCATCGCCGGCAGGGCTCCGACACCCCCTTCGCCCCCTTGGCTGAGCAGGTGGGCTGGGGCCAGGTGGGGGGGTCTGGCTGCATGGCCAGGGGTGTCTCATGGCTGCTCGACCCCATCAGACGTGGTTGGAGGTTCCTTCGGGAGCTGGCAGGGTGGGAAGCTGCAGGCGTCCACCCCAAAGTCCAGCGCCTGGCTCCTGACTCTGTCCCCCTCTCCCTGGCAGGGGTCGGACCGGACAGGACGACCCCTCATCATCGGGCCGGAGGAGGATTGTGACCCAGGATATTTCAATAACGAGGTAACAGTGTTCTGGGGTTTTGTCCCCTCTCCTCAGGGGACAGGGCTGTCTCCCTCCACCGTGGGTCCCTTTGTGGCCCCGCATTTAGAAATCCTCCCAGGGGACATCCAGGGCCAGGCTGATCCGGGGGAGGCGAGTGCTGGGCTGGGGAGAGGAAAGGGATGCGGGAGCTGAAGATTTACCCCGGTGCTAAGCTGTGGGACGGGCCTGATCCGGAGGAGTTCATTCCTTTCCTTCCTAACTGGCTCTTTCTCCTCCGCTGCCTTCTCTGCGCAGTGCGACTCCCTCTTCCAGGACCTGGGCAAGCTGAAATCCCGGCCGGCGCATCTAGGGGTCTTCTTGCGCTACATCCTCTCCCAGGCAGATCCCAGCCCCCTGGTAAGGGACCCGCTGGCGTCACCGACCAAGCCGGGCAGGAGGGGGGATGTGGCATATTTGACAGCGTCCCCTCCTCTGGCTGAGGGCAGGGTGGTGCTGGTTTGCCGAGCCCGTGGGCAGAGCTCTTCTGGAGGCTGCCTGAGGCGTAGGCAGCTGCCTGCACCGGCTGCCTGCTGCCAGCCAGCCCTTCCCACAGCTTGTGTGCGCTCGTGAGAGGGAAACAGCGCAGGGTTACACTTCCTCCCCTTCCTGGGGTGCTGCCCTCCCTGGACCCCGGCGATGGTTTCCTGTTTCGTGGCCCTACGGGCTCTGCTTTACTAAGCTTTTCACCTCCTGGCTTCTAAACCTCCCTCCTCCCTCGCTGCCCACCTCCTCTCTCTCCCCTCTTTGCAGCTCTTCTACTTATGCACGGATGTTTGCCAGCAGACCACCGCCAAGGATTCCCGGGTCTTGGGGAAGGACATCTGGAACATCTTCTTGGACAGGAACGCGGTAAGGGCAGGACTCAGCTGTGAGCTGGCACAGAAGATCATTGCCCATGAGCTAGCGACGTGCCCTCGTGGCCAAGGAGGCCAGTGGTGGCCTGGGATGCATTAAAAAGAAGGATGAGGGAGGTCATTGTCCCCCTCTGCTCTGCCCCGGGGAGGCCACAGCTGCAGCACTGGGTCCAGTTCTGGGCTCCCCAGTTCCAGAAGGACGGGGAACTGCTGGCGAGAGTCCAGCGGAGGCCGCGAGGATGACGAGGGACTGGAGCATCTCTGTGCTGGGGAAAGGCCGGAGCCCTGGGGCTGTTCGGCTGGAGAAGAGCGGGCTGAGAGGGGATCTCAGGGATGCTCAGCAAGAGCTAAAGGGCGGGGAGTGAGAGGATGGGGCCGGGCGCCTTCCAGTGGTGCCCGGGGACAGGACGAGGGGCAGCGGGCACAAAGCGGGACAGGAGAAATTACTCTGGGGGTGGCAGAGCCCTGGCACAGGCTGCCCAGAGAGGCTGTGGGGGTCTCCTGCTCTGGGGATATTTCAAACCCACCTGGATGTGACTCTGTACGACCTGCTCTGGGTGACCCTGCTCTGGCAGGGGGTGGGACGAGGTGATCTCTAAAGGTCCTTTCCAACCCCGGCCAGGCCGCGATGCCATGTGATTCTGTGAATCCTTGTCCCTGCAGGAGATCAGCTGGGAAGCCAGCCTTGGGTGTCGTGTCCCTGGTGTGGGGAGGCATTTTTAATGGTGTTTTTGTTGCCGACAACGCTTTGTTGCTGTTGGTTCCTCCGCACGGGTGCAAGCAGTTGCGCAAGGCATGCACCCCCGCGTTGCACAACCGCAGCCACCCCGGTGCCTGGAAGCTGGGCGCAGGCAGGAGAGGAGGGTCCCGGCAGCGAGGACGGGGCTCTGGGTGCTCCCGTTAGTGTTCCTGGAGCCCAGCATTCCCCCGGAGGGAGCGGGGACCCATTGCCGGGGTGGAGGGGGTGTTGCGTGTTGGGTGCTTGGTGTGTGACATCCCCAGCTCTTGGGCTGCAGGACGATGGTGCGGGAGCGCGGGGCACCCTCTCCACGCTGGCTGGAGGGTGGCTCTGGTGTAGGTGCCGGGTCCCCAGCTCCTTCCAGCCCTACTCGCTGCGCGGGGAAGGTGAACCGGTGCTGAGCCCCTCTTCTCTTCTGCCTTCCCTCCCCAGCCGCTCCGAGTGAAAGTGTCTGAGCAGCTCCTGGCCGAGATCGGTGAGTGAGGGGCTCCCAGGCCATGTGCGGGCTCTGTGCAGAGAGGATGTGCCAAGGTTTGGGACTGGGGCTCTTGAGTTCTTCCCTGGCTCCGTCTCGGTGGTCTCAGGGGTCTTGTTATGGGCAGATGTCTCAGCTTGGGTGTGCAAAGTGGGAGACTGGTTGTCCCAGCCTGGAAACCAGCTGGCAAGGGGGCTGCGCTCTGGCAGGAGGAGGCCAGCAGAGAGGTCTCCCTGCCTGCCCTGTTCCGCCCAAGGGCCTGGGGCTGCCAGAAGATGCCTTGTGCCCTTCCTTGCATGCTGAGCATTCCTGGTGACACCAAATCTCTTCTTCTGTCCCCAGAGACTCGCCTGCGGAATGGGGACGATGTCCGAGCCGCCCTCTTTGAAGCTCAGGAGATGGTGATGCCCGAGATACAGGAGCAGATCCAGGACTACAGGTAAGGCAGCTGCCCTAGGTGCCCCGTGGAGCTCGATGGGATCCTGCCCGTGCTGCTGGCCGCATGGGGTTTGTCCCAGCAGTGGGTGGCCGGTGGCTGTGCTCATGGCTCTGACCCTTGTCCTCTGCAGAACAAAGCGCACCATGGGCCTGGGGAGCCTGTACGGGGAGAACGACCTCTTGGACCTGGACGGGGACCCCCAGAAAGAGCGGCAAGTGGCCGAGAAGCAGCTGGCCCAGCTGGGCGATATACTGTGAGTACCGGGCTGCCGCGGAGGCTCCCTGCCCTGCCCGTTGGGGAGCGCCTCTCTGCCTGGATTTGGGGCGAGGGCGTGGGGAAGGGGATCGGAGACGGGCTTAGCTCTGCTCCTCCGTCTTGCTTGATCCGCACGTTTGGTGTTGGAGGTGGGAAGGGGAGTTTGGAGCAGGCGCTGGGTGCGGTGAGGGGCAGGGTGGGATGGAGGGCTCGGTGCTGCAGGCGCCCTGCCTGGGGGCTGAGTAGAGGAGCCTGTTCCAACCAAGCTCTTTTACCTCTCTCCGTCTCTCTCTCTCCAGGTCAAAATATGAAGAGGACAGAAGGTGAGTTGCCCCAGGGCGTGGGGCGAGCACGTCCAGATGCGACTGCCTTCCAGTCGTTAGCTGAGGAGGCAAAAGGAGAGGAGCCGCAGGAGCATCCCCATCCTGTGCTGGCCTCTGGCACCCTCTGCCCGTGCCCATGGCCTCTCGGGCTGGCCCTGGGGAAGGGGGGACATAAACCTTGGGGTCCTGGGGCAGCCCTCCACCTCGGGGTCCTGCCTGCAGCCCCCTGCCAGCCTCAGCTCACCCTCTTGAACTGTTTCTCGCCTTTCCTCCCTTCTCACTTGCCCCGCATCCCAACCCGGGCATCCTCTCCCCGCAGCGCCCCGGGGGATGTCCCGGCTTCCCCCCTCGCCTCCTGCGGTGCCCTGTCCTGGTGTCGGATCTCCAGCCTCACGCTCTCCTCTCTTCCAGCTCTCCCATGGCCTTTGCCCTCAGCACGTATATGAACCACACAGGCATCCGCAGCCGGGAGCCCCGGGTGGCCGGCACCAGCGAGAAGGCACAGTCCCTCCCGGACAGGGACAAGTGGCTGCCCTTCTTCCCCAAGACCAAGAAGGTGGGTGGCTCTCTGCCCTGGGGACAGGTTCTTTTGAGGTGACGCAGGGCGGGGGTTCTCCAGAGATCTTCATCTCCCCCCCGTTGCCTTGGAGAGCTGCTTAGTGCCAGATCCCAGCCCCATCCCTTCCCCGATGGCTTATTCAGCCAGCGCCGTGAAGGTTGGGTACACCCCGGGGACCCGCGCGGGGACGTGTGTTTTTATCCAGTGCTCCTCTCGGGTGTCCCAACAGAGCGGCAGCGCGAAGAAGGACAAGGATGCCATGGAAGACAAGAAGCGCAACCCCATCCTCAAGTACATTGGGAAGCCCAAAATCTCCTCCCAGAGCAGTGAGTACCGGGACCTTCTGGGGTGCTGTACCCACACTGCTGCCTGGAGGACACCTGCAGCCATCTGCGTGCCCGGGGCCGTCGAGTGGCCTTTGGCACCCGTGGGACTCCTGTTCACCCGGTAGCAGGCACTTGGCATCAGCCACCCTCTGCTCTCCTCCAGCCACGCGTGGGAAACCTCTTGTCTCCGCTGTCGGTGCTCCCGCACATGGGAAGGGAGCAGAGCTGGGCTCTCCCCCCCAAATTTATCTCATCTGCCCCGTGCTCGCAGGCTGCTCGCTGCGTCTGAAAAGTGCCACAGCTCCTGGGGGGCTGAGGCGGCAGAGAGCGAGCCTGTACCCGTGTGCGTGCCCGCCTTCCTCATCCCCCCACTTCTGCTTTGAGTTCTCATGCCGTTCGCTCACACCGTTGCCTCTTTGCCTCCGTCGTTGCCGAAACGCGGGATTGATTTGACATCTCATTTTTGTTTTTTCCTTTCAGCATTTCATGTCCCTTTGTCCCCCGTTGAAGGTAAAAGGCCTCTTCTTTTGTTTGCCATTCACCTCATGCGCTTCGTTTGATTTTGCACCCCTCCGCCCTCAAGCTACCCCACCGTCGTTGCACTGGGCGTTGGGGTGGGCTCGGATGGGTGCTGTGGGGTCCGGGAGATGGCCGGGGCTCTGCCGGGCAGACGGTTGAAGCCGTGGTGCCGCAGGGTGGGCGGCAGCACCAGCATCTCGCCCCACCCAACCATTCCCTGTCCGGTCTCACCGGGATTCTTTCCTTGCTTTCGCCCAGCAGTCAAACCCGGCAATGTGAGGAACATCATCCAGCACTTTGAGAACAACCAGCATTACGAGAGCCAGGAGCCCGGCGCCCAGCGTCTCTCCACCGGCAGCTTCCCCGAGGACCTGCTGGAGTCGGACAGGTAGAGCGGGGGGATGCGGGGGGGCGTCGTCAGCCCCTGTTTTCTGGGGCTCCCACCACAGTTTTTGCGTGCGGGGGGATGGCCCTGCCTGTCCCACCAGGCTCAGCCTGGTCTCGGCTTTGTCCCCCTGCTGCAGCTCCCGCGCTGAGGTCAAGCTGGGCCGCTCGGAGAGCTTGAAGGGCCGGGAGGAGATGAAGAAATCCCGGAAAGCGGAAAATGTGCCTCGGTCCCGTAGCGATGTGGACATGGATGCCGCAGCCGAGGCCACGAGGCTTCACCAGTCGGCGTCGTCTTCCGCTTCTAGCCTGTCCACAAGGTGGGAGGCGCCACCTGAGCCCAGCACTGGGAGGACCTGGGTTCCCCTGGGCACGTTTGGTTTCAAAGGGGAGCTGGGATGGCTGGGGATCTGAAAATCCCTTGGGCTGAGACGCTGTCTCATGGGAAAGCTTTTGCTAAACTCGTGGGTCAAAGCCAAGCCCCAGCCGGGCAGAGCGGGGTGCTCCTGGCCCCACAGCGCCCAGCAGACCCTCCTGGGCCAGCGTTTGCCCGGGGCAAACGGAGAGAATTGGGCTTTAATCCCCATTTGTGCCCCAAACCCCTCTCACCGGACCCACGTCTGGAGGGGCTTACGGAACTGCTGCTGGGTGCTGCCCCACGGGGTGCAGCGATGGGAAGGTGGGGGTGGAGGGTCGGGACGTCGGGACGTGAGGGTGACTGTCCCATCCCTCCCCAGGTCGCTGGAAAATCCCACCCCCCCGTACACGCCGAAGATGGGACGCAGGTGAGTGGCCCGGCCTCGCTCTCTGCCGTCTCTACCGCGCCGCCCCGCGTCCCCGGGGCCAGTTTTCCTTCAGAGCAGGAGGGTCACTGTAGGGGTGCACCGGGGCTGTGCCCCGGCTTTGGGGCTCAGAGGGGGTTCCATCTTGCGCCTTCGTAGCTTTTCCCTCCCCGTAAGCGAGCCGTGAGGGAGCACAAGGGGAGGCGATGACCAGGGCTGCCCCAGGAGGGCGTCCCCCGTTAGTTCTCCATCCTCCTGGGGCGAGGGGGCACCTCTGTTCCCTTGTGTCTCACACAGGAGCTTAAAGGACCTATATAGATGTCTGCTGGGGGACCTAGTCTTTTAGCTCAAGAGTCAGAGGCTTGTACTTCTTGTGCTGAAGGCCCCGGGTTCAAGCCGAAATAGGGCCCAGGTAGATATTGGCTGTACTGGGAGTGCCGCGGGGTGGGCTGGCTGGAGGCGGGTGGCTGCAGAGTACTCCCACCGCCGCCTTTCACCCTCCCAGGAGCATCGAGTCGCCCAACTTGGGGTTCGGCGTGGATCCTTTCCTGCCCCATCTGCTGGAAGACGAGCAGGGCCAGCTTTCCGACCTGGAACCCGAGCTGGACTCCCAGAACTGGCAGCACACGGTCAGCCGGGAGCTGGTGGCCAACCTGCCGCAGAAGGAGATCGATCGGCAAGAGGTGATCAACGGTAAGGAGCGCCGGCCACCCCGGGGACGCCAGGGACACACCGGCAGCGTGCCCCAGCACCGCGGGGCTCCTCCGGCCACTTCTCCACCCCTGCGCCTTTCGCACAGAGCTCTTTGCCACCGAAGGGTCTCACCTCCGCATCCTCCGAGTCCTCGACCTCCTCTTTTACCAGCGGATGAAGAAGGAGAGCCTGCTATCCCGGGAAGAGCTGGCGCTCCTCTTCCCCAATCTCCCTGACCTGATAGAAACCCACAGTAAGCCTCTTCCCCCTCGCGTCCCGCTCTCCCCTGGAAATATTCCCCAAGAGTGGGAGCAGAGAGTGGCCCAGGTGGCCCAAGGCCACCCGGAGCTCCTGCATGGCCACCCACCATTCGGACCAGCCCTGCCGAGGGCACCGTGCCGCCGTCTCGCCACTCCGGCCTCTCCTTTCCCTCTCCTGGGAGTGATCCAGAGCCTGTTTTTTTCTGGGCTCTGCCAATTGCCCATGTCTGGGACACCTGGTGTGTACCCAGCCCTTGGCATTAGCACGCTTTGGGGACAGGCTTTCAGTGTCACACTCCTTGTCACGCTGCAGCACTGGAAGCCCACCTGGCTCTTGTCCCCTCCTGCCAAGGAAGCGGCAGGGACCCTCTGGGGCAGGCGGCTCAGCTCACGGATGAGTGGCAGGTGACCCCGGCGTCCCGTTGACGTGAGTCCTGTCTCGTCTCTCCCCTCCTCGTTCAGATTCTCTCTCCGAATCCATGAAGAAGCTCCGGGAAGAAGGACCAATCATCAAAGAAATTGGGGATCTCATGCTGTCTCGGGTAAGGAGCGGGGGGGGCACGGGTGGTAGAGCTCCCAGGGGGCATCTTCTTGTCCTCCAGCGTGGAGGGTTGACTTCTTTAAAGGGAGGTGGAAGTGACGCCACTGTCACGCTGTCCTCTGGTCGTGGCAGAGGGGCTCGGGGAGCCTCAGGGCCAAGCCTGGGGGGTGCCTCAGCCCAATTCTCTCCCGCACACACCCCCCCCAGTTCGACGGCCCGGCCAAAGAGGAAATCCAGCAAGTGGCTGCTGACTTCTGCTCTTACCAGTCCATCGCCCTGGAGCTGATCAAAACCAAGCAGCGCAAGGAGACCCGTTTCCAGATCTTCATGCAGGTTTGGCCCTCTCCCGGGCTGTTCCTCGCCTCACTGCTCCCCTGGTTTCCCTAAATCCCACCTCGGGATTTTTCCCCCCTTCCCTCCTCCCTAGGAAGCAGAAAGCAATCCGCAGTGCCGGCGCCTGCAGCTGAAGGACTTGATCATCTCCGAAATGCAGCGCCTGACCAAGTACCCGCTGCTGCTGGAGAACATCATCAAACACACTGANTGACGCCTTTCCAGCAGAAAGAGACGGAGTGCTGGGGGGTGGGAAAATCTCGGAGCTCTGGGCTGGTGGTGTTTTGTGCCCCACTGACTCCCTTTCTGCCATCCCAGCGGGCACCTCGGAGCACGACAAGCTGTGCCGAGCCCGGGACCAGTGCCGGGACATCCTCAAGTACGTGAACGAGGCGGTGAAGCGAGCGGAGAACCGGCATCGGCTTGAGGGCTACCAGAAACGCCTGGATGCTACCTCGCTGGAGAGGACCAGCAACCCCCTGGCTGCCGAGTTCAAGGTAGTCCCAGGTCGGGGGCAGCACCGGGGGGCCGGTGGGGGTCTCTGCGGCCCCGGCCCACGCTCACCGCTGCCCTGGGCTTCCCGCAGAGCCTGGACCTCACCTCCCGGCGCATGATCCACGAAGGTCCCCTCACCTGGCGCATCGGCAAGGACAAGACTGTGGGTACGGACTTTCCCCACTGCCCAGTACCGGGACCACGGCCTCAGCGTCCCCCAGGACCTGGGCATTGTCCCTCCAGCCCCAGCGGCATTAGAGGGGCCCCCTTGCCCCCGGCTTTGCCACGTCCGCGGGGCCATCGTCCCTCCTGGCTGCAAGGATGGAGCTTCCACCTGGCTTGCGAGGGCATCCCGGGCTGAACCTCGGCTCTGTTGTCTCTTCTCCCCCTCCCCAGACCTGCACGTGCTGCTCCTGGAGGACCTCCTGGTGCTGCTGCAGAAGCAGGATGAGAAACTGGTGCTCAAGTGCCACAGCAAGACGGCGCTGGGCTCTTCGGACAACAAACAGACCTTCAGCCCTGTCCTCAAGCTCAATTCGGTGCTCATCCGCTCCGTGGCCACAGGTGGGGAGAACTTACCACGGCCTCCAGCCACGTCCTGCCGCGGCCGGGCTGGTGACAGGCGTGACGGTGGGGTCGGGTCGAAGCTCTCGCCGTGCTCTTGACCCTTCCTCGTCACTCTTGGCCACCCCCCCCCCCCCCCGCAGATAAACGAGCCCTCTTCATCATCTGCACCTCAGAGCTGGGACCCCAGATCTATGAGCTGGTGGCGCTGACGTCCTCCGAGAAAAACACGTAAGGCTGGGTGGGACGGGTGCCGGCAGCGACGGGCAGTGCCC